>CM040190.1:72804853-73219853 GCA_022606455.1 Callitettix versicolor
TAAGACTCTATCTCTTTTAGTGTCTTTTAAAAGGATTTATCCAAACTTAGTTCTGGTTCGATTATGCATTTCCTAGGTCAATTAACAAGAACTATTAGTTTTCTAAAAATATACACATTTTATTTTTCTGAACGATGTTTATTACAGATTTGATTATTCAAATTTCGTTTTTTATAATAAATTCTCAATTATTTAAATTTTAATTTTTTTAATTACTTAACTTCAATTTTATTTCCTTTTATTTTATTAGCTTCTTACGTTTAGTTATTAATGAGTGTAAATAATTGACCTTTGATTTATTTTCAGTTACAGATATTAAACATTTTACTACAAGCATGTATTTATAACTTGTCTTAACTTTGACTGCTTTTATTATACTTACGAAATTTACAAATATATAGCTAAGAAATTTGTGTGCGTCTTATGTCATAAAGTTTTATATTTATAATTGCTTTTTAAATTTAAGTTTGTGAACTTTAACTATTCAGGTATAGAAAAAAATCCTGCTCGATAATAAATATTTTCCTTTTACTGAAATATTTAAAATATGCAATTAATCATTCATATATCTTTCTCTTATTTCTAAACACATCTATTCTGTCTATAATATCTCTTTCAAAAGAGCCAGACCAACCAATCTATACGTTCACAGCTTATTGTCAACTATTTATTTACCAGGATTAATTTACTGTAATTTTAAACTGAAATTTGTATGAAAACTTTTAATTCAAAATTTTCAAAATGTTAATTATTTTTAATTTGAATAAATGCGTTTTGAATTTATAACTGTATGATACTGTAAATCGGTCCTTTGTAAAACTAGCCGCCTTTGTCGCGGATCACTATCGAGTGTCCTTGGTTCTGGAATCCTTTCCGTGAGTTGATGAGGTGCAGCTGCACACCGAAATTGCTTGCGTTGAATTTCCCCACAATCCTTTGATGTCTTTAGGATGGCTGCCTGTTGAAAGTTCCACTCATGGAACTGCTGTATAGGCCTACTGCCTCTCTTCTGTTCTGGTTATTTAAAGTTGTTACAATTAAATTTTATGTTTTCGACATTAATTTAATTTAACTGTTATTAGCGTATGTTTAGTTTGCTTATTTACAATAATTAATTAACTTTTCACAGTCACGTGTTTGCGCTTATCGAATTTATCAGATCTATTGTGTTTTTAATTTAATTACTTACGTGAATTTATTATTTTTAAACATGAATAAAATAGTGTAACTCACTTTTCATTTGATTTCGACACTAGGAAATAGGTTTGTGTTAATTTATAATTTTCTTACTTACGCGTCACTTTTCAACACAATTTTCTCAACACTACTGTTTTCACATCCTTTTGGATCAATTTGACAATTTATTTATTTATTAAAAGAAATTTAACACCTTTTATAACACGTGGTTTCTAACCACCTTCTCTGTGTATTCACACGCTTTGCACTTCGGGCTTCGGCTCGGCATCTTTACCTGCTCAGTCTGGTTTGAACTTTTAATTGAATAGTTTAATATTACCTTAAAACATTTTAATTACACATTTTCCGAAATTATACATCTTTTCTTAATTCAATTTCCTGAACATTTACAAATTTAGATTTCACTTTTATGACCATTTTGACTATTTTAGTTATAACTTTAATTAATAATGACTCTCTCTGTTTAATCCTTTTCCACCCGTATACATTAATTGGTTAATAGTACGTGATGTGATTTGGCTTTGCTGTTATTGTGGTCTATACAGGCTCTATTTACTTTTTTTTACTGGTAATTTATTTCATACGTAATCCAATTATACTTAATTATTTTTAATTACTAATTAACTTATAGTAAATATTTAATAAACAGAGCTGTGATTATTTATTTTATCACATTTTTAATTCTGTTTTACCTCAAATGTTTTTATTTAATTACTTCTGAACATGTAGTATTTAAATATCTGAATTATTTATTATTTAATTACATTTAATCGAAATTTTATTTTAACCATTTATGCATATTTTTAGTGACTATGACATTGTATAAATGTTTTGAAACTAACATTGGTTAAATTGTTTATATTAGTATGGAACCTATGAGATTTATTATATTAATCATTTTGAACCTCCCTTGGCCTCCCCTCGATTTTGGCCTTTGCGTAGGTTATTTTGTATTCATTAACTAACTGTTCGACTGAATACAGTATTCATCAGTATAATTTATTTAGATTTAATTTTCCTTTAAATCCATTTACTTTGAAATTTCGATTTTTGTAAAACCGACCATTGGGACGTGTCGATTTTGTCCGTGTTATAATAATAAAACTATACAGTAAAATATACTTCTTGTTACATTTAAGTGAATATCGGTGTAAGAGTATGTAAAAATGACGGACTTTTATTTATTTTATATTTTTATACTTTTATTTATTTATTTTATGCATTATGTGCTTTTATTTCTTAATAACAGCTTAACATATTTTTAGAAATTAATATTTTTAATTATAAACATCCCTTTTTTATTATTCAAAAATATAATTTAGCCATGTACCGAATTTAAGAAAAAATGTCAACTCAATTGGTCCGTAAAATATATTTCGTAACACTTTTAATATCTCAACATAAAAAAGCTCTTTACATTCACCAATTCTTCCACTTTGCATTGTAGTAGAGAGTTTTAATTTAATGCAATTATTCTTGCAAGCGCAGGAGAAATGCAATTTAACCGCAATTGAATTAATTAGGCCTACACTTAAAAGTGTAACTATTGCAAACAACGTAAAACGGTTATTATAAATTTCTACAACAAATTTTCCACTTGAAAACGTATCTGGTTTACAAGTTTAAGAAAGGTTACGAAAACTACATAAAGGTTAGTAACGCCATAAAATTTCTGTTTTTTTAATTTTGTGCAGGCTGAGCCTTTATAATGTTCACTTTATTTATTCCTTTTGGGTTTATTTTTAATATTAAATACCAAGGGATCGGCGTTAATGGGGAAAGTTTACAACAGAAAGTGCAGTTTCGAACCTACGAGCTTAAAGAGCGCAAGTTCAGAGACGCAGGTTTGTTAGGGTAAACTACAAGATAAAAATATTTCACAAATTTTTTCGTATTAAATTATTTTCCAAAAACATATAGTTTGGAAGCAATACGAAAAAATCTGTTTAAATCCCAAAATCGGTTTATCATATTTTACTCAAATTTTCGTTATGTATGAAGGTTTATAATTCAAGTCAGTGTAAAAAGTTTGAAGTAAATGAAAAGAGTAACCCGGAAAAACAAATCTAAAACGAGAGCAGTCAATATTAATTTTTGATTTTCTATTTCTTCTCCAAAACATTTATTTATTTTATTACTTTGAACTGACATATAAAATGTCACTATGAAAAACTTTCAGCATAATGTTGTGAACGGATTTTCAGAAATTAAGCCAATTTGCAGGTGTTTTTCAATAGCTTTAGAGCCGAATTCTACGAAGAGATAATCTATTCGCTTTATTCAGGTCTTTTGAAACAACTTATAAGCGACATTTCATCAAAGCCGTAAGAGACGATTTTGAAAAAAGTCTATTTTTTAAATCTTTTAAGTATTTTTTTACGAAATAATGGATTTGAAATGATTTTTTTAAGAAAAGTGCCTCTAAGGTTTGGGCAAATTAACCTTACAGTCCTTATTTCAAATGTGTTTAGTCTCAGATCAAGTGCATACACACATGTAGGTGAATTCGCATGCGCGCGCACGCATACAAAAGAACAGACATCCGAATAAAAACAATTTTTTTGAATTTAGGAAACCTGAAAATGTTAAATACATTAATATCTTTAAACCGATTTCCTCAACTATCATGGTAAGTTATTTTCTACTTATTGTGTAGTGAGAAATACCTACACGATTATCAATTCGTCATGATTCTGAATGAATAAAAGACTAAATTTCAGTATTGCCAGATGTGGTGTAAGTACCACAAGACATAGTACTTTATGATTATTTTAAATTCTTTAAAAGCAATAGCCTCTAAAGAATACATTTTCCTATTCACGTTTAGAATTTGTGTTTACTATAATTCTTCACATGTCATATTTTTAATAAACTTAAGGCTAATGTTAACATTTTTTAAACTATATTTCTCATAGGCTATAAGCATAAAAATGTATCATATTGTGTCATTATTCTTAATTTTACTTTTCTTAAATATATTTGTACAAAATGTAGCTACAAACACACTAAGCTTTATTAGTGCAATATTATATGGCCTGTAGATTGTTATTATGTTTCCACTGGAATAAAATTTAAACTTATTTAAAGACGAAAAACAATATGGGACTGCTTTTTGATTTTAAATAACGTTTGCTATCCAATTTTAAATATTTATTTCCATAAGTCTACCGTGAGCCAAAAATAGAACAATCAATTATGATAACGTAAGCTCATCTTGAACATTTTTTATTAAATTTTTCACAGAGGAAGAGAAGAGAAAACACGGTTACGTTTAATAATAAGCTATAATTGGAGAGCACCGGGGTTGTGCGGTGCGCTGTACATACAAGGGTTGTGACAATCAATAAGGGAGGATTGCAAGTTATACACAAAATAAATTGCTGTACACCATCCCTCATTCCTTTTTATCCCTTGCTACGGAGCCACGCGTATTCGTTTTGAAACTGTGCTGCAGCGCTTGTAAAGAGGGGCAGTGTCCCGTGTAAAGAAGAAATATTACCATGTATATGTAAATTTTTGAATCGGATTTTGGTTGCTACGATGTTAAGAGTTTCGTTCTTTCTAATACAAACTCACAAGGATAATGGAAATTTCATTGTACAGTTTACCCTTTTTTATGGTTATTTGGTTGTTATATTTTTTTATTTGGTTTGGGAATTTGGTTGTAACGCTCACGTTGTTACTTCCGCATCGCGCTCTAGCCGCCTGCTTTAAAGGCTTCGCTCCGGGGACAGGGTTTTTGGTTCAGTTATAAGAGGCTCCTTGAGAAAGTTAAAGCTTCGGACCCTATATTCAAAACTAATTATGTCAATTACCCGACCTTCCTCTTCTAAATGATCCACTTTAAGTAGGACCCGAAAAGTAAACACCCACCAATAACCGCGGCAGTTTAAGCAAATTTGGATCGCTCAATATTCGCTAAGGCCCCGGGTGCTCAATATTCTCGAGCTTGAAATCCGGGTTCTCAATATTCTCGAGCCTAAAGACCCCAGATGCTCAATTGTCTCGAGTCTAATGATTTGGGTGCTGAATATTCTCGAGCCTAAGGATTCGGGTGCTCATTATTCTTGAGCCTAAAGACTAGGATGCTCAATTGTCTCGAGTCTAAGGATTTAGGTACTCAATATTCTTGAGCCTAAGAATTCGGGTGCTTATTATGCTTGAGCCTGACTACCCGGATGCTCAATTGTCTCGAGTCTAAGGATTTGGGTGCTCAATATTCTCGAGCCTAAGGATTCGGGTGCTCATTATTCTTGAGCCTAAGTACCCGGATGTTCAATATTCTGAAACACGATTTATTGTTCAATAGTCAAAATTTACTCTGATTTAAAAATAAAAGTGTTCGCAGTTTTAGCCAAACGCTTTGACCGATTGTTTCGAAATTTGGTAAGAAGATTACTTCCGTTTCAAGACGGCGGGCTCAGATTCAACGTTGAGCGTGTAGTTGCTGGATATTTCCTGTAATACTGGCTGAACTGCAAAACCTATTATAATTCTAACAGTTTTATGGAGAAATAGTGGTCTTTCTTGAAATTTTTTATAAATTTGGTCCAGTAACATTGTTTGTAAATATTACAGTTACCGTTTAAATTGCAGGAAAATATTACCAGCGCTATAGTGGCGCGCTCTGTACATTAATAATGAATATACTGAGAGGTCTAATGTTCTTTGAACTACTAGTACATGTACCGTTTATTTAATCATTTAAGGCACTTCTTAACCAACGAGGGAAACTGGTAACACCATAGCCGTATTGTTAAAATATACTTTATACTAGACTGTTTCGGGAGATATTTATAAATGAATAGTAGAAGGTCATTTAAGTAATTTTTTTTACTATACTCAAGCTTTTACTGTACTCAAGCTGTATTTTAAGATGCATCGTATCAGTTTTTCTGTTATGTGATTCACAACAAAAGCACACAACTTTAAGGAATGATTGAAGATGACTCCTAACAGTGTCCGAAACTATCTATTACAGAGTGTACATTTTTGTTTTTGTACTGGAAGACTTAACCGGTTGCTGTTGTGGATCTCTGAAATAATTTATCAGTCGCCACATCTATATAACATTTTGAAAAACATTTTGAACGTGATTTTTAAAAAAGTAATTTACACCAGAAAATACTTCTAGAACTTGAGCTTATTATAATTATTTTCTTGTTTAAAAGTTATTTAGTTTAAGTTATTATAAGTTTTAGTTCGGTTGACGTAAGTTAATTTAACTTTTTAATTTAAGAGTTGCGTAACTTTTGTAACAGTAACGTTCTACAAAAGGTGAACGATGCAAGTAAATACAAAAAAAAACAAATTTGTTCATTAAGAACAAATTACAGTAAAAACGTTCTCTTTGACCAATCAAAACTGCGAGACAATCGGAACACAGTGCTCAGTAATTGAATCGATCAGCGAGTGCAGTACATTCTGTACGCGTACAAGGTGGGGCAGTGAATGAAAGGGTATCTAGAAATCCCGGGTAAAGTGGGGGGGTTGTGTACTATGGCCTGGTTCCCCAGTACCCCCTCGGGTCGTTGCCCCCGACCCAGTCAGCATCGATCCTTCAATGGCCGGCTCCAGTGCGCAAGCCCGTCTACGCCGGGAGACTTGAATTATTCCTGAATGCTCCCGGATCTGAGTAGACTGCAATGCTGTTTGGTGTTCTATTGTACAGTATGACTCAAAAGTAGAGCAGGGGTGTACATTTACACGTTAGTAAATTGATCGCCCCTGGACGTGCAAGACCGATGTTTACTTTCAGACTGTACGTCCGTTTGAAATCCACTGAATCTATTGGAGTGATTTTCTAAATGTACTTAAAGACCTTCCGAAAATTCGTATTTTCGAAATGTCAAAGTACAATCAATTTTTATCCAACAATGACGGTATTCATTTTTAAAAACCAAGAAATATTTTTAAAACCTGAAAACTTGCAGGGTTATCTGCAAAATCGATAACGGGCCAAACTTTAAAACCGATTTTCTGAAAAACAACATATTATTATTCTTAACAACAAATCATTTGGATTTACTATTCAAAAATTTTAATCGAATATATTAAAAGTAGAACAAAATTGTTGCAATCAGAAATCCTTCTAGAGATTTGGTCCCAATTTAAAGGGCTATTGTAGTTTTATGAAGTATGTTTGATAAAAATTAAATTAAAATGTTTTCATTTTCAATTAGATGACCTTCAGATCATTTAGTGACTAGGAACACAAGTTTGAATATATAATTTAAATTGTAATTTATTTTATTATTAAAATTAGTGTTTTTATAACTCCCTGTTTGTTATTAATGAACAAGCCTAATTGTTTAAAATGCCCACTTCCCTGTTACTTTTTTTAAATTTATTATTTATACTTCCAATTCGCTTGAGTTTCCTTAGCTTAATAACACTTTAAAAGTGGTACACCTTTTGTTTCGTACGTGATCACCTACTGACTCACTGACACAAGCGATGTCATACTTTCCGCAAACATGAAACTAACCTGCATACTGATATTATAACTGCAAAGTTTGATCAATTATTTCACTGAGAAATTCAGTAAAGTATTTGATTGAGTGGAAAATTAGGCTACATTAAGAATTGCGTGGGAATGAGAGAGGATGGATTGGGAGGTTTTGGGGTGTTGAAGCAACGGGGTAGTATGTCAGTGCCTTAAAGTGGTTAACCTCTAAAGTTAAGGGGCCGGGTTATCAAGTAACCCGGTTTTGTAATTCTTTCTTTTTAGAAATTAAAGAAACCAAAAACAGAAAGCTGTAAGTTCTTGTGACAAACTATTGACTGCATTCAATTTTAAGTGATTATGAAGGCAAAACGGGCAAGTGACTGAGTAAAGAGCATAATTACGAATCAGTATGAGATCGTACAATATAAAGGGAAGCCTGTGTTTGCCAGGAAGCCCTCTGTTTTAGGTTCCTTACTTTTTTAATTTTCGGCACCTTAGCCCAGTAACAAGTTTTTTAGATTTCACCATAGCTAGCAATTCAAGCTTTCGCTGTTTATAGTGGTTCTTAATTTTTGCCTTACAGCGTTGAAACAAAACCAGAATATCAAAAACCTCCTCCGATGATTTGTGCTCCACTCATTTTACATCTTACAAAGCCTAAGAGAAATTTAGTGGGGTCAAATATATTTTACCGTTTTATTATACGAAAAATATAATGTGTATTATACAACACACATTATTGTAATCGTAGAAAAAATATATTTTTTTTTTAATTTATAATTTTATTTGCCAATAAACAAATTAATACTGTACATACATATTACTTATTATTAAAAACTAAAAAAACTTCGAAACAAACGAAATAATAATATATACTAGATTACAAATAAAATATCATAAATTACGAGAAGAAAGTATAGGAACATTTTTTTAAGCAAATAAAAATTCTTTTAACATGTGTTAACAGAACTATGACGAACAGTAAAATTTTTGCGGCAAGCAAATGCCTCATTTGCGTGATAGAAGCGAATTTCAAAAATTAATTTATCTTTATCTGACGCTTTTTGAAACTCTGGTTTCACCATTACAATCAGCATTAAAATATTCATATATCAGCGATAATAAATTGCATTGAAAATACAGAAATTAAATTTAACTACAGTCAAATTAAATTTCCAAGAACATTACGAATTTTTGAAGATTTAAAATTACCGCCATTTTGAAATTGTTGAACGAATTTGCTGCTTAAGGAGGTATTACAAAAACTGATTTTCCTGCCAAGTTTGAATCAAATCGGACTACAAATATCGCCAATGAGGTGCTAAAACACATACTCATATATATATATATATATATATATATATATATATATATATATATATATATATATATATAGTTGTAAAAATTACTAAAAGAAACCTACTTACAATTAAGACAACTGTTAGAGTACTTTACATAAAAGCAATTTGTAATGCAAACACTATCATAGCCTACTCATAGTAAATATTTTCAAAGACATTCAGTAATGGGTTTATTGCAGAATGTGTCACGCTAACAAGAACGTATTGAGGAAAAAATAAAACGAAAATTCTCGATTTCGAGAGCTACTGAAAACACCAAAAATACTAGTATAACAGGCATCATTTCTCAAAATCAGCTAAGCGGATTTTGTTCAAATTTTGTACATTTTTAAGATTTATAAATCAAGTCTGTGCAACAAATTTTAAATAAAAGAAACGTTTAGGCTGAGAGTAAAACGAAAAACAAAATATATCCACATCTACTTCGGGTTGTTATGTTTGCCAGACTTTTTGCTAAATTATCTTGCTCCATTTCTGTTTTAAAGCAGCAATTGCGTAATAAGTAAATAATAATATGTTTCTTTTCAAAAGTGTTCACCATACCATTTTTCAGGTTGGTACAGCGATTTTGTTTATGAATTCGCCCTTTCAAAAACCACTTAAGTCTACTCGTAAAACCAGAAGCCTTATATTTCCAACAGAAGCTACGTTTTATGTTTTTAGCTAATTACAAAACTTTCTTCATACAAGCAATTAAGTGTCGTGTAATTTCTAACACGTTTTTCGTTAAGCTAATGAGCGCTGAAGTGTATTTTTTTGTTGAAAGGTTTTTGTGCAAATTTCTGCACCGTTATTATATACAACGATAACAGGGCTCAGACCTGGGGATGAACTATCTTGGAGCTTTGCCAGAACGGGCCGCCATACTACCCTTCCCCTTATTCTGGCCCCCGGTTCTGGAAGAATTATAGCCCTATTTGAGTGTCAAGGTGTTCTCCTTTGAAAGTGAAATTGTCTGGGATCTACAAAAGCTGCAAAAACATTGCACACATTGTCTAAATCAATATAACTGTTTTTAATTTGTGAAGATGTAAAATTAAAATATTACAAACGGTTACTAAGGTAAAACTTTACATTATTAAAGCGAAGCATTTAATGTTAGCTTTGGTGAAAAGAGTGAAAAGAAAAGGTCTGCCGAACGGAAGAATGTAACGAACATATGGAACGAACGAGCGAACGAATTTCGTCTGTCTTTTTCTTCCTATTTTCGATAACAGTACACGCTTATTATATGAAACTTTGTGTTGCTTTGGTTCTGGTATTTTTCCTTACTTGAAAAACACGTGTACGATGCAACCGTTTATAATACATACGAAATTAATATAAACGTTTGTAATAATTGTTGTTAATATTACTAGTTTTCAACAACATAACCTGTAACTTATTATAGTCTATGAATTAAATCAGCTGATCATTACTAATTAATATAAAGCAACTGATTTTTTTAATATAACTGCAGTAAATAATATCTAATCTAGGTTCAAGTGTTTATTTATTTAAACAAAACAAGATATTTGTAAACACATCTTCAAACTAATCACATCTTCAATAAAGAGATCATTAACAAAAACTTCGCTTCTGTCGGTAACTCCATGAGTTCCACAGTGTACTTTTTACTATGTGTACTTTTTTATTCTTGTTTGGAGCTACCGATACAACTTTACAGTCATTTTTTTTAAGTTTAATCGGTAAAGCTTTAAAACTGTAGTGAGTGTAGCGAATTTGAAGTAAATATGAATCAAAGCAGAAAGTTTAAGAGAAACTGGAAAATCACAAACTTAACTATGTAAGATGTGTTGTTAGTTTTTTATCGATGTAATGTTGCGTAGTGTCTACCGCATTCAAATTTTTTTAAATTGTAGCTGGTTCGATTCGGGGAAAGTCGGTGGATTAAGGTAATAAGAATTCGTTCTTCTGTACCATCGACTTCAACAATTCACACACACACACACACACACACACACACACACACACACACACACACACACACACACACACACACACACACACACATATATATATATATATATATATATATATATATATATATATATATATATATATATATAAAACGAAGGACGAAGATGCACTATAAGCTTTACAGTGGCAATTCCAGGAATACAGGTTCTGTCCTATTTAATTTGATTACACTGTTTGTTTTTCTTATCGTCCTCTAATTAAAAGCTAGCTGTCACTTTGATAATCTAAATCTGTATTGAAGACATTTCGTAAGCGTTCTTGTGCAAAATTTTGTACAATATTCTTGCATCTTACCGCGAAAATTTTGCACAAACGTATTCTCTTAGGAATGCCGTCATTATGTCCTGAATATTCAAAGTGAAGTAGCTTAAAATGCTCAAAGACAAAGCTAAAGGTAGGGGGTAGTTACAACCCTGGGTAATATCGCATTAAATCATCCCCTTTGTTTAATTAACCACCCTCTTCCATTGTGTCTGACAAGGGTTGTGCAAACAGGAAAAAAATGAATAACGTAGAAGTGATTTTTTTTAACGAAATGTTATGTATTTAAATTCAACACAAAGTCGGAGAGTTTTGTAAAGGAAAATGGAATTACAGATGTAAAAAAACACAAAAGATGTGAACACCGCAAGTAAAAGGTCATTTCATGTATTTTATCTAAATTAATTTGTTGATGTAAGTGATTTCGACTTAATGGCAGTAGTGTCAGTCCTTATGTTAATATGTGTAAGATTTTAAAGACTAAACGAATTGTCTGATTTTGATGAAGTTTGGTTTGTAGCCGTAGGCCAGGAAATTTCTAAATTAATTTTAAATTTAATTAATTAAAACTAAAAATTAAACAAAAAAATTACTTAATAATGAAGACATTTCATGCTAAAATTTTTCTTTGCTAACGATCTGATTACAAGTAATAAAAGATTTTCTTTAAATCTGTCTCTTAAAATCGATAATAGCAATACCCAACAAAACTTATTTGTCTATAACTAACTAAACAAGTGAGTTTCAGGAACGAAACGTGAAGTCAGAATGTGTCCAAATTTCAGTTATATACGGACATTTGTAACTTATAAGTTTATTTACCAAATTTGAAAATTAAAAAATAAAATTTAAGACTAACGTCGGGTGGCCACCAAATGCGGAGCGGAGTTGCGCTGATCACAGCGGACTACGCAAAACCGAACCTATTGTTTTAAATGAAAGTGCGGCCACTTAACTCCGCTCAGCTCTGTTACGGTTTTGTTGGTCGCACTTACTTTAAAAACAATATTCGGTTTTGAATATTTAGTCCAGCTTAGAGCAACTATGTTCTGCATTTGGTGGCCACACGGTCTTAAAGGGGAAAACCGAAAAAACCCTAACCGTAGTCATGGTTGGGATTGTTTTTTTCTGTTACTGTATATTTGTTTATTTTATAATTTTTACTATAATTTGCGTTCTGCATTTTTATAAAAGGCTAAATATTTTAGCAATTAAACCTGTTCCCCCGTTCTTTGTAGGTAGTTTGCAAACCGGTTTTTAGAAGACAAAACCAAATGTGATAAAGTTTTGCGTAATATTTCTGCACCATTTATTTATGTTAATTTTTAGGTTATGTTAATTAATTACGTATTCAGGTTGTGACTTCTCGTGAACTTTAAGTAAAGTTTCAGTTTTTTTTAAACAACTCTAAACACTAAACTTAAAACTTGCCTGTTGCCGGAAGATGACGTATGACGCCCTGGGGTAAACAGGGAACGGGTTATTAAATCAGGACTGCCAACTTGTGATGGATTTACCCGTCAAATGTGAAATTTACCCGGTTCTATTTTATTGTGGTATTACAAACAAGTCATCACATCCGGTGTAAATTTTTATCACACTATGAATTCAAGTCCGATTCTTAAAATCTATACAGGAATATTGCATAATCTTTGCATAAAGAGAAATATTCGCTGACTTGATGCAAACGAGTTTCCAAAAAGTAACATTTTGGCAGTACTGTATTAATACGTAAGCAGCGTTAAAATCTGCATAAATTAGTAGCATATGTTCACATTACATTAAAAATACAAAAATGAAACCCGAAAGGCTAACAATTTTTTTTTGTATTTTTAATCGAATTAAATTTTTTAATTGTTAATTATGCATATTTTCTATGCTGATTACGATTCAAAATTACCAATAGCGTGATTAAGACAAGGGATTAACGGTAAGGATAAAGCTTACGGTAGTAACTGCAAACCTACTACGTTGAGGTGCGCATGTTCAGAGACTTAACTACCTTAGACACGCTGACCTGTTATTTTTTTTAATCGGGCTAGGAAACTTTGGTGACAAAAACAACCGGAAAATCTGCCTAATGTTTCAAAATTAGTTCATCATATTTTGATCATACATATATATATATATATATATATATATAGGCCATATAAGAAAGATTCGTAGTTCCACTCAGTGTAACAAATTTGAAATAAAAGAAATTTATCGTTGAGGGTAAAACGAAAAATGAAACGAACTCCTACGGTGATTGTTTAAGTTCTTTTTGCAACTTTTTCCTCTCAAAAAATGTATTTTTTCCAAATTTAGTATCCAAATTGAATTTCTTATACGATCCAAATTGGAACAAAATCTGATTTAACGGGTTTGAGAAATATAGCCAATTTTTTTCTGTAAATCTCAAACTGATTTTTTCATGAAATAGCGATCCATACGTTTTTGTTTGGTTATTTAAAGCAAACATTTCATTTAGCATTTAGACACTTCATTTAAAAACAAAACGTTTATTAAAATTTGCAACGCCAATTTAGAAAAAAAAATATTTTTTTAATTTTTGAAAGGGTTTTAACGAAAGTTGAGGTTAAGATTCTTAAACCTTGGAAAAGGATACATCCATCTCAATGTGTGGATTTACTGTTTATTCGCTAGAGGCACGTTTCCAACAGCCATACCGAATAGACAATGGTATATGGTTTTTACCTTCACGAGCATTGGTCTAGTTAGGACCAGATGTGCCCCTAATTAAATTTGAACTGACTTTTATTACGTCAAACAAATGTTAAATTTGATAATTACTGTAGGTGCGGACATTGGTATGATGCCATATGGCATGCTTACTGGCACGGTTCACAGATCACAGGTCGTTAGGTTAACGGCTCACTTTAATTGTGCTTCGTGCGTTAACGGTAACGGTTGATTAAACAGTCCGTTAATAATAACCGTCCTGCACGGCACGAGTTAAAGAGTCGAATGTATATTTAAATCTAACACGTTGTTGCTTCTTTTTTACATTGTTGTCTACACGTGGTCACTGGCTCGTAAAAACTTATGTGGCTGACTATAAAATTAATGTTTTGAAATAATAAGTTATTTCAAATAATAATTATTTCAAATATTAAGTCGGTAAGACGAATTGCATTAACTTACCATTCATAACCATACGGTATAAGTAGTCGTATAATTAAAATTTCCTGTTCTAAAGTTTTTAGCAAAATACAAATTTGGTTAACATTTTTTTCTTTTCCTTCAAATCAAGATGGTCTACACAATTTAAGTGTAAGAAAGTTACAGTTAAAATAAAAAGTAAATAATAATATTACACATATTTTTTCATATAACTCTCGAATATATATATATATATATATATATATATATATATATATATATATATATATATATATATATATATATATATATATATATATATATATATATATATATATACAAACACAGTAAAATCTTTCTATTGCGGATCTCTTTACAACGGAGATCTCTTATATAACTTCAAAATGTGATGGTCCCTTACCATTCCTATATGTATTGTAACTTCCTCTATTGAGACTGACAAAAATCCAGGAATCTCTCTATAGCGGAGAAACACGTGCACACTTCATACACTTCTGTCCTTATGCCAACACGTCATTCGAGTGTTGAAAGCAGTGTGTAGCGAATCAACCGAACCGAGAATTTTGTGACTAGTACATTTTACAAGAAGTGCATTTCTTTTATGCTTAGCATAACTGGTGTCTAAACGGAAAGTGTTATCGTTAGATGTAAAGGTTAGAGTGCTGCTTGAGTTAGAAAAAGGTGTGAAGCAAGTAGATGTTTGCCGAAATTTTAATTTGTCTAGTTCTTTTGTTGGCACGACATTGAAAAATAAAATAAAAATAATCAAGGGAATAGCTTCAAGAAAATTCGAAAGCCAGAATTTGAAGGAATTGATGAAGCGGTTTTTTAGTAGTTTCGGCCAAACATTGCCTTCTTCTAACAATTACAGTATTTTATTCATAGGGTACTATTTAACAGATATTGTTTTTTTTAAATACTGTATGTTATATAGATTTATTTCAATAAACTTTGCACTCAATACTTCAAATTAAAAATCACATTACCAATAAAAACACATTTTATACACGTTTTAGTTGAACTCTCTCTATAATGAAAATCTCTTTATAGCAGCGAAAACTAACGTTCCCTTTAATGCCGCTATATAGAGATATTTCATATATATGTACGAAAGTTTGTGTGCATATATATATATATATATACATTAGTTGTATGTATAACCTAATCTAGGCCTATTTGTATAAACATTTTAACAATTCTTTAAAAACTGATTTAGAGGTCAGGTTCAGCGCTCATTTCAAGGTTCCGACTCCCGAGACTGGGTTTTACCATGATACCCACTCCAATAGCTAATTTCCAATGTCAATTTGCCAAAAAGTTTAAACTAGTATCGGTTTTACTGTTTAATTTTTGTATGCAAATAATTATACTCACACTCACACACGCACACATTATTTACTTATGCTGTTATTGATTGACACTCAAAACTTTTGCCATTACAAAACTCTGCTGAACCTCTCTTAAAGTTTTTTTAATCTGGCTACGCGATAACAAAGTTCGTACCCCCTTGGCAATTTCCACTTAAAATGTATTTGCAGATAAAATAAAAACAACATGCCCGATTGTTTAGATTTAGGGGAGGATTTATTTAAAGTGGAGAGTAGGCGCGGGGGAGGGGCTTCATATTTAGCAACCCTTGTCATCGTTAACGCCGGAAGGATGTTTCGAAGGGGTTGAAAATCTCCGCAACACCACACCGGCCGCTGAACACTAAACACGGTCATCACTACGCCACGCCGGCAATAAAACCCAGATTGTATCGACTTGGAGGTGCGTTTTATTTACGGTCCGCAATATACGCAAAGATCGGCAAAAAATCAGTGGTCTGTCTGTAATATATCTATAAAACCGTAAGTCGTAAGATTATAAAGATTTTACAGTTTTTATAAGTGCCTGGTAATCTGAGATAAAAATTAAGAAAAATGACAGCGACACACAGCTGTCTCGCTGACGTGATGGAAACGCACTTCCAAAATATTTTTGTATCGTTTTTCTCAATTCTGATTTTACTATTACAAACAGAATTAAAATCTGCATATATTAGCATTTTAAACTTTCAAATTGCATTGATATACGAAAATGAACCCTGACAGCCGTGAAATTAAATTTCTAAATTTGATTGAATTTTGAAAATCTCAAGCAACAGTTAACGCAACTTTGCAACGCTAATTACAATGGTTAAATTAAGACAAAAAAGTTATGAATTTTTAAAGCTTCGAATCGGCTGTCATTTTAAAATTGTTAACGGAATTTTGCTAATTAACAAACTTATTCAAGCTATTGCCTATTATGAGTCAAATCGGTCTGCAATTATGAATGAAAGCGTGCTAAACACACACACACACACACACACACACAAATCGGCGCTCATTTCAAGTACCCAGGCCTAAATCTTACCATGATGGCCACTTCATTAGCTCATTTCCCAATAGAAATCCGTTAATAATCGAGACGTGATGGAAGTGAATTTCCGAAAAATAAAATGTAATAACATCATACACGAACATTTTTTTATACAAAATCGGCCACAAAGTAACGCCACTGTAAAGTTTATCTACTTACTTATTTTTCTGTGATTTCTGTGAAACAATAATTATTTTTAAATTTTGAACCACTACTATTTTGAAATGGATCTTATCCAAGCTACTGCCCAAATCAGTTTTAGGTTAATTTTGAATCCAACCGTTGACTTTGAATCCAACGGTTGAATCCAGGTAAACGTTGACGTGCTAATATTTTTATTTAAGTTTAAATTGAAAAGTCTAATAGGCTACACACTTTTCCATCTAAACTTTTTTAAATACTATATTCATTTACATAATATACGAGAGACTAAGGCAACTGAGCACATAGTTTTATATATCTAATCTAATCTAATTCATATTATATTTCTGAAAGTTTGTGTGTTTGTTTGTTTGTTTGTTTGTTTGCTTGTTTGTTTGTTTGTTTGTTTGTTTGTTATTCAATCACGCTTTAACTACTTGTCTAATTCATATTATATTTCTGAAAGTTTGTGTGTTTGTTTGTTTGTTTGTTTGTTTGTTATTCAATCACGCTTTAACTACTTGACCAATTGAGATGAAATTTGGTACGAATATGGTTTAAGTATCAGAGATACATATAGGCCTATTCCCGTTTTACAAAACGTCATTATACTACTTACCCAGCCCAAAATAATTATCAGTTTTTAGTTTTGTGTCATGTGTTAATTGTAGTTATTTACTGGACATGTGATTTAGTTACCTGAGATGAACATAGATTCAATCCTATTTTAATAATCTTAATCTGTGTTTTATTTATTGCAAAATTATTGTTTTTAATGTAACATTTTCATATTTTAGTTGAAATTTTTTTAAAAACTGACTTTAATTTGTTACTTTGTGTTGAATTTTCAATATTAAATGTAAAAAAATCCCTACACAGAGTGCCAATTGTAAGGTAGTATATATATATTTGTGTAATTACATTACATGAAAAAATAGTAAATATGCAGTGTAGCATAACCTATATTTTTCGATATTTTTGTTACTACAATGCTTTATTATGTGCCCAAGAGCAAGAATCCAAAATATGAAAGCACGAGAAGTACGATAAAATCTAAAATAAAAGTGACCAACATAACCTAAAAATTGGTGCCAGGCGAAAATCAGTAACGTGTTGTAAATCGGTAAAACAATAAAAAATACGACTAACACGGGTTTTGGGTGATAAGAAACCAATTTTTTAAAAGAATTCTGCATAACCAAACTGACACGGTTGTTAGGCCTAACAAGTTGATTCATGAAAAAACCTTTATTTTTTTTTTTAAAATAGCCTACTATATATCCTGACACGGTTGTTAGGCCTAAAACGGTGATGCGTGAAAAACCTTTACATTTTTTTAAAGAATACTACATATCCTAACTGACATGGTTGTTAGGCCTAACACGGTGATGCGTGAAAAAACCTTTATATTTTTTTAAAGACTACTACATATCCCAACTGACACGGTTGTTGGGCCTATCATGGTGATGGTGAAAAAAACCTTTATTTTTTTTAGAATACTACATAACCTAATTGACACGGTTGTTAGGCCTAACACTGTGATGTGTGAAAAACCTTTATATTTTTTTAAAGAATACTACATATCCTAACTGACATCGTTGTTAGGCCTAACACGGTGATGCGTGAAAAAACCTGTATAATGTTTTAAAGAATACTACATAACATAACTGATACGGATGTTGAGCCTATCACGGTGATGTGTGAAAAACCTTTATATTTTTTTAAAGAATACTACATATCCTAACTGATACGATTGTTAGGCCTATCACGGTGATATGTAAAAAAACCTTTACTTTTTAAAGAATATTATATAACCTAATTGACACGGCTGTTAGGCCTAACACGGTGATGCGTGAAAAACCTTTATATTTTTTTAAAGAATACTACATATCCTAACTGACACGGTTGTTGGGCCTATCACGGTAATGTGTGAAAAAAACCTTTATTTTTTTTAAATAGTACTGAAAACCTTAACTGACACGGTTGTTAGGTCTACCATGGTAATGCGTGAAAAATACTTTATAGTTTTTTAAAAGAATACTCCATAAGCTAACTAACATGGTTGTTATGCCTAACACGGTGATCCATTAAAAAAACCTTTATTAATTTTTTTTAAATAGTACTTATAACCTAACTGACACGGTTGTTGGGCCTAATAAGGTGATGCATGAAAAAAACCGTTATATTTTTTTTAAAGAGTAACTTAACTAACACGGTTGTTAGGTCTAACACAGTGATGCGTGAAAAAACCTTTATATTTTTTTAAAGAATACGACATATCCTGACACGGTTGTTGGGCCTACACGATGATGTGTGAAAAAACCTTTATATTTTTTTAAGAATTCTACATATCCTCACTGACACGGTTGTTAGGCCTAAAACGGTGGTGCGTAAAAAACCTTTATATTTTTTAAAGAATACCACATATCCTAACTGACATGGTTGTTGGGCCTATTATGGCGATGTGTAAAAACCGTTATTTTTTTAAAAGTACTTCAAACCTTAACTGACACGGTTGTTAAGTCTAACTTGGTGATGCGTGAAAAAACGTTTTTTTTTTTTAAAAAGTACTCAAACCTTAACTGACACGTTTGTTACGCCATGGTGATGCGTGAAAAATCTTTATATTTTTTTTAAAGAATACTGCATAAGTTAACTAACATGGTTGTTAAGCCTAACGCGGTGATGCATTAAAAAACACCTTTATTTATTTTTTAAAAAATAGTACTCCTGAACCTAACTGACACGGTTGTTGGTCCTAACACGCTGATGCGTGATCGTTAATGTATTACGATTGCGGGAAAAGCCGTGACGGTTAACAGGTAATCATATTATATTTCTGAAAGTTTGTTTTTGTTTATTTGTTTGTTATTCAATCACACTTTAACTACTGGACCAATTGAGATTAAATTTGGTATGAACACGGTTTAGGTACCTGAGATAAACACAATACTATTCCAGTTTAATTGAATAATAGTGATTTTTTAATAATACTGTATTTTATTAAAATATGACAGGACGCTGTTTTAGAGTATCGAGTAGCAAAAATGTATATTTCTTGGCCGAAAACCATAAATCATATAATATTGTAAATAGAAATATATTAAAATGAAATGATCTATTCTGATTTTGAAAATCGACTATAAATTTTATAGCCTACATTATAATTGCAGGCAAAGCCGCAACGGGTAACAACTAGTATATATATATATATATATATTAATTTTTTTTATGTATCTGCCTATATGTTTCAGAATATAAGTTGTGGATTCTTTTTAGTCCTCATAATGTGTGGAACGTTTTTCATTTCCCTAATAACTAGTTTGTGATCTAATCTAACTAATAGACCCTATGGTAAACTAACTAAATGGTAAAGCATTTCTCTTGCATCCACCACTTAAAATCCTATATACGTTCATTTAATTTAATTTAAATTCGTAATTAACTCCCTTTAATTTAAAATTCTACATAAGATCCCCAATCTTATTTCGTCTTGAATTTTCCCAAGGAGTTACACATATTAAAGTGAGATTTGTAAATGGTTAGAATCGTTACATCTTTAAGTTCTGCTGATCTTATAACGTATGGTGGGAAAACTTTCTTTTTTCTTGTGTTGTTTATTTCTGGTTGCTTTATTTCTGGTGTTCTTTATTCTTCTAAAACTTGGTTGCCTAACTACATATAGCGCTGTGACAAGATATGGAACGGTTGAGCAGATACACGTCACAACTGTTGTCAATTAAACAACTGCTGAGCAAATATTTTGTTACTGAAATAAACACTGTCATTCTATTCTCGTACCAAATACCAGACCTATCAATACAATCAGTGTCGCAAAATTAAGTGGGTGGAACACAACTTACTTACGATGTAACGAACAATAATATTTTTGGTTGCAAAAAACTGTGCACAAAATTATTTTTCTTTATATTTTTAACGTAATTGTATTTCTTTATATAATCAATATAATCAAAGACCATTTCTCAATAACGGACATTTTTCACAAAACACCGTTATTTCACTCTTTTTTTTTAATTGGCTACAGACTCACTCACACATCCAACAAATTTGTAATATGTACTTTCAAACGTGCAGTGTGGTACGTGAAAGTGCAGGACTTCAAAACGCGCAGTTTTCAAACTTGATAACTTGAAAACTCCGAGCCAAACTGACCTTTACAGTGCCCACAACAAACACATATAGTTTCAATACATTGTTGAGACATCTGCTAATTGAAAAAACCTGCCCAGTAATTGACGGCAGTTATGAAAGGTGTCGTCCAACCAATCCAATTATCCCAACTCTGGTCATAACGTTACCTGTAGCCAAGCAATCAAGTTATGAATCATACCCTAACCTAATTGTCCGAACAAATACAACCCCCGCCCTGCACAGCATCCCCCCACTTTCCGTCCTCCACCACCCTTAAGCAAATCGATCCTCCCAGACATCGCATTGCAGCCGGCCAGACCCACAGACCAACGGTAGCTAACCCGGACTGAATTTAATTCCGCTAAAATCGAAGCGGCATTGAAAATCTTGTTATTTCTGATTGTTCAACATATTTGCAATGAATGTTATGCACCACGAAGTTCTTTTTAGATATGTAATTACCGAACAAGCATTCATTTAATATTCAGCAAATATAATCATTGAATTCAGACAATGTACTGTTAGCTTCCTGCAGACAGACAGATGTACACTACCTCTAGGTCAAGATTTAGAGTTATTAAAATTGATTTATTTTGTTGGTTAATTCATATTTTCAAAACAAAATTCGAATTCGTGACGTCAGCCAGACAGCTGCGTGCAGCGTTTACAATAATTACTTTAGAAATTTACATTACAGCAAACGAAGTAAAATAGTGCGTTTTATATAATTCAGGTCAAGTAATGCAGTATAATTGGGGCAAAAATATTTCGTATTATTTGAAGTAAATTTAATTTTTTCATAATGTTTACTTTTCTCATATTTTTATTTATGTTTTTCTCATTCCAAGGGTAGACTACATATCTTGTATAAAACAACTGTGTCCTTGATAAAAGTATGTCATATTAATCAACTAGTCTGCAGTTCTGCTGTTTGCCACCAGGGTGTGCATTGCAGACAGGTTGTCAAGGCAACGAGTCTAGACTTCCTGATACAGATGAATATAAATTCACCTAACGTGTCTAAACAGACGAGGGGTAAAATTATAATGAGTTTCGCTGGTTATAATGAGGAGTTTCAACATT
Organism: Callitettix versicolor; assembly: GCA_022606455.1. NCBI lineage: Eukaryota > Metazoa > Arthropoda > Insecta > Hemiptera > Cercopidae > Callitettix > Callitettix versicolor. The sequence continues at coordinate 72,827,003 of CM040190.1, forward strand.
AGCGTCTGAGTCTGTCTGTCTCTCCTCAAGCGTTTGTAGCTGCAGGCGAAATAAAAAAAAAACTTAGACATTTCTTGCCCTAAACTAGGACACAAGTTTGTTGTCGAGTACTTTTTATAATTATTTTCGAACTGAATATGGCGGCTACAGCAAAAATGTAATCAACCTTTGTTTGAGTTTAAGTAGCAAAAATATAAACTTTTTAATATTAAAAACCGTTCTAAGTAATTATATCATGAAATTTTAAAAAATTTAAAAAGTACCCAATTTCAAGAGCTTTACACAAACGCTTGTTATATGCTTTTAAGTTTGTGTATACTTTTTTTGTTAAGAACTCTTTTGAAACTGATTTTCATAAACTTTTACTCTGAAAATATAGTCTATAAGTACCAAATCAAATACATTATAGCTCTGAAAAATCCGATTAGCGAAATATAGAGAAAAAGATTTAAACACTGTTTAATTTTATTTATCAATTTATTTAATTTATTATTAAATTTTCTAAAGTTCTTGTCACATTTTACTGAAAAACTCATAAATGAAGTTAGTGTTCATATTTTAAATAAAATGAAGTTAGTGGTTTAAAGAACGTAAAGAAAATTTGAACAAAGCGTTACGTAAAGAACAAAACGTGAATTGAAAAAACGTAAATGTGAAGGAAAACACAACGTAAAGAAAAACGTGAACATAAAAAGAACTTTAACGTAAATAACAATACGTAACTTAAAAACTTTAACGTAGATAACAATACGTAACTTAAAAAACGTGAACGTAAAAAAACTTTAACGTAAAAGCAAACGTAAACGAAAAGAAAAACTTGAAACACAGAACAAAAGGTATTGTAAAAAAACAAGAAGAACAACTTAAAAACAAAACGAAACCTAAAGAAAAAACTGGAACGTAAAGAAAACTGTAACGTAAAGAAAAACATGAACGTACAGGAAAACGTAAACGTCAAGAAAATCGTGAACCTACAGAAAACGTAAGGTAAAGGAAAACGTGAAGTAAAAAACAAAACATAGGCCTATAGTAAAAAAGTCAATGTGAAGAAAAACCTAAAGTAAAGAAAAATGTGAACTCCAGGAATAAAATATAACGTAATTAGCTTTGAAGATGTAAGTAAGAGAATGTTTTTATCATGTTTTTGTACCACTTATTTCAAATACAATGCTACAAATATTTAATGAATGGTATAGGTAAAGATATAACCTGAAAAAAATGTTCAAAAAGGGGACTAAACTTTAAACTACTACTTTGCAATAAAAACGGGAGCTTTCTCACTGAGGTAGAAAAGAAAATCCAAACTGTAACAATATCACAATGTACAATTAGTATTGCAATTTTTTAAATATAGTTTTATTTTCATAAACAACGGTAAAATTGCGCAAATTAGTAAAATGTTCATATTATAGGCCTACTGAAAGTACAAAAATGAACATTTACCACTATCATTTTCTTATTTATGCAATGCTAATTTATGCAAATTTATGTATACTTTATAAATTTATGTATACATAAATATAATTTATGTATTTATGTATAGTATCATATTTTCAAAAAATTTTAAGATAAAAACAGTTTGATTTTTTAAAATTCTAATGATCATTTTGAAATTAATGAAGAAACTGGCTAAGCTATTACTGAAACCGATATTTGTGACACGTTTAAACCAAATCGGGACAAAACTACGAAAGCTAAAATACACATATCTGATGAACACAAACAAACATAAATATGTAAAACTTGTAACGGCCCCTCAAAAAATGTTGGGATCATGTTAATCAAGCAGTCATTAATGCGCTGGATTTTCCAATCGTCAGCTCGGCAGTGGTTTAGGAATGCTTGCAGAAGTTAAATAGGTTGAGTCAGAGTAATAAGGGCACCAGAGGGATAGAGGAGATAGAGTGAATTGAAAAGCAGACGAGTTGGCAGGAAAGGGGCATCGATTCAACTTATAGGACTAGATCGTTTTGCAAACTTAAAGACAGCTACTTCAAGATTAAACTTAAAAGCAAGAAGAAACTAGAATATTTAAGCGATGTTTAATACAGACCAAAGAGCTCCTAGGAACTTTGACAGAAGAAGATTAAAAGATCTGTGTATCGGTCTTCCTAAGATTGCTGACGGGGCACCCTTAAGACACGTCTTAGGAATCTTGACGTAGTAGAATATCCAACTAGCAGATACTGAGTTAGGGAAGAGGAAATTCCCTATTACCTGCTGGTAGACCTTGAAGCGATTGCTAAGAGAAGAGCCAGTATTTTTGAAAGTTACCAATTAAGAGTGAGTGATCTACCTACCTTAAATCCTATCTAAATCTTCGACTTCATGAAGAGGTTAAGACAGGAGAAGGTACTGTAACTGAGAGTATCAGGAGTATAGCAAGAGGGTACGATAGATCTACGAAGATTTGTGTGTTTGTAACCTCTAAATATTAATTCATTCATTCAAGGCTTTTACCAGAATGACATTCCAACATTTCATTTTGTAATTGAAATTATTTAATAATCTATAATGTTCAATCCGCTAAAAATATTTAAATTGGTTAATTTCTAAAAAAAATCTGTCTGAGACTGCCTTTCATTTATAATTTCTGTAGTCTACATTTTGTAAATAATTCAATGTTCCAAGTAGATAAATCTGACATTTTTATATATAACAATTAAAATTAGTTATACATTTTTAAAGTGACATTTCAGCAACAGAATTGCTGTCAGCTGACATTTTTCATTGTTACCATAACGCAAGCCGCACAAAATAAAAACGATATATTACTGAACACATTTTCAAGCAGGACGGTTTTCTAAATTAAAAATATATCCCGTATTCCCGTGAGACGCCCGGAAACGACCCTTGGCTGTCGTATATCACTTCATCCAACCCCTTCCGTGTTGTCTGCAGTAACTTAAAGGCGCACGGAAAGAGAACCCTGGAAATGTCTCGGTCGAGTTTTCACTGCTAAAAATTGAATGCGATTACTCTCTTGAGAAGACGGGACTGTGTTAGTCTCAACAACCAGGCATCAGAATGCTGTCAGTGCAGTGGTGGGGTACATTTCAAAGTATAATTACATTATGGAGCTAAATAAACAGATAAAAATAAGATCTCAGGGAAAATACCAACGAAACATCTACTTGTCATGGTCAAGTAGAGTGGACATTACCGAGCGAAATTTCGCACTATGAAAGTTTTAAGTAAACGCAACCTTTTGAATGAGCAGTCGTTGGAATGAGGACGGTAGTTGGAAGGAAGGGAAAACATGTTTAAAAAATAAATCGAAAAGCGATCGGTTTGAAATAATAATTACAAAATTTATTGTTATTGTAGTAAACACATTTCAATACATATAATTGTTTTTTTATAAACATTTTTACACGGCATTACAATACCTCGTTGTAAACCGTATTTGATGAAAGAATTTAATCTTCTTGTACTTTTTGTATTTCATTCTCTTTAATGGATACAAATATGTTAGTTGATTTAGTTACCCTTGAAAAGGCTACATATAATTGTCCGTGAGTAAAGACGGTACTTGGTGAATACAATCTTGCTCTTTAAAATCACAAATATGTTTTTATAAAAGGTAACATAAACAAATTTTTTTAAGTAAATTCCCACTTAGGTCATGCGCTTCCATCACGTCAGCGAGACAGCTGCGTGCTGCGATTCCTAAAACCAACATAGGATAGAATATAAGTGTTATTTAAATCCTATCGTATAGTCTGTACAAATATGTTATATTAATACTTGACAAAAAAACTGTATTATCATCAAATGTCATCCCCTACAAGTTTAAAAAAATGTATTTGAAGGGTATAAATAGAAAGTATTTTATTAATTATTGAAAATTTGAACAAGATATATAGACTAAATAAATAAATATATATAGGGAGAGTGCAAACCAATAGTAGGAATTTAAAAACAGTGTCCAAAACATGTGATTGTTATTCGAAATGTGCGACGGGCAGGGATAGGGCCACATAACCCATAAATTTAAGGACTTTTCAGTAAATATTGAAAATTGTTCCAAGCACTTTATGCAAAAAAGTGGCATTTGTAATGGAATTTTCTATTCGTGATTAATAAGTTAGCTTCGTAAAAATATACGAAATATTGTCTGATTTGTGATGTCACGCATGCGCATTAGCGCTGTGCATTCATGATGCCGTTTAACAGTAGAAGGGTCTTTCATGTTAAAATTTTCCACAAACAGTCAGTTTTAGCGCAAAATCGTTTTGCAATGTCAGAAGCCGGTTAAAAAATCTTTGTAAAGATACCTAATTTATGCTTGTATGAGTATGCTTGTGCTGAGAAAAAGGGACGTTGACTCGAAAAATAATATATGATACTAGTACACGAATAATATGCCAGGAATATTATTCTGATTGTTATTCAATGAAAAAGTTTACATGAATGAACCGGTAATACGGGTATTTTAGTCGGATATTTCGAACCGAATTGACCATGGAAAATAATTGAACTTAAGAAAGTCAATGTATAATGTTTAACTTTGTAACTGTATTAGCTGTATGAGTCAGTAAGTCCAACGTATAATATATTTATGAAACCGTGGCAAATTACAACGAATATAGCAGCTGTGGGAGGTGCTGCAGTACAATGCATTGTATCAATAGTCCATCCGCTCGAACTGGAATTAATAACTGGAATTAATAAACAAACTCTATTCGTATCCTTTACAATTTAAATTATTCAGACAGACTCGCTTTGATGCACTTTTTAAGGGAATACTGGAGTTTATAATTCATAGTTACTTCAATATTTCCCTTTGATACACAGTTTACTTCACTTAACACTGTACATCTTTAGAAACTTCAAACTATTCTAGGTAATTCTACATTTCACGATCTTTTTCATGTTTACACCGGCAAAATAAAAGGAGCAAAAGCAAGGTAAAACATTTTCTAAGATTTAATTAAAATTGTTTCTATAAATACTCCAAAAACTGAAAAAACTTACGGGTGTTTCTAAAACTCCTTGTTTGTATTTTTAATATAATTTGAAAATGTTTTAAATACCAACTTATGCAGACTTTAATGCTGATTATGACTGTTAAATCAGATTTTCATAAAAACTATTAGCCTTTAATTAAATGATTTTTTGTATATTTATCACATTTTTGTTGGGTCACTTTGGGTTTTGTCCGAATGGAATTTTGCAATCGATTTAAACTACCTTTTCGATGACCTAGAGGTTTGAAATTTTGTATACAGCTCTAAACTCGATGACAATACAATAATATTGCCTTATTTATAAATCACTTATAAATAAATTATTTATCAATTAGAATACGCTAATATTATAATTTTACCTTTGGAAATTCAAAGTTAACGGTAAATAAAAAATGTACGATAATGACATTCCGTCTGTTTTTTTTTTGTATTTTAAAAATAATTAACAAGATTTAAAAGTAAAAAATAATTATATAAATAAAAAAACTTTATTTTAAAATTACGTTTTTAAAATGGACTAAAACGTATAAAATAAATTATCATAAATCCATCAATTTAATGAGATTTATAAACCTATACATATTTATAATCACACACAGATTGTCTTAAAAATTTGTGGCAGTGAATTTTTATAGATACGAGGTGTGTTCAGAAAGTAACGAGAATTTTAATTTTTTGAACAAAATATTTATTTATTCTTCTACATTGATGTTGATGCCTTCAAAATAGTCCCCATTGGAGATTATGCACTTGTGCCAGCGCTTCTTTCAATCCTCGAAACACTTTTCAAACTCGATCTTTGAGATAGCCTTTAGTTCTTTCAGCGATGTGCTTTTAATGTCATCTACGGCCGTAAAACGACGGCCCTTTAAGGTTATCTTTATTTTTGGAAATAGAAAAAAGTCACACAGAGCCATGTCTGGCGAATATGGAGGCTGGGGCATCGTTACAGTACAGTTTTTGGCTAAAAATTCACGAACAAGCAAAGAAGTGTGAGCTGGTGCATTATCGTGGTGCAAAAGCCATGAATTGTTTTTCCACAGATCCGGGAATTTTTTTTCCGGATTGATTCATGCAAACGGCGTTGAACTTGTAGATAGTACTCCTTATTGACCGTTTCACCTGGTGGCAGGAATTCATGATGCACTGCCATTAATATCGAAGAACACAGTGAGCATAACCTTCACGTTCAACTGCACTTGTCGAGCTTTTTTCGGTCTTGGTGAGCCAGAATGCCTCCACTGGGATGATTGAGAATTAGTTTCGACATCATATCTGTAAACCCATGTTCTGTCACCTGTTATAATACGTTTCAGTAATTATGCTTTGTCGTTGACTTCATTTAGTGACTCCTGAACAACTTCCATTCGCCGCTGTGTTTGTTCAAAATTCAACAATTTTGGACCGAATTTTGCTGCCATACGTTTCATACAGAAAACATTAGAAACAATGTCATGACATGATCCACAATCGATATGCCATCATCAGCGACCTCTCTAATTGTGATTCGGCGATTGTTAATAACCATTTCTTTCACTTTTTCCACGTTTTCATTGGTTGTTGATGTGCTGGGGCATTCAGGGCGTTCGTCATCTTCAACGTCTTCACGGCCTTCTTGGAAACGCTTATACCACTCGTAAACTCTTGCTTTACTCATAGCAGAGTCACCATAGGCAATTGTTAACATTTCACACACTTTGATACACTTTATTCCACTTTTACCAAAATTTGATACAAATTCTTTGATCCATTTCTTTTAACAAACGAAAATCGCCGAGCTCATAAAAAGACGTCCAACCTTAGTGGCTGTCACAGCAAAGTCAACAATGAAAACAGCTGAAAGTTTTATCATACTTCAAGGGCATGTATACCAAAATAATAAAAAAAAATGTTTGATAATTGGACTCTTCAAGCCCGCGAAATTTAAAAATTCTCGTTAATTTCTGAACACATCTTGTATGAGGATACTTGTACGATTAAAAACAAAAAAATTTGGGCGCATGAAATTAGATAACTATCTATTATAAGCGCCCCACGTTTTTGTTTTTAATTGTACAAGTATTTTCATATCTATAAAAATTCACTGCCACAAATTTTTAAGGCAATCTATGTGTGATTATGAATCTGTATAGGTTTATAAATATGTATAAATTGATGGATTTATGAGAATTTATTTTATAAGTTTTTAAGACCATTTTAAAAACGTGGTTTTTAAAAAAAAGTTTTTTTTATTTATATAATTATTACAGTTTGAAAATAAGCTTTCATCACGTCAGCAAGACGCCATTACGTAATTATGTCTGTAAAATGTAATATGTTTTCTGTTTTGCTTATATTCTTCTTTCATTTAACACTATTATAATTACTATTCATTTAATTTCTCTGCAAAACAAGTAAATTACTGTTTGTGTTTTAAAAGCGACATTTTATGGTTGCAAGGATTTGAAGAAGACGATGCTAAAATCAAATTACTTGAGTCAGAGCCGAGTAAGTCAAAACTAATGCAATTTAGGAAGTTAGTTTGAAGATTTACCCTGAACTGTAGCGGTTGTAAGTTTGCTGGCCTAATTGGTGCCTAATTAATAATAGAAGTTGCCTCAGAAGGCGGGGCTATACACTGGAGGGATGTTTTAACGGTAAGAGATGGTCACAGAAGGGTGACCGTTAAGAAACTGGAAAGACTTATAAGAAAGGACTTGTTTTCTTTTGGTTATTGTCATAGCTGTTTTGTTTTGTCAAGTATTGCGGTACACAGTAATATCGTTATCGTGATTAAAGTACATTTACAGGAATTGTCACCAATGTGTATTAATGTCCTTCTTCAAAGGGCTTGATCTCGGGTGTTGGCGCTCTACGTTCGTAGATAAAAATGTGCACCAATATTAGAAAACTGAAAAAATAATAACAAAGAAAGCAGATTTATAATTGAGTGTTGAAATGAATCAGCTGTTAATATTGAAACGATACAGTAATCATTGTATAGTTTCCGTAACGGTTTTCATTGCAATAGTGTTTTTACTGTAATTTCTTTTACCTAAAGAACATTTTTAGCGATTTCCGTTGACGCGACCATCTTGATAAAACCTAACCCGGGTCTCCTGCACATACACACACACACACACACACACACACACACACACACACACACACACACACACACACACACACACACACACACACACACACACACACACACACACACACACACACACACACACACACACACACACATGCGAGAGAGAGAGAGAGTTAACATTCTAGTTTTTGCTATTTTGATGTCATTTGATTCAAACTAAAATCGACTTTATTAATCGATTGGAAAATTTAGTTACCGTGCAAAATCCGTTCAATATTTTAAAACAGTGATGAGCATTGCATAACATTAAAAATTATATATTTTTTTTATTTTATACATTTTGTTATAAAAATCTGATGCCGGTAATTAATTGCCATTGAATTTAATCCGACAGCGGTCATGATACATCTCATATTTTCGATGTCATTTGAAATTTTAAAATGCTAATTTATGCTGACTTTATCGCTGGTTATGATGAAATTATTATTGTTTTAACACCATGACTAGCGAAACAGATGTGTTCTGCTTTTATTTGTTTGGAATTCAGGCTATAAAAGTCTGGAAGTTGACTATCGTCTTTGTTAATAACCAACTGAAATGCAATTATTTATTTCCGTCTAAAATTCAAAAATAAAAAATAAATGTTTGACAATAATGGTGATACTTTCTCGCTATTTTTTTTGCAAGTAAACGTAATAAAACACGATGGCAGTCGGTGTTTATTTTGGTTTTCCCGAATTTTGGTTTGTACGTTAATTATCGCGTGACTGTCACGCTAACGAGCTACGAGGTATACAAACTACAGAGAAAGACAGTATTATTCCAGTAAATAAGCATATCATTGATTTTCCCAGTGAAGGTAAACTGGGAAACTTGGCTCTGCACGCATAGTCGACCCCTTTGAGTTATGCGTCCACCCCCTGATCATCCCTTTCAACCCCAGCCCTCCTCTCCCCGAGGCTTAACAACCTTAGAACAAAAGTTAGCAGCATTCGAAAAAGGAATATTGAAATGAGATAAAAGCTTAAATTATGAACTCATGGTGACATAAGTTTTGTGCATTTTTACAACTTTGTATTAAATACACGAATCGTATAATAGCATAATATTTATAAAATAATTACTGTCTAATAGAAAATTAATAACAGTGGTTATTATATTAATACCCAAACCCAAAATTTTGAATTGAGCGCTGATCCTGACCTCTACAGCATTTTCTGACTGGTCGCTAAATTATATATATAAATTCTTACTAAACAAGTGTTTGAAAATCAGATTCAATCATTGTTATCAGCGTTAAAACCTGCATACATTGGTATTTTAGATTTTAAAATTCAATTGGATATACTAGAATGTATCACACGATGGTCATGTGTCATTCTATATTCAATATATTCTTAAAATGATTATCCATATAGATTTGATGGCTGTAAATGATGGTAAAATCAGTTTTTCAAAAAAAGTAACGTAAAAGGAATCGTTTTCACGTTTTTATTTTATAGAAATATGCTTCCGATTCTTCAGCGAGATTGCTGCGTTCGGATATTAATCTGTGATAGTGCAATATTCAATATTCAATCATACAATCATTTTGAAAACATATAGTATATCATGTATTTATAAACTATCGTTATTTATAGTTCATGACTTTACTAATACCAATCATAACTATATGATAAACTAAGTAAGGGATGTACAACAGTGGTATTTTGGGTCTTGGATTATATACGAATATTTAGAACAAAATAAAGTTTACAATATTTCAGAAGACAATTTTAATTTCTGAACCTAATAGATTTTTTGTAGTTTAATTAAATATAGTGGAATTCTCGCCAGTCGTTCAAGGTCTCCTTATATAAGGTACACAATGGGCACGTACCCTAAGGGGGAGAGAAGCTTTGTAAGACGTATTTCTTTAGAGCTTGCAATTCAGGCATGTTTACCGCTAGGAAGCCGCCTTTGACGATGCTGCAAGATGAAAATTTAATTAAATTTTTGCCGTAAACAAATTACACAATAATTATCTGAACGACACGGATCTTTGCGCCACTAACTGTCCGGTTTTCTCGATATAACTGTAATCGATTGCTGACTTCCGATTTCAGCTTTTAAAAAAAAGTTTTGGGGGGTTCTTAAACATATGTGTAAATACTATTAAATTATTTTTAAGAAAACATTGCACAAAGTCTCTCATGTTCTAAAAGAAAAAAACAGTTTGAAAGCTGTCGAATAAAAAAAGTAAAAGTTCCTAATTTCTGAAAATCGAATCATATTTCTTACTTGGATCACATTTCTGAAAATCGGATATACTAAAATTTTGATAAATATGTATAACTCTTTATCGTAAATTTTAAAATAAACTCTTCGAGTGTACAGTAAACGAAAACAAAAACATTCAGGGTTATTTTTTTAATTAGCTTTAGAATCGTCAAGGCAACTTACAAACTCATATCGCAGTCAAGCTTCTAACTTAATTATCAAAACCGAATTCAAAAATCAATTAATTAAAAAATCACTTTTATTGTCTGTATTACTAAATACGTTTAAGTAATCAATAGCGATAAACATAACCATAATTGGAATATAATTTCCATGTGTGCGTGCGTGTCTGTCTGTGTGTTAGCACACTCAAGTTTGCAATTTTAGTCAGATTTGTTTCAAACTTGGCACGAAAATCGATTTTTGTAATAGATTTGAAAAATTCCTTATGCAGCAAATTCTTTTAACAGTTTCAAAATGGTAGTCATTTAAAATTTTTAGAATTTGATAACTGCTTAAATTACAATTTTTAATTTTCAAAATCCGTTGAAATTAAGAAATTGTTTAACAGCGGCAAGACCTCATTTTCGTATTGTTAATATAATTTGAAAATTTACATTGTTAATATATGCGGATTTTAATGCTGATTATGGTTCTGAATTCAATCAGAACTATAAAAAGGGTAATATAAAATAATGTTTTTCAAAATTCACTTCTATCTCGTCAGCGAGACAGCTGCGTGCAGCGATTATGTTTTGTATAAACTAGCAGTTCAAAGAACAGTGGACCCCGCAGATACACAGCGCGCTCCTCAACAGCGTTTGTAACTTTTTTAAGATTTAACCGTTATATTCATGGAAATGTTACTGCAATAACTTTATTGGAAATTTGATGCTCCTTCTTTGGGAAGCTGTCAAAATTATCTTGCCGTTACAGAAAATAACCAGCAAAGTTAAATCAGTGCCCGCCATCTTAAAACGGAAGTGAATGGAATAATCTTACACATGTCTTTCGGACATTATTACCTTCATACCAAATTTCAAAACAATCGATTATTGCGTTTGGCCAAACCTGTGTGACAAACATACATACAAACCAAATGCCGAACGGTCTAGTTAAAATGCTGTGCCGAGGAATCAACGAACATAGATTCTCGCTGTATTAAAGACAATTCAAGAAACAATTATTGTGAACCCAAAGCATCAAAAAACATCAATTAAGTTTATCATAAATTCTGGCGGTTTCACGGAATCAACATAGATGCTCGCTTCGTCGGTAAATCAACAAACAGCGGTTCTACCAGTATAGTTTTTTTTTTTTTTTGTGTTTAACGTCTGACTATTGTACACACTTGGGGCTAATGCAGACGATGCCATGATTTATAGCGTATGAAAATGTTAAGCCCTGGCCAGGGATCGAACCCGGGTCCTCGGGGTGAAAGCCCAGTACGCTATCAACTAGGCCACCGAGGCCGTATAAAGGAATATAACATCGATTGTTACAGTGAAATTATACACACACACATATATACGTGTGTGTATGTATATATATATATATATATATATATATATATATATATATATATATATATAATTAGCATACCCGCAGGGGGTGCAGACTAGCTGCACCTATTGAGAGGATTTAGACGTCCCTCGCGGTATCCGATTCTAACACACACACTTACAACACTAAACTTACGACTTTAACATTTTACACTCACACTTACATTTAGGAAGGCGATAATAGCCTCAATGCGCTTTTCGTCTTAAAATAACAAAAATTTTACAAATCTAGTTGAAACGTATGTTATGTACAATATACATAATATATTATGTATATATAGGCCTACGCTCGCTACGGTCGGTATTATTATAAGATATATCATAACATTTAAAAAATACATAGAACTTAATTTTTTAAGTATTAGATACAACAAATACATACATAAGTGGGACCTACATTACATTGTTCAGTACTTCTAAACTAAAATGTTTCAAAATGAGTTGCATTATCTGCAATACACCAAAGGCGTCTAATACAGAGCGACAAACAAACTATATCTTAGATAAAGGGACTTATTTTCGATCGACTATCTTATTTCCTTCAATGCCTTTGTCTTTTTTTACAATACACTATTTACCCCCAAAGCACGTGCTTTCGTACTGTCTAACGTAGAGTGTAGGTGTCAAGCAATCCCCTCACGTCAAGTTGATAGTGGGGTGGATCCCCTTTTTGTTGATCGACATACGAGAACAGGTTATCAACGTCAGGAATAATGTTGTTGTCTAGTATTTGTAACTACAATGCAGCAACTGGAGCACACAATACAACAAGGGGCGCAAATATCATGTAAATATTGAAAAATATATAGGCCTATCGCAAAGCTGACGCCTAAATGAAGGAAGAAAGTAAGAGTACAGTACAGAAATGTTCCGTTTATATGATGATTGTTTCAATTATATAGCGTTATAGTACGCTGACAATCGTTATTTTTATTACATTTTATTCCAATGGTACCAACACCGGTTTTGGTAATTAATTGGACTAGTTCATTACTCAGAAAAAACAGCTCAACCGTTTCAAAATGGCGACCATTTAAAATACCATAACGTTATATCTTAAAATTTTTAATTTAATCATATATATATATATATATATATATATATATATATATATATATATATATATATATATATATATATTACTGCACGAGTGAACATCCCATTTTCTCAGCACATTCTATTCGTACAGGCATAAATGAGGTATCTTTAGAAAGATTTTTTAACCGGCTTCTGACATTGCAAAAAAATTTTCCGCTACTGTTTGTTACTATCCGTTATTGTTTGTGGAAAATTTGAACATAAAAGACTCTTCTAACTGTTATAGGCAAAAAGGCATCATGGATGCACAGCGCGCATGCGCATGCGTGGCATCACAAATCAGACACTATTTCGTATATTTTTACGAAGCTAACATATTAATCCCGAATAGAAAATTCCATTCAAAATGCCACTTTTTGCATAACGTGCTTAGAACAATATTTACTATTGTTCTATTTACTATTTACTATTTCAATATTTACTTAAAAGTCATTAAACTTATAGGTTATGTGGCGCTATTGACAGTTCCCTATCCCTGCCGGGACAAGTATTTCTCATACCAAACACATGTTTTGGACACTATTTTTCAAACATAATATATTTGTGATTTCTCCTTTCATCGTGTATTTATCACAATGCGGACATCATCACAATTGTATGTAGCCTTTTCAAGGGTAGATTAGATTAGATTATATTCTAGAGGAAGGGATTTGTTCAACCCCAGGCACTGCGATCAACTGACCTATTGTGCAACTTACCTCTTAAAATACCTAGTTCAGCAGATTGGTGCCCCTAATAAGTTCCAACAACCCACTGACTAGCTCATTCTGCTGAAGATCCCTAGGGTCTTGGAAACCAAAAACCCCTAGCCTCCTACTAGCAAGAGCCTCACAATCATAAATTATGTGACCTGCAGTTTCCTCCTCCTTCCTGCACAATCTACACACGGTTTCCCCATGGTACACACCTATCCTGTTCATGTGCACCCTCAGACCACAGTACTCTGTTATGAGCCCCATGATCCTCCTGAGTTGTGCTCTGCCCAGGACATCTGCTGCCCCTTTGATTCCCCCAGAAGGAACTTTGCTTAAGAGACGTTCACTATGGGAATGCCCATGAAGGTTGTCCCATCTTACCTGGTGTTGACATGTAATCCACCCATTAATAGCGGACCTGGCCAACGATAGAGAAATCCCTAAATCCGGCTCAGGTCCGATAAACTCAGATGCAGATCCAAGACCAGCCAGTCGTTCTGTCTCCTCATTACCCTCAACTCCCCTATGCCCCGGAACCCAGTGAAGAGTTACCCGGTTATCCCGGGACAGAATGGCAAGATTCGTCCTACAATCTTAGACCAGCTTGGACTGTATTATAGGACCCGCAAGTGCTTTTATTGCTGCCTGACTATCGGTATGAATATGAATAAGTGCCTTTTTAAAGCCCCGATCCAAGTTCTCCCAAACACAGTCATTAATGGCCATCACTTCAGCCTGAAATACTGTTGTATGCTGTCCCAGGGTGATTACTTTCTTTAACCCCGGTCTCAGGCCGTACACTCCAGCACCAGTGCCTGACTTTGTCTTGGAGCCATCTGTATACCATACTATGTCTCCAGGTTTTTCCAACACACGATCTCTCCCCTCAAAGGCCAAGTTGACATCAAAGAGTCTAGATACTATGTGCCGTTTAACCGTCTGATCAGTCCTCATCATCAAGATTGGGTCAAAGATCTTGTCTGTAATTCTAGCATGCACATAGATAGAGGGCAGCCAGCCACCACCACTCTGCAGTCTATAAGCTGCTTTACGTGCCTCCCCCATGACAAAAAGATCAATAGGGGGAAATCCAAGAATGATCTCCATGGCTGCCGTTGGCGCAGTGTCCATACAGCCAGTGATACACAGGCAGGCCAACCTCTGCAACACGTGCTTTGGGGGTAACTAACATGTTTGTATCCACTAAAGAAAATTAAACACAAAAAGTACAAGAAGATTACATTCTCACATCAAATATCGTTTACAAAGATGCATTGTAACTGCGCTGAAAAATTTCTATTAAAAAAACAATTATCTGTATTGAAATGTGTATACTACAACGACTCAAACATTTTTAATTATTATTTCAAACTGATCGCTTTTCGATTTATTTTTAAACATGTTTTACCCTTTCTTCCAACTACCGCTATCACCCCAAACACATTGTTAGTTATTTATTTTGTGTTGTTAAAGGTTTAAATATTTATTATTCTTTTACTTCAATTTGATAATACTGAATGCATCAACGATCCTCTTCCCTTCTCCTTTCCGTTTCTGATGTAGTGGTATAATATTAGAAGGTTTAAGATTTCGAATTTTGAACAAGTTTGATTACATTAAACACACACTCATTTACATATAGCCTATGATGTGTTTAGTTCTTGTTAACAAACGAATAGAAAGGCGCACACTTTCAACGAGTGAAGCCTTATTCAAAAGGCTGTGTTTACTTAAAACTTTCATATTGCGAAATTTTGATCGGGCCCCCCTAGTTTTAATCTATTTAGCTATCTCAAACCTACGTAAAATCTGCATAACTTAGTTAAGTTTAAATTGCGGTTAGTTTAACTAGTTCAGTTCTGCATAAAAGTAGCACAAAACCTGCCGCTGAATTAGTTTAAAATCTGCATAAATTAGCATTTTAAGTTTTCAATGAATTTTTACTTATAAAATCTAATTGCGGTTTTGAAAAACGTTTTTTTTTTAAGTTTTTGTTTAAAAATATTATCAGTGTTTAAATATTCTCTTCCATTTGCTAAGTGCTGAAAGAATCCAGTCTGTCACGTAACGGGAATTAAACGCAGTTTTTTTTTATTCAACCGTGCTTAGAAAATACATTTCAGCATTAAGACACGTGAAAGGTTGCTTCACTCCCCTTCTTGCCACCCTTGGCCCTGGTAATGCACTGCAATATTCTCTTTCTGACGGTGCGCTGTACACTTAGTCTTTACTTAAGCCTATTACCCCCACACCCATCACTGGAGGGTTAGAAATACTAAGCAGCTTTGCAAATATATTCGCAAGGTTTAAATATGTATTATTCTTTTACTTCAATTTGATAATACTGAATGCATCAACGATCCTCTTTCCTTCTCCTTTCCGTTTCTGCTGTAGTGGTATAATATTAGAAGGTTTTAAGATTTATAGTTTTGAACAAGTTTGATTACATTAAACACACACTCATATATATATATATATATATATATATATATATATATATATATATATATATATATATATATATATATGATGTGTTTATTCCTTGTTAACAAACGAATAGATAGAAATGGCAAAACCAAATGGGATATCAGTAGAAAACATCAGTCCTTTTTGATATAACTCACTGTAGTTATTCTATATATTCTATAATAAACATATCTGAAATTAAGTGATCTTTTTGCCAACGTAAATCTAAATAGGTTTGGAGTGTTACTGAAAAACGATTTCTGCTATTGAACCAAAAATAAAAATCATGTATAATGTTTTCTCATCCTTTTTAATTTTAATTACGATAATTTGTTCGAAAACACGACAAATTAACATAGCTAGTTTTTAACAACATAACCTGAAACTTATAGCTTATCAGCTGTTCAATGAAACCAGCTGATCTTTACGGATCAATATAAAACAACTGATCTTTTTGTACAACTACCAAAATTAAATTAATGGTTCTCCTTATTACCAAAATTAAAACTTCTTCATATTTTCCGTAATTATCACGTCCGCCTCACATACGTAAGGTCCCCAGTTTGATCCCGGGCGGAAACACGTAAATTTAATATGAGATTTGTGACGCGCAACATATATATATATATATATATATATATATATATATATATATATATATATATATCAATATAAACATGTTCCTCGCATCACGCGTCCCGCAAAATACAACATCAATACCAGCCCTAAAACATGATACATGTTAAAACTGAGAAGAAAAACTGAGATGCGATAGAATTGGAATCCGGAACAACAACTCCAGTGAGAAAAACAATAACAAGGATTCGTGCCAAGTCTAACGCCGACGGAAATGCAAACAATAGACGGTCTTTACGGAGAGAATTTCAACGAGTAATGAAAATGTCGCTACAGTTTTGCAGATCCAAAAGAAATCTGCAGGACAATGTTTTCGTGAAACCGGTAATAAAAATAGTGCCATAAAATTTTATAAGCTCATAAGTTGAGGCCATACAACCATGAAAATGAAGACGATTCAGAAAGTCGAATAGAGTTTTGTAAATATGCCAAGCTACAAGGATTTCAAGATTTAATTGTTTGGACTGATGGAATGAATGAACTAGGGTTACTACTGCACTGCGTTCGTGTAGATTTATTGTTGCCCCTTTCTGTATTCCCAAGATGCTCAGTTTACAGCGCTTTCTAGAGTACTAGGTTCTTCATAAAGTCTGCTATTTTGATAGGATTCAAGATAACTCCTCCATTTCTAATTGGTGACTTCACCAGTTATATTTGCAGATGCTTACTCCGCTAATTGCCTTTCAATTTCTCCCCCTTACTCTTGACTCTTATCGAGAAAGTTGTGTTCCATTTGGCCAGCTTTTTGTTGTGAGATTAGTTCCCGCTCTTCTATTTACATTCTTAATCAAGGGAATTATGTCCGCCTATACAGAAGCTAGCATGCAGAGCTCCGTTTGATACACCATTAGGCCGGTGAACACACTAAATGAGCACGGTTCACTTTACACTTTAGAGTTAGCCAGGTTATGTAAAATAGTGAATGTATATACATATGTGTGTTGAGTAGATGAATGAGAGTAGTATGAGCTAGAGGTACGGTAGGATCCGTAAACCCACCAGCTGTTCATTTCAGTTGCATCCGCCAGAATGGTTTGATGGAAACTTACTGGTTCAATAGGCATTACTGCATTTATTAGTCTAATACAAACCCAGTAATAGAAAAGAAGCCAGAAAATTTATCAGACCTTAGTGTACAGTGTTAATCTAAGTGGTCATATTTCTTTCTAGAAGCAATCTTGCTCACAGAAGCTTAACTAGATGTTATAGGCTCAGAAGCGTTTCTGTTTATCCTGACGGCAGTTGAGTTTTAGTATTTCGATTCACCCCCGAATCGTCAATTTGTATGATCCTAAATTTGACACATTGGTTCAAATTTATGAATCTTCATATACTATATTACTGAAATTTATGAGAAATCTGAAAACATATTTTGAAGAATTATCGATATACGCTTTGTTTGAACGTCAATTCGCTGAATTGCTGAAGCCGGTTTTGAGCAAATCCATGTTTTTTTAATTATATTTTTTTTCACCATTAAATTAAACTACAACTATTGCTTTTAAAATTAAAAATATTCGAGTACAGACAAATGGACACAAGGAATGTAATTTTTCTTAAAAAAAGAGAATAAAAATAAGAAAGTTAACATAATATAGAACTATGATGAACAAAAATAGCATCCTTTAGGGCTGTAGCTTATATGTGGTTCTGCAAAAGTTAAGATTGGTTAGTTGTAACATTACAAATCTGGTGAGATATTAACAAAAACAAAAAATTAAACCTAAGAAGAGAAATATTTTAAGAAAGAAAGCTTTACATGAAACATACATTTTTTTTGTCTCGCTTTCGTGATAGGAGCGAATTTTAGAAGTATGTTTTTATCTTTTCCTTTTTTTAAATTTTAATTTCACCATAATGATCAGCATTAAGATCTGCGTATTACCGTTTTAAAATTTTAAATTACATTAAAAATACAAAAATAAACCCTGATCGAAGCCGAGCACAATTTCTTAATTTAAACTGATTTAAAAATTCAAAAAATCTAATTTATGCAATTTTTAACGCTAACTACGATAGTAAATCAGATTTTTAAAATGAAATTAACATAAAAAATTTATGATTTTTAACGATTTAAAAATAGGCGCCATTTTGAAACTGTTAATTGAATTTCGATTAGTAATGAATTTGTATACCTATTACCGAAATCGATTTTTGTGTCACACTTAAGGCAACGCAAATCGGTTCTAAATTTCGAACGTGAGAGTGTTAATAAACACACACACACACACACACACACACACACACACACACACACACACACACACACACACACACACACACACACATATATATATATATATATATATATATATATATATATATATGGCTTTAAAAAAAAAGATGAGGTTTTTGAATACATTTTTTTGCTCTAGGTCTTAACATGATAACGCCTAAATAGCTCATTCACAAGATATTCGCTAATGGTTGCGAAATACTACTTTTTCAATAGATTATCATTATTTCTGTAACACCAAGTAAACGAAAAATATGGAGAAACGTGACAAATACAAATGCCAACTTATAGAAATGTCAACGCTGATTACGATGGTAAAAGCAGATTTTCTATAAATTTCAAGATAAAAATATGTTGGCGCCTTTAGAATACGGGTAGTGATTATTAAAATTTCTGGGACAAAAGCAAAAACTCTACTGATGCACGCTTAAAACCAAATTGTGTTACCAGACTTTTACGATCATCATATCTTTAAAAAATGGAAACCAAAAACGTTATTAACAAAAAAAGATTATTTTTGACATTAATGCATAAATGTGACTAACTTTTTCATGTGTTTGTTGTTTTATTTTAAATTGTCTTCAGAAAATACTGATCAAATATTCTTTAGGTTTATAATGTATTGTTTTTTTTACGTTTTCAAAATACTTCTTGCAACAAATTCCTTAAACGTTTCACGAAACATTCAAATTTAAATTTTACAACAAACAAAAATGTTAACTTTAATTTTTTTTTGTAAACGAGTTTTATTTTTAACAAATTAAGGGAATAGCCCTACAAAGAGGGTAGAAATGATTGGCTGACAGTTCGGGGAGGGATGAAATGATAATCAAGAATGACAGGCGGTCACGAAATAAACCGTATATAATACCTCACGCGGCTGGGTCTTTTATTTAAAAATAAACTGAAGTTGATGAAAAACATTGAGTTTTTGTTTAATATGGGATATAAATACCCTAGTTTTTTAAAGCACATCGTAACAAAGTAAACTGTTGCGAGGAAAGCCATTTTGAATTTGTATGGTAACGATTTGAATTGTAAGGAAATATTATTTTCGCTTTCCTGTTTCCGGCAGAACTCCGCTCGTTGATTACGTTTTTGGCTTTCAAAAACACAGCAGAAACAAAAACTACATTACAGACAATGTAATAAAGGTCAAAACAGACGTCGGTTTCTTGTCCACCACCCCATAAACGACACTGAAATAATAATTAAAAATTCTGTATTCTAGTAGAAACAAGTTTTCCATAATTATAAAATGTTTCTCATAATTTCTTACTTGTAATCTGTAGCTGACCGTGATAAACGAGGTCTCTTGTTTCAACTCGGTTATTTGGCATTTGGTTTATGTTTGTTTGTTACGCAGTTTTGGCCAAACACATTGACCGATTGTTTTAAAATTTTGTACAAAGGTACCTTGTATAAAACCCGAACGACGTATGTGTAAGATTTTTTTCTCGTTTACTTCCGTTTCAAGATGGTGGCCTCTGATTTACAATGATTTTAGGCAGTTTTGGCCAAACGCATTGACCGATTGTTTTGAAATTTGATACTAAGGTACCCTGTATAAAGCCCAAATGACTTATGTGTAAGATTTTTCTGCATTCACTTCTTTTTTAAAATGGCGTCCTCTGATTTAACGATGACGACTGTACGCAGTGTTAGCCAAACGCATTGACTAATTGTTTTGATATTTGGTGCAAAGGTACCTTGTGCAATCTCCCGTACGACGTATGTGTAAGATGTTTTCCATATTACTTACATTTCAAGATGGCGGCCAGGGATTTGTAATAACGAGTGTACTCAGTTTTGTAAACTCATTAACCGATTGTTTTGAAATTCGATACGAAGATATCTTATCTTGTATAAAGCCAAAATGACTTACATATAACACTATTTCCTATTTATTTCCATTTTAAGAGGGTGGGCTCTACGTCAACGTTGCTGGTTATTTCCTGTAATACTGGACCATAATTTTGACCGTTTCATGGAGAAAGAGCATAAAATTTGCATTAAAATTGGTCCAGTAACATTTTTCATAAATAGTGTATTACGGTTACCGGTTAAATTGGCGAAAAAAAAGAAGTTCTCTTACATTAATAAAGAATACATCTGTTCTTTGAACTACTAGTTATTCTATATTAAAACTGCAAGTAACCTTTGCGAATGATCGAGATTTTAAATAACGTTTTTTCGTTGTTTTGTAGCTGATTTTTCTCATTTTGAAAAAGATTAAAAATAATTTATACGAAAACAATCTTTGGTCAAGCGGCTAGAGCTTTCGATACACAAACGAGAAGTTTTTGGTTCATATACAGGGCGTGATATGAACTATCCTATACCGGTTATGGTCCACATTTTTACTGCTAGACAAAACTGGGAAGTTACGATAGGTAGCAATCCTGGTTTAGAAGCCTAGAACTGCGGTTGAACAATCACAATGAGAAAACCACGTGCCTTACACCAGACAGAAATATTGCAGATCAAGACCCTTAATGAGCTGTAGAACCAAAGATTTACGTGTTTTTTTTTTTTTTTTAATTTTTCATGTCACTGAAATCTAAAGTGAAACTGTAAAACATTTTTCAAGTTTGTTTACAAAAATATTTTTGCTAGTGAGTCAATCAGTGATTACACATATACAACTTTTACAACTTTAAAATAATTTACAAATCTGATCGGTCCTGAAATAATATGATATAATAAGAAGGTGATATTGGACGAGAAACAATTAAAAACCGCGTGCTATTTTATTTTAAAACTTAAAAGATTTTAACAATGGTTCAATTAATCTTATACTGGAGTTGTAGTGAAGTATAGGCGCATGTGAAATGAAGGAGCAATTTACTATTTAGTAACAAATTGTATTAGCGAATTTTAAAGTGAACTATTGGATCGGACACTGCGGTAAGAAAAACAATAGTCATCCGTAACCTTGAAATTAACGACGATGTGAGTCTTAAGTGTGAATACGTTTTCTTGTTATTGCATTGTATCCAGATCGTGCAGGATGATAACGCTAGCGTGAGATTTGACATTTTCACCCAGGAATTTGGCAGAACTTCATTTTTCCACCTTACAGTATGTCATCCAGTTTCCCGTGCCTGGTATTAATGATCGTTGAAAACTGGAAGGGGGGAATTGATTGCCAGGTACAGTGCCTCTTTGGCTATCGAAACGATCAACACGATGTTTGCCCTCAGTACTTTAACTGTTTAATTGTAAACAATAAGGTTAGTGATTACATTGAAAACAGCTTGAATACGGCCTTTATTATTTTGTTGTTATAAATTAATCTTTGTTAAAGTTATTTTAAAGTTCGTAAGCAAAGCTAAGGAAGCTTATAAATTCACGCGCATCTCCATTTGTGTGTCTGTCTGTCTGTAATGCACTACTTAGACACCGACGTACTCTGGCAGCGGTCGGTATTTGAATGGCAGTGGCTGGTTCGTAAAGACACCTGTGTCTCTGACGTCACGGCCATAATCTTTGAAACATTTAGTATGGTCACTGAATATAAACGGACTAGAATTACAGCTACCATTATAAAAAGTATGTTCGATATTAGCGGCTAAAGTACAAGTAATTGGAATATCTGCCGCTAGGAACGTTGCAAGCTGCAAGGACAGGATGTGGAGAAAATAGATAGTATTATTATCTATTTACATGTAATTGAACACTCTGCAACAAGATGCCACCAGCTGCAAGCGATCACATACCTCTAATAAGGGTTATCATTCTAGTTAGTTTATATTCAGTGCTATGGTCATAGTTGCCATTAGTTCTTTGGTGAGTTTACTTCACCAATAAAAGCGAATTTCCAAAAGTATTTTTCTTTATCTTATCGTCTTTGAAATGCTGACTTTACCACCACTATAAAATCTGCTTAAATTAAGATTTTAAACTTTCAAATTGAAAATACTAAAATAAATCCTGACCACCGTCAAATAACTGTTTAATTTCAACGAATTTGGAATATTCAAAACGCTAATTTATGCTTTAACACTGATTACTATAGTAAAATTGGATTTTAAAAGACATTTAGGATAAAAAAGTTAAAAATTTTAAAGATTTGACATTACTGCCATTTTTGAACTGTTGAAAAAATTTTACTGTTTAACGAACTTGTCCAAGCCATTTCCAAAATATTTTTGAAGTGACTACTTCCTATCACGGTGTGGGTGTGTATGTTTTATACGTGGAAAAATTCAGTTTGCCGTCACGGAACGCTCTAACACATCCATAACCGCACTCTAATGAACGCGGAAAACAGCCAATGTGAAGGCCAACGACATGCGCAGAACTATAGGCGCAGCTCCTTGGCATACTAGTATGGGTCCGCTCATTCAGTGAAATGGAGGGGGAAAAAGGGGTACTATAGCCATCCATGTTTTCACATTAAAAAAAAACTTTGCTAACCAAAGCTGACGTGGTTTTTTTCTACTTGTTTTTAAGTACTGAAGTTTTAAGTTGTTAAAATATCTAAGAGTATTGTTTTGTCCACGTATTAATTTTTAAGTTCGGTGTGTTTTAAAAAATGAATTTAGAACTATGTTTGTTTATCTGTAAGCTTCTATAGGACACAAGTCTGGAATGATTTTACTGAATTTTATGTCGAAGCAACCAATATTTATCAGTCCGATTATAATTTATGTGATACTGTTACGACTGGAATAGGTTTTTTCGCTGTTTTGTCGTTGCGTTTTAAACCATAAATTATCATAAAAATTTCGAAAGTAGTTAAAAATTATGTTATAAAAAATTCACCGCTTGGGACCTATTATTAGTAATAAAAAAATTAAAGCTAAAAATTAGCTCAACCATAAAAAAAGATGAACCTATTTATGTGTTGCGTTTTAAACCATAAATTATCGTAAGAAGTTTCGAAAGTAGTTAAAAAAATAGTAGAAAAAAAGTAGCTCAACCATAAAAAAAAGATGAACCTATTTATGTGTTTTACTGTTATCTAAGATGTTTTTTCTTTGCTAAGTTTTAATTAATTCGGACATAGGATTCGTGCTCATTTTAAGGATTCTGGTGTGATGAGTCTTATCATAATGGTTGCACCAATAGTTCGTTTTTTCTTTTGGAATTTGCTAAAAGAAAAGAAATAGGAAATTATGGTGCATCCGACTTCAGATTGTAGGGTTGAGAAAGAAACGTTTTGTAGTTTGTATCTGGAACTGTTATACGGAATTCACCCGGATGAAAAGAAATTGTTTAATTATTTTAAGATGAATATGAATACATTTACAGAATTCTTTGTCCTATTAGAAAATATTTTAAAATGGTCGAAAACAAATGTCTCGGAATCGAAACATAAAATCGTAGAGCAGTCCAACGTAATTATGCCAAACACGGGGAACATTTATTAAATGTGCTCGCTACTTAACTTGCTGAATCCCGGAGTCCCTGCTTCTGAAGGGGCGAGACACCGTAGACACAGAATCCGGTATCTCGCTACTCGGAATCTCCGTCTGTTGAAGTATATTTAAATTCTTATATATTCAGCCCCTTACACCGATGTCTTGTCTTTTAATACACTTATTCGTACTTAGAAATACCTTACTACTAGCAGTTCAAAGAACATTAGACCTCGCAGTATATTCTTCATTAATAAACAGAACGCTCCAGAACAGTGCTCGTAACCTTTTCCACCAATTTAACCGCTGACCGTAATATTTGCAAAAAATTTACTGGACCAATTGTATTGGACATTTATAAGTACTCTTTCTCCACGAAGTGTTTAAATTCATGAAATTTATGAAAGGTTTTGCTGTTCAGCCAGTATTACAGGAAATAACCAGCAACGACACTATCAACGTTGAATTAGAGCCCGCCATCTTCAAACTGAAGTGAATTGGAACAAATCATACACATACGTTTTTCAGGACTTATAAATGATATCTTCGTACAAAATTTCAAAACAATCGGCCAATGCGTTTGATTAGAATTGCGTACTCGTCATCGTTAAATCAGAGACCATATATTGATTTTTTTTTTTTTTTTTTTTTTTTTTTTTGTGTTAACGTCCGACTGTTGTGCACACTTGGGCTAATGCAGACGATGGGTATGATTTATAGCGTATGAAAATGCCAAGCCCTCGCCGGGAATCGAACCCGGGTCCTCGGGGTGAAAGCCTAGTACGCTATCCACTAGGCCACCGAGGCGGCTACCATATATTGAAACGGAAGTAAATAGGAAAAATGTTTTACACATACATCTTCCGGGCTGTATACAAGGTACCTTTTTACCAAATTTCAAAACATCGGTAAATGCGTTTGGCCAAAACTGTTTTAACAAACACACAAATCCAATGTCAAACGGTCGAAGTGAAATCTAGACCTTGCTTCGCTTGGACAATAACATTTGACGAAACCTAGGAAAAATGTAGGCAACACAAATATTTATAGATATGAAATGTGTAAATTTTTAAGTATTTTTTTTTATTTATCTAGAGATTTCTGAAAAATCTCAATAAATTTGCAAACCTAGTTTGGATCAAAATCTAAAAACTGTTTTTCGTGATTTTTTCGAAATATTATATATGTGTTTTTGGTCTTCAGTAAAAGCGTTTTTTGAAAAATTCACAAGCAAATTTAGAAGGGTTTTTACGCCGCTTGACCTTTTGCATTGTGGGTAAAAATAAATAAAATACGATTCAAAAGTAATGTTTATATTTAAGTATGAAAACCGTTTTAAAATGTGCGCTTAAATCATCAGCTACAATCAGTACAGTCGACGCAATGTGTCTTAACGACTGGCGTGGTCTCGTTCGCTTCCCGGAAGTGCAGACGACACTGAAGTCAGCTGATCTGTTTTATAATTTCTAAAAACAAAATACTCAAGTTTACATTTCGTTGTTCGATAATAATTTACAAGCATAAACAAACATTGCGCTTACCAGACTGTCAGTAGGTGCTTTAAAAGCATTTGCTTGTCCGTTTTTTGTTTAGATAATTCGATTAAGAGAATGTTTAGAAAAGCCTTTACCGGAGAAATGTAAAATACGTTTTGTGTACAAATATTTATACCCATGTATAGTACAATTTATTTGTAAGAAACGGTTTTTTGTTCCATGTTCTTAAAAAAGAATACGGTAAATGGTTGTGGGAAAGTTCTTGGATAAGATTTTATATTTGGAGCAGAAAAATATGTGACTACTAGGGTAAGGGAGGACGTCGGGTTACCTTCCTTACAGCAGTAAACATCCCCCAAAGTGGCTTTGTACGTACGCAGGTAGGGGTGTGTGAAATAATAGATTAATACCGGTTAATTATCCTGACCGTATATACTTTATTTACCACAATATCACGTGTTTTCAGTTCAGTGTAGTGATGTCCTGTAATTAGTCGTTTAGAACGTTAAAGGGAATATGAAATCAAGTAAGTCTTATCGTTGCAAAGAATTAAAACATAAAGGCCGGCTGGCCACCAAAAGCGGAACGATGCTGCGCTGACCTGAGCCGTGCGGAGCGGACCTGAGCGGAATGAAGATCAAAGACAACCGAAAGCGGAGTTCAGTCAGTTTAAAGAACACGTTTGTATCTTTTAAATATAAATATTTAGGCCTACTGTAACGGATTCTAAGAAACTACTATGTTTAAAAACCTTAACCTAGGCAACGGTAACGTAGGTAACAAGAAATAACAAGTTTGGAGGCGTAACGGCGTGATGAGGGCAGCCGGAGTCGGTTTCAAAACCGACTAGACAGAGGCAAAGCTATGCGGAGCGGAGTCCGGTAACTTTGCCTGACTCTGCTCTGCTCTGTTACGCTTTAGTAGCTGCACATTAAAATCAATAAGGTTAGGTTTTGAACGCGTAGTCCGCTTCGCTCCGCATTTGGTGGCCAACCGGCCTAAGTTAAACCATTTTGATTTCTCGATATAACAAGTTGCTTCACGATAGAACAACTAAAACATTGATTGGGGGAAAACATAAAATTAATCTAACTTCTCAAAATCGGTTCAGCAGATATACTAAGATTTTAGTCTTCTTAAAAGATTTAAAACCAAAATCAGTGTACTAAAAAACGTTAATGATTAGATGGAAGAAACGAAAATTAACTTGGACCAGATTTTTCGGGAAAGATATATAAATGTATAAATGTTTGTGTAATGTTTTGCTTGTGCTTTCAGTTTTAGGCTAATTTTGCGTTGAAATTATTTCGGTGGAAGCAAAGTGTTAATTTTATTTTCTCGTTGAGATTTAGACTTTTATTATTATATTCGTCATCATCTTGACTTTAAGAGAAGGTGTGGTTCTTACTATACTGGTAACGTAAGGAACGAGCAGGGAAACCGAAGCTACAGGCCGAAATCATATGAAATATTTGGTTGCTAGGTGACACCGGGTAAGTGCTGTTAACAACCTACACTAAATCATGTGACTGAAATTACCGGAAGTTGTCGACAACACCAGCAACGTATTTTCTGGGTCGCGCTAACCTAGTTCTTTTAAAATCCCTAGTCCGGGAAATCCAGGTTAATGATTAGAGTGGGTGGTAGTTTAAACATATAGTAGCGTAAAGGGATGCGACGTTGCCGCGATGGCGGGACGGTGGAAGCGGCAACAGCGCACCAGACGACGCCCTCCCTCCCACCGCCTTCACCCCGCCGGTATCGATCTCCAGTCGCGACGCTGCCTACCGCTGCAATCAAATATTACCCTTTTCCGCTATTTCCGTGTTACCTGCGAGTTATCCCTGTACTACTTCGGATTAACTCCGATATTTGATAAACTGAATGGACAGTCTAGAGCGGGGGGGGGTCGACGTGTTTCAACGTGCGAATTATTTTTCAATGGAATGGTTTAGGCTTCTAAATTTTAAAAATAATCTGCCCTTGAACGAACACATGATGCGCTGAAATAATTATATCGTAAAAGTTAGCTTAGTTCAGATTTCGTTAGACCAAAGAAATTCAAAATTTGAATTTTTAGTGAAAAAAAATCTATAAATAAATAAAATGACCTTTTGAAATTTTCGAACTAGTTAAACAGCATGTTACGTTTTGTTTCAAGAAAATGATAATATAATTAATATTTACTCTCGTACGACCAAACATTGCGGAAAATGTTTTCAAATTTGTAGAGGGATTTTAAAATGGACGAAGGCACCGTTCCGGACATCCAATTGAATTCTAAACTCTAGAGCTCTTGACTTGGTCGCGTCAGGTTTTTGCTTCTTTGAAAGCCAAATTACGTGGTACAAAGTACGAGTATAATGGTGGCGGTGACGTCGAAGATAACGTACTGAATTGGTTTTCGCATTAAAACAAATAGGTGTATTTTGTTACAGCAAACATGATCTGATACAGAAATGACACAGTTATATTGGAGTGCTGGAGATTTTGTTGAAACACGAAAAAATGTCTTCTCGATTAATTAAATCATTAAAGACCCCATTAGTGTTTTTAATTATTAAATTATTCTCATTTATATCATTGTTTTTGTAAACTGAAAGTAACTTAAAATTTGACACCCGGAACCAAAAACGAGCCGCAAAACAAGCTTTCTTTTTTGCCTTTTAATTTTAGAAATGCTGACAAAGTTTACGTTACAGAAAAGGCAGCAAATGATGACGAAAAAGTCTTGCGTAACTTTATCTTAGGCCATTAAATTGTTTCAAAGGAATTCAAATAATAGGCCCCCCCAAACATTATTCACATAGCACCCAATAAAATATATGAATCTGTACCTACTACAAAAATCAGGTGCAGGGGTTTTTCACTGAATACCGAAAATCAGAGTAATCTAATATTGCTCAAAATTTGCTCGCACATAGAAATTCGTAACTCAAATAAGTTACGATTCAAATAACTAATTTACAACATTCACGAATCGAAAGCAAACCAAAAAAAACATTTTATACCTTTATTAATAGAAATCGTTCCAGCTTTTTTATCGAAATTTTTGGTAAATAGCGATTCATAAGTTGTGTTTTGTAATTAGGAACTTCGATTGTTCCTTTAAATAATAACTATATGTTAGAACGTTTTCACTATTTATTTATTTATGTATATTTCCGTATATAAATATCGCAGAGTGTTGATGAAGAAATTCACAAGTGTTGGGGCTCACACGCTCATAAAAACATTTTAAAAACTGCTTCAAAAAAAGAATATTCTTTCTTTTACAGTAATTTCATCCCCCTTCCTTTGCTGCTAAAGGCGGAGGCGTGTAAGGTTCTAAGTGAATACGCGTGGCTCTGTAACAAGGAATAAAAAGAGACGGGGGATGGTGTACGTACAGTAATTTACTGCAACTGTGTATAACTTGCAATCCGCCCTTATTGATTGTCACAACCCTTGTAAGTATTGTATAACGTACAGTCCCGGTGCTTTCCAATTATTTATACTATATAAGCCAAGGCCATGTTTAAGTCATATACCTACTGTACTAATACTAGTAGTTAGTGTTGTTTTTTTAGCAAAGGCACCCAGGGAAATACTTAATTTGTCATTTTCATATCATTTCACACTTCATGTTTAACTTTTCATGTTAATTTTTGTTTACTCTTATTAATTTCAAACGAAGATGGACAAAATAAAAGTAACCACGTTAAAAACTCGATTGTATCTAAAAATAAATAATATGCAAAAGTTTACATTTCCTACAATATCAGTACATTTGGCTTATAAAATGCTTCTTAGGAAAGGTTTTTCATTTTTAATAAAGGTTGTTATGTTTTTTAACAATCTTTATAAAGTAAAGTAAAGAAAGTATATAACTAGATAAATATGTAAAGTACTATGTAGATTAATATGTAAAGTAGTAAGTATATAAATATGTAAAGTAGTAGGTAAATAAATATGTAAAGTAATGAGTAGATAAATATGTAAAATAGTGAGTTAATAAATATATAAAGTAGTGAGTAGATAAATATATAAAGTAATGAGTAGATAAATAAGTAGTATGTAAATAAATAAGTAAAGTAGTGAATACGTAAATATATAAAGTAGTGAGTAGATAAATATGTAAAGTAGTAGTAGATAGATAAATATATTTTTTTTTTGTTTAACGTTCGACTATTGTGCACACTTGGGCTAATGCAGACGATGGGATGATATGTATAGAGTATGAAAATGCCAAGCCCACGCCGGGAATCGAACCCGGGTCCTCTAGGTGAAAGCCTAGTACTCTATCCACTAGGCCACCGAGGCGGCTTAAATATAAAAAGTAGTGAGTAGATAAATATGTAAAGTAGTGAGTAGATAAATATGTAATGTAGTTAGTAGATAAATACATAAAGTAGTGAGTAGATAAATATGTAAAGTAGTTAGTACATAAATACATAAAGTAGTGAGTAGATAAATATGTCAAGTAGTGAGTAAATACATATGTAAAGTTTAAGTATATCAATATGCAAAGTAGTGAGTAGATAAATATGTAAAGTAGTGAGTAGATAAATATGTAATGTAGTTAGTAGGTTAAAATTAAAATAGTCTTTGCATTACATGTTTTAATACTATACTTTGTTAAAACAATATCTTTCACTTTTTTCTCTCTTCGTTTCTGTTAACATTGATCACTAAAAAAACAGTTGTCCATAATTAGTCATTAAATTATGTCCTGAAAACGAAAAATAAAATGCCGTTCTTTTCACAATTCAATAAAACAACAGTCTGTCAGAATTAATTGTCTTTGTTGAATTGTCATTTTTTGCAATCGCCCTGTAATAAAAGACGACTGTGTTGATCGTTTAGAACTTCCCAGGGTACACGTGTAGCCTTGATCAACACCCCCCCCCCGGTACGTTTCAACAAATATTTGTAGCGGAGTTCAGATTTATAACTAAATTTTTAAAAGTCATGACAAATTTAAACCCATCTACACACACTCAGCAAAGCAGATTCAAACATCTCCATTTTTCTGCTGCAATGGCAGACAGGATTTCTACCGTCTACTAACCTGCTTACACACCCACAATGGAATCCTCGTATGAACAATGGAAAGCAGAGCATCGTATGACAGAAATACCAAGGACGGTCGCTGGCTGAAGTATTATTCGTTTTAAACCTCATATTTCACGAACTTCTATGTACACTGCAACTGGTTGACTTAATCAGCATTCGAATTACAGAATTTATTGTTGGGGTGTTAAAGATGGCAGTTTGGATTTTTAAAAAAATAAGACAATATATTGTATTTTAAAATGTTTTGAAAACAGAGGACACTTAGGATAATTGTGACAAGCAGCTTTCACGTGATGGAAGCTAATTTCCAAAAATAATTGTTTTTATTAACCTCTTTTTGAATCTCTGATCAGCGTTTTGAAATATCAAATAGCACTGAAAATACGAAACCGAATCCTGACCACCGTCAAATCCTTTTTTTTAATTTCAACAGATTTTTTAAAAAATCGAATTGCTGATTTATGTAATTTTTAAAGCTATATTTAAGGTAACAAAGTTGTAGCTTAAAATTGCCGCCATTTTGAAACTGTTGAACCAATTTTTCTGGTTAACGAACTTGTCCGAGCGATTATTAAAAACTACTTTTGTATCAACACACACTCACACACACACACACACACACACACACACACACACACACACACACACACACACACACACACACACACACACACACACACACACACACACACACACACACACACACACACACACACACACACACACACACACACACACACACACACACACACACACACACACACACACACACACACACACACACACACACACACACACACACACACACACACACACACACACACACACACACACACACACACACACACACACACACACACACACACACACACACACACACACACACACACACACACACACACACACACACACACACACACACACACACACACACACACACACACACACACACACACACACACACACACACACACACACACACACACACACACACACACACACACACACACACACACACACACACACACACACACACACACACACACACACACACACACACACACACACACACACACACACACACACACACACACACACACACACACACACACACACACACACACACACACACACACACACACACACACACACACACACACACACACACACACACACACACACACACACACACACACACACACACACACACACACACACACACACACACACACACACACACACACACACACACACACACACACACACACACACACACACACACACACACACACACACACACACACACACACACACACACACACACACACACACACACACACACACACACACACACACACACACACACACACACACACACACACACACACACATATATTCACACACACACACACACACACACACACACACACACACACACACACACATATATATATACACACACACACACACACACACACACACACACACTGTGTGTGTGTGTGTGTGTGTGTGTATGTGTGTGTGTGTGTGTGTGTGTGTGTGTGTGTGTGTGTGTGTGTGTGTGTGTGTGTGTGTGTATGACCCAAACCAAGTAAGAATTAATTTATGTACTCACTATGTAATATATTTAGTAATACTGTACTAATTTATATTACCTAAATTTTGAGACAAAAATTTATTTTACCAATGTCCAAAACTTGAATAAAATGTAAACAGTTTTGAGAATAAAACTGCATTTTAGTTGTTTTTTTTTCAATTACCTTTCACAATAGATATTTTAGGAAATAAATTGAATATGCACATGGAGTTAATGTGTTTTTACTCCAACAAAGATAGACAGATATAACTACAGTTTTATTGTGAAATTTGTGAACAGATTTCTATAGCTTTTATTCGAATAAACTTTTGCGCCGCATGGATTTCAAGTAGACCAAAATAAGTGCAAACAATAAACAGTGTTGAATATTCATGCGCTAGTGCACACAAAAATATTTAATTTGTAAAAGTTTTAAACATTTTCTGAGCTAAACTGGGATTTATGTTTCACAATTATGACTGTTCCACTGAATGTTCTCTAACTAACATCTCTAGCAGAATAAAGCCAATATTCGGTCTAGTGGTTTCAGCTAGGAAACCGGAAAATTCTAAACCAATATTGTCAGGAAAAAATAAACACAGACGAGAAATGGAATTAATTAATGTAAAAACACAGCGGCTTTCGGCCAATCAACTTTTATCTCACAAAAACATGTTTCGCCATTATCTAATGCTGTCTTTATACTGTAATATTTATATAAAACGCCAAATCTCTCAAATGAACAACTGAACGAAATGCAATCGCGGCACGCACCTGTCTCGCTGACGTGATTAAAAGTTAACATTACACAACTAAACACTTTTTAATTTTATCATAACACAAAAATTAACTATGACAGTGGTGAAGTTTGTATCTTTTTTTCCAAATCAAATTTCTTAGATCAGTTTTAAGATCTCCATAAATTAGTATATTAAATTTTATCTAACATTAAGGCTGTCAGGTTTATTTTCGTAATTTACGCGTACATTTGAATGTTAATTTATGCAGATTTTAACGGTGATTGGGATAATTAAATCAGATTTTAAAAGTATTTAAATTGTTACATATACTAGACAGATTCCCCCTTGCTGTCAACCCCTGATCTACGGTCGTTTCCTTGATTCTGCCTTCCCTATTTTTTGTTTTTTTTTTTTGACCATTAATCTCTAATTTGCTAATTTTTTTAATACGGCCCGTTTTCTCTAAAGTTTATACTTTATGCAAATTATTCTAATGAAAACGATGGATCAACATTAACGGAAAAGGAAAAATTAATGGCAGTAACTGCAGTCCCGAACCTACAGTTCCTTTGAAGATGCACCAGACTGACCGGTAATTGAAACACCTCGCCTACATCGGTTCTTTACTTTTAGTACTTGATAACCAAATTTGGACGATATTTAAAAGTAGGGAAATAAATCTAGGAAATTTATTAAAATTCTTATACCTAGTCTTAAAAATTGATTTTCTTTTAATTTATGCCCTGTAATGTATTAACAGGTAAGACAGTTTTGCTTTCAAAACCACCACTAAACTGTCACATTGTATAGTACAAAATTTCAGTTAATACTATAGAAGAGAATTACTGATAAACAGACAATTTATTTTATTTTTAAAAAATTCGGAAAACAGGAACAAGCGTAAATTTACCTTTCGCGTCTTTCTATTGAGTTAAAGTGACACAAATACTTCGGCCTCTTTTCCGTGACGTCACAAACTGCCAATAAAAATGTTTTTCTGCTTTACTGACATCGATTGATAAGGGGTGGTCCGCAGTCTGTAAGGGTTGTAAAGGGTTGGACCAGACGAGGGTCGTACATAAAACGGTGTTTGCCCAAAGAGACGATTTACATTCCGTTAGATATTTTTTTGGAAGAGTTGGTGTCGAACTCGTTTACTTCTGTTGTAAAACTTTCTCGAGTAAAATATTTTTTTGTTATTCTATGGCTATATTTAGGTAAAACGATACGTCTTTTCTTTTTAGTTTTAACAGCTGTTTCTGACTATAACACCACTCTAGTGTATAAACACTAGTCCGGTAAATTTGAACGTTTTCCTCGACTTGAGGGCTTCTGAAATACATTAGTGGTTACAAAGTTTTGTTTAAAAAAATAATCAATTAATGACTGTAATTATTAATTTGTAGAATGGAAGGAAAAACACTAATAAACTGTTTTACAAAAATATTTATAGAGCAACAAATATTTCACTGTTAAGCGAACTAAATTAATAAAACGGCCTATACAGATCTGATAGTCAAGAAAGACTGTGTTTAAGAATGATACATTTTATTACTTTAAGTTCACAAATTTGTTATAGGTTTTTACAAAAATTTCTATTTTTGAGGCAATAGATAAAAAAATTGAACGGTTTATATAATAAATTGTGCGAAAATACTGCAAAAACTTTCTCACAAGATGCAAATACCACTTTAATCAAAAACATCGACAAAAACTAAACATTCTCGAAATTGTCTCATAAGTATTAAATTTCAATTGTACAATAATAATAAAGTTTTATTGACATTCTATTTTAAGAACAAAAGCCTCTCCTTTCGCAGTTAAACTGAGTCGCTATGTACAAAAAAACAGGTAAACTGCGTTGCTATAAATATGAGTTGTTTCCAGTGTTACCGAACCTAAATAGAAAATAGAAAAACTAAAAACAAAGAGAAAGGTACACACGTATTTGTTTTTTTTTTTTTCAAAAATTTATAGTCTAGTATTTTATAACTCCGGACCACAGCACTCTTCTCCTTGCTTGAATACTCCATTGGTCACCTACTTTCTGCACTAATTCATCCCTCCATCGCAGGGCTGATCTTCCTTTCTTCCTCTGCTAGTCCCTGGAAACCCATTGTATAGTTAGTTTCGCCCGACGGTGATCTCTCACTCTTGCTACTTGTACAGCCTATTTTCATTTTAAAATGTTTACTTCTCTCGTCCAGTTTTTAATTTTCACCTTCCTTTTTATTGCTTATTTTCTCCTTTTGATTTACACCTAGAACTGATTAAGAAGGATTTATTCCTCCTTCTTATCATCCTGAACTGTGTGACAATCAATCATCTATCTAAAATGTTTGTGATGGTCTAAGTTTGGTATCCATATAAAATAGCTGGATACACACAGCTCAGTGCATTAGCTTTCAATTAACTTGAGAAACTACCTTAAAAGATTTTTCCGAGGAACCAAAATTTTCTTCACCCAGAGTTTATCCTATTGCTCACTTCTTTACTGCCTCTCTTCTGAATCGATATTGTTTGACCCAAATATTTATATTTTCCCACGTATTCAATTTTAGTTTTCTCCACCATTATAGGGATTTTTCCAAATTAGTAGTTTTGTCAGGGTTCAGTTTCAGTCCTCTACGTTTTACTCAGTCTTTCCAATTCTTCTAACATTTCCTGAAGATGTTCACTCCTGTCAGTCACCATCACTACTGAAGGTTTTATTTATAACACAATTAAAAACTAGTCGTGATATGGGAAACCCTTGTTTTACTCCTCTTTCTAAAAATTACTTAAATTTTAATTGTACGTGAAAATTCATAATGTATGATAGTGTACCAAAATGGAATAAAAACTAATTCATGTCATCAAAAAAACTCTAAAGGGGTCATAGTTTATTAGATTTTTGTGACGCACTCCAAATATTTTGTTTTACTTCATGTATGACTGCAATACGACGAAATCATTTTAAGAATTATTGCTGATTTGACATTTTTTCGAAAGTTCTTTAACCGAATTTAAAAGGAGATAACGTTTAATAGGTTTCATTTTTCAAACTTAAGGATTACATTTGAGTAAAAGTATATCATAAATCATTATATCTGATTTTATGATTTTTCAAGAGCTTTTTCATACGTGTTAAATTTTACACACAAAAAGATGATAAAGTAAAATATACATTTTCTGTTTTCAAAATATCTGAAAACTGATCAGCTATCAAAATCTCAAGATCGATTTTTCACTATACAATACCATATAAAAGTCAAGGAAAAACCAAGACCCGGGGACTTCGAAGTACCAAACCAAATATTTAGATAACGTTTTGAGGGAGGATTGGCGGGAGGGGGAGAGTTTTACTCGCGTTCTCAAAGTCCGTCCGATTTTATTCAAAATTTCCACGCCTTTGTTACCCAGCAAAATTCATTCAACTGTTTCAAAATAATGGCCATTACAAATCTTAGAAAATTCAAAACTGAAATTAAGAAATTAAATTTGACGATAATCGGTGTTAATTTTTGTATTTTAAATGAAATTCGAAAGTTTAAGATAATTAGGAGCTGGTAAGATAATCAGACTTTAATGCTGATTATGACAGTGAAATCAGAATTTTATGAAAGGGTAATATAAAAGAATTATTTTTGGAAAATCGCTTCTATCACGTCAGCAAGACGTACGTATTTTCAAAATTATCATACTTTCTATACACTTCGAAAATTGAGACGGTATAACTAAATTAAACGCCAGCCTTTGGCGGCCAACGTGCTAACACAAACGAGGCTTTACCAAATAAAAGGCTTAACGGATTAAAGCTGCATTAGCCCGTGTTTAACTTGAAAACATACTTTACTACTAAGCTACTTAGCGACGTCGAAGTGCCCATAACTTAATAGCGCTACTATACTCCGTTCCTTTCTGGAAAATGGTTGGCGCTTGCTACCTCACGTTGTCACTGTCCGATTGATTCCGAATTGTAGACTAAACATAATCATATCTGTTTATATTTTCTATCGTAATAAATAAAACTACTGAAACTACATACTAGCATATTACTATCGACTATACGATTGGCTGTTTAGAGAAAATTCACCTTTCTCACTGTAAGGAGTTGTGTAGTGATTATAAAAGGATCGAATTTAACCTATCTGGTACATTCACTTTCATGAACTTTTAAACTTAAAAAGGATTTTTAATTTTGTATCTCTTTTGTGTATGTGCATCGATAGACAGATCAAAACCTATTTTAATTGAATTTTGTATGAAGGTATAGTTTGTTGAATTTTGGAACCAGTTTTTATTTACAAAAATAATTAGGTTTTTTTCTGAAATATTTATTAAAAAAGGATTTTCTTGAGTATCCTTAAACGATATTTTTAACGGATTCCTTAAGTAATCAAAAAAAAACGAATATGTTTCTATTTCCTCAAAAATCTGAGTCAGGAACTATAGGGAAAAATTTGTTTAAAATCCATTTAATTTTTCAAATATGTACACAAGAGCTTTATATTTCTAATTTAAAGAAACGTCCTGCTGATTGTTCAGTTTCTGAGTATAGATCATAGCGATGCACATATTTTGTTAGTTATTTAGAAGCTAAGTTGGAGCTAAATTTGATCAAAATCTACAGCTATTTTGATTCATTTACTCATTAGCACTGCAGACGTCCCGAATACTTCGTATAATAACAGTAATATTTAAACAAGAAATTTATGAGTTTACAAGTTTTTAATTAAGCTGATGCTTTGTAACAGTTTTAACTTGTCAATAGGATATACCTCCCCTTCTACGTGATACAATCCACCCCTACGTGACATCCCTTCATCGTTTTTTCACAACAGAATCATCCCTGCGCTCTAAATAAATAAAAACAATTGTTTCAACGTAAAAGTTAATTTCCTGTTGTGTCGTTGAAACGAGTGCAGAGCTTGTTCGGAAACGCGGAAGCTTTCTGACTAGCGACAACAGGATAAAACAGGACGGTTTGAATACGGCTCGTGAATTGTATCGTTATATCGGCTGATTGGAATCTTTTGCTTTTGAAAGTGAAAAGGTTGGTAAATTTTGTCCCGGATAAAGCCTGCATTACCTAATAGGGGAGGACGTATTTAAAGCTCCATTACTCCCACACAATTGCATTTTACATCACTAAACACAGTACTCAGAATGTTCAATAGGTCCGGACGTTGAATGGTTCTATGTGTTTTGAGGTCCGATTGACGGTGCAAAAACGTTTCACAATATTATTACAAATTAAATGTATTATGTAAAAAATTAACGACCAAACAAAATATCTTCGAATATTGCGGTCGAATCTATTGACAAAGTATCAAAACAAAAACATCGACTGGAGTCAGAATTTATTTTACTTTTATATTATCCGCTATTTTATTTTAAAAACACAATTTTTATTTTATATTTGGTGTATTTATTTGATATATAAACTTGTACACTGTAAGTAAACAAAATGTCACGAATTTTTGAAAACTTAAGCTAAATTTTTTAGACAGCTTTAAAACAAATTTTCTTAAAAAGTGTTTTTATAAAGGTAGTTATAGTGGCCGCATTCATGATAAAAATTTTATTAAAATCTATAAGCCTACATTGTTATTATTGTATTAACCTGACATAAATCTTTTGCCAAAAAAAGATTCAAAAATTTTAAAAAATAAAATTGCAACAATGAACCGATTTCTTTCAAGCGATTTGCACAAGAACAACAAACACAATTTTGATAATTTTCCTTCTTCATTATTTTTTTTAAACTTTATTCGATCATTTTCTGCACTCAAAAATCTTATCGATCTCTAAGTTTGACAGTTTGATTTGTCCATTAATAAGGTTTAAAATCGTATTCATAATTTTTAGAAAGGGCCACTTTTTGCCCACCAAAGTTTACAAAGAGTTTTAATGTGCATCTAAAACTGTTAAAAGTGTTTTAATTCTTAACCGATTGTGTATCACTGTTTAAGTAAAACCGAAATTTTGTAAACACGTTGATAAAAAAATCTTCACCGGTTTGTCTTTATTGTTTGGTTTTGTGTTTTTTCGTGGATATCATCACCACGAATTGAATAAGCCTAAAACAAACAAAAATTAACATTTAATTTTAGTTCAGATATCAGATATCCTCACTTATGTTAAAATAATATTAAACTGTAAATATGTATTTCTGCTACGCATGTTACATTCTTCCACCTTCGCTTAGCTTTTTTAATCTTACACTTGTTGACGCGTTTCCGATTACCTCCATTTTCAAAACTTATTGTTATGGAATTGTTATGTTGCAAGAATGTTGTTTGACTACTACCTTACTGAGTGATCAAAACGAATTTCAGTGTTGAATTTTCATACAGAATTACCACCGCGAAGTTAGATTTGAAATCAGAAGTAAAACATAAAAATTTATTATTTTTTAACGCTCTCTTTTTTTTATATTGTAATGTTATATTTTTGCTGCTTCCGTGACAATTTCGCCATCATTTTAAATTATATACAACGAAAGGAATGGAAGGAATAATGTGACACAGGCAGGAAATTATAAGGTTATACCTACGTATTTTGAAAAATCTTTGTCAAAGATTACAAAATGTCAAAGCGTCATCAAAGTTTGATAAAACTTTTAGTTCATCACAGAACCGTCAAATTTATTTCATCAAAGAACTTTAACGTTTCTATGACAGTGTAACATGTCCCTTAGTATGAAATCTTCACTTATGATCAATACTTTAACAAAATCTAATTATAAGAAATTGAATAAATTTCTGGGATAGTTTTCGAACCGAAAGTTTGGGTGAGATAATTTAATACGTGATAAAGTTTGTGTGACGGTTTTTACAGTTACAAGGTTCGGAACTTCGTCCAGCCTGTACGTGCCCGCTTATCACGGCCGGTCATGCCGTGCGGATAATCTAAGCCAAGTTACCCGGGTTATCCGGGCACAATCTGACGGGTTATTATTACGTAAGCAATAAGGATGTCGTGATTTCGAAAGCCTTAACTTAATCTGCATAAATAGCTTGGAATAGCTGGCCGACCAAATGTTGCTTTATTGAAACAATGTCAATATTAATCGAGGGCAGCGCTCGTAGCTCAAAAGAAGCGCTCAGTTGGCAGAAACCTGTACACTGGTTCGAATTTAGCAACTTTGTTACTCTAGTCTGGCCTAAAATGGATTTGTCCATCGGTATTTCAAGAACTACTTTTTTCACGATCTTTTTACTTGGTGTAGTGTAAAAGTAAAATGAATAGATTTTAATAAAAAAAATGTTTTGTGGAAACAATCCAACTATGAGTACATTACGAACTGTAGGTTAAATCACAGGTGAACACTGCTAAACTAAACAAGTCTATTTGTATAGTCCTAATTAATATGCCTTTCAGTGAGCTTTGACGGATTTATTTCCTGTGCTATTCAATTTATTTTTACCGTGTAACACGTTTCAGGTTTGTATAAAAGTACGAAACAACTTGTGCCAGTGTTCGCGATCACTTGTAACGTCGAACCTGTGTACTTTGTTCTGCGCATAATTAACAATTCCGAGCCATGCTATTGACGTGACGATTGTGTTAATGTTCGGATTCAAGGCCTGTATTAGCATTGGCATTGACTGTACCGTAGCGTGACTGTACAACGTAACCGACTTATCTAGATTAACCTTCGTTCATCGTTTCTTAAAAATAACTTTACCGCAATATTATTTATAAGTACAATGAACGTTTGACGACGGCCGAAA
The DNA here is from genome assembly GCA_022606455.1 of Callitettix versicolor. Lineage (NCBI taxonomy): Eukaryota > Metazoa > Arthropoda > Insecta > Hemiptera > Cercopidae > Callitettix > Callitettix versicolor. Next base: position 72,867,949 of record CM040190.1, read on the forward strand.
ATTGCATTCACCAGCTGTGTCTAAAAATGTTTAATATTTGCGTATTTAATTAATATTAATATTATTTTAATTTTATAACAATAACATCAGGGAATATTAGAAATTAATGTTCAACTAGTGCTTGGAATCGAACAGTCAATGCAGTTTTAGAGGTAGTAAAAATGAATGTATTTCTAATACGTATTGCAACATGTGCCAGATATTACTCAAACAGCCAAATACACGCTTAATACCTAGAGCTTTTTCCCCCGAATGAAATGTCCGGTGAGGGTGCTGACCTGTGTTTTGGAATAAAAATTCTACTGCTTTAAGCTATTCGAAGAACTTATGTCAAACAAGCCGCCTCGGTGGCCTAGTTGACAGCGTACTGGGCTTTCACTCCGAGGACCCGGGTTCGATTCCCGACCAGGGCTTGGCATTTTCGTACGCTATAAATCATCCCATCGTCTGAATTAGCCCAAGTATGCACAATAGTCGGACGTTAAACACAAAAAAAAATTATGCCAAACAATTGATTCAAAATTTGATAACTATCCGGGAATCTAAGGTAGACACAGTTAATCGAAAAGTGGCAAGACGTTTCCAGTGTTTTGAAAAAACTAATGCTTCCTATGAAGACGTTTTCAAATTAATAGAGTTTTGTATGTGCCAATCTGCAACTTCTGCACCAGTGGAGAGGGTATTTTCAATCGTGAATAATATCTGGTCAACAGACAGAGGTAGTTTAAATTTTACTACTGTTGGAGTCTCACTAAATATTCAACTGAATACCAAACTTTCTTATATTGATTTTCATGACCAAATTAAAAACAACAATATATTTTTATAGAAAATCTGTAGTAGTGATAAATGTTCTACCGTTGGAGCTGGATCCAATTGAAGTTCATAACGATAAAGAAATATGTAGATTGGGCCTTTATGTTTTCATTTTTCTATTAAGTTTTGAAAGTCAATTTAAATTACAATAGTATCTCTAAAAAGTGTAATGGTTAAATAAAACAGTAATGTTTAAAAATAAAAATAAATGTGTTAAATATTTTTCTCATTTCAGTTTTTAACTTTCATAAGTAAAATTTGACTTTTTTTTGCATTTTTATCTCAGTTTTGTAATTTTTAAAATAAAATTTGGTGACCTGGGTTCTTTTACCATGTCCTAGGTTTTTGACGCTCTTCCCTCGGTTTCAAGGAAAAAATTATGGAAACCCTATTTATACACTAATTATTCCGCAGAAAAATACATACCAGCTACTTATTATTACTGCAGTTAAATCCGTACCTTATTTACTGATTTATACCAATTAATTCCACAACATAATGCTTATTATTCATACAGTCAGTTACACAGAGTTATATATTATTCTTACAGCCAAAAATTAAAACCGTGTTATCTATTATTCTAGTCACTGCACACCTTGTATACACAAATGTTTTTCTATTATTTCTGCAGCGAAATGAACAGATTTTTATTTAATACTTCTTCAGTTATATACACATCATATTACCTATAATATCAGCAGTTGAAATAACAGATCGCTGTGTGTAATTTGTATAATTAAACAAAAACGGCAAATGCGTTCGATTGAAATTGCGTACACTCGTCATCGTTAAATCAGAGGCCGCCATCTTGAAACGTAAGTTAATAGGAAAAATGATACACGTAATTCACTTTGGCTTTATAAAATGTATTTTCGTATGAAATTATAAAACTGAGTAACAAACTAACACACAAACCAAATGCCAAGGTCGAATTGAAACAGAGACCTCGCTTCGCTCGAACAGCTGGAATAATGCGACAATTGTTTATCCTACTATAAACTGAAAACGATAACTTTGTTTAGTTAATATACATGAATTTAATTATTCTTTTACCTATAAGAAGGTGTAACTGGAAATTGTCATTTTCTTTGTTATTCGCTAATCAACTGAGAGAACATAACTGTCCATTTACAAAAACGTCCCTTATCAAGTATTCTTCACTTCATCGTGATCAAATCAAATAATGAACTGAAAATTTCACGTGTTTTCATTACTTATGTTCCGTATTTGTAAGTATAACAGCCTTCGCCGAAGTGTGTAAGGCGTTGGATAGGCAACTTTAGTACAGACGTGTGTTTACAGTGTATAACTATATGTCTGAAGGCGCTTCAGTAACGTAAACATTTAGAGCTTGGAAAGTGCTCAGGTACTATAAATAAATACAGTACAACCAACTGCAGCCAGTATACTATATCAACCCAGTTCACTAAAATTGCTCCTTATATGTGATATGTGCATTGACGGGGAGGCAAAGGCGCTCATAACATCACATAGAAAGCAAAAAAGAAGCAAACAAAATTAAATTTCATCTTCTATATGCATTCATCTTCATATATGCATTCAAACGTAATCGTTACTGGTTAATACTAACAACAGTACGTTTTCTCGTAATTTGAATATTTGCAAGTAAATTCATCTTTAGTGAAAGTTCTGTTGTATACAAGCTCTACATAATGTTGTTTTTTGACGAATGCCTTCGACATTCATTTGTAACTTACATCGTTTTTGTGGTGGTGATAATTTGGTAGAAGAGTAGAAAGTCTGTTTCCGTCACTCAGGAAATTAAACAATTGTTTTCGTCTAACTGTTTCCGGTCAAACAATAACAGATAAGTTGTTCCTATTGTTAGTAGGGATGAAATTTCAAAAAAAAAAAAAACGATACTTCAGGAAAATCGAATAAAATTACCGAAAGAATGACGCAAATATTAAAGTAATGTAATATTTTTACTTCGTATGAAAAGTAATATACCAAATATTATATACACCGAAAACAATAAATGAAAATACGTAAAACAATTTTTTACAGACATAAGGTAAGAAATATAATATGAACGAAACAAAAACAGTAAATGAAAATATGTACCTAACACTACTTTATATAAATAAAAATGTGAAAGTTTGTTCGAAGTCTTAAATCTACAAAAATTCTTCACCGATTGCTTTGAAATTTTGATACAACGTTGCATTCAAATACGTGCCTGATTTTATTTATCTATATCTACATTAATAAAAATAGAAAATTATTTTGTTCAAAATCATAAATCTCCAAAAATTCTTCATCGTTGCTTTGAAATTTGTACGCCTTGTATTCGAATACGCGCGTGTTTTTATACATACTATTATATAGATGTCACACCTTTGTCAGATAAAATACGCTTTTTTTGAAAAAACAGCGCCATCTGTTGGACGTGAAAGCAACACAAGCTATACTAAATATTTTACGATTCCACTTCAATGTTTCCGATGCATTGTTAAACTGAACCAGACTGAGCCGCAGCAACGCGTTGTCGGGTACATTTTGCATTTAAATAAATAAATATGGACATATCAAAGGCAATAAATGGAAAATATAATATGTACATACAAAAAACAATAAATAAACATAGATCCAAGTAATATAGGCATAACCTATTTTGTTACACATTACAAGTTTTTGAGATATAAATATGTAAGTTCCGTGGGATAACTGGACGAAGCTAGGAACGCGTTTACAGGCTATATTATACGAGGGCTATCCAGAAAGTCGGATACGCTAGTGGGGGATATCTTGGTGTCAGAGCTTTCGTCTATTCAGTGGCTATCCAGCCGTGCTAATGAGAGTTTACTGTTGCTGCTCGTTCCCGTACAATACTAGTTTGAAATGTGCGCCGCTATTGAAAATCCCGCGACCTGTGAAGTGCGGCCGGTGATACGGTTATTTTGGCTAAGAACAATAAACCAATTGAGATTTATCGCCAACTCTGTGAAGTTTATGGGAACGATGTGATCACTGAAGGTGGCGTGCGTCAATGGTGCATTACGTTTTAAAATGGCCGACCTAATGTGCACGACGAAGAACGAAGTGGACGGCCAAGCATTGTGACCGATGAAATTGTCTCTAAAGTCGATGAGAAAATTAAAAAAGACTGTCGGTTCACAATAACAGAGCTATCGCTTAGTTTTCCACAAATTTCAGGAAGTTTGTTGCATGAAATTGTTACACAAAAGTTAGGTTACCACAAATTTTGTGCAAAATGGGTACCGAAAATCTTGAAACCCATAAACCTATAAATTAAACCCATAAAAATCACCGTATGGCTGCTTCATTGACATTTTTGGACAGTTATGAAAAGGATGGTGACACTACTCGATCGAATCGTTACAGGAGACGAGACTTGGGTGAAACATGTCAACTGCAAAACCAAATTGCAGTATATGGAATGGGGGACATGAAAGGAGTCCTTCGTGTTGATTTCTTAGAACGTGGCACTACAGTAAACTTTGCAAGGTATTGTGAAACCTTAGAGAATTTAAGAAGATCAATTCAAAACAAGCGCAGAAGAAAGTTGAGTTCAAAAATTCTGTTTCTGCACGACAACGCCTGACCAAACACAGCCAATCGAACTCGTGAAGTCCTGGATATTTTCAAGTGGGAGGTGTTTCCACATTCACGTTACAGTCCGGATCTTGCTCCCAGCGATTATCACCTGTTTCCTGTAATGAAGACCTGGCTTGCGACGCAGCGTTTTGATGACGGCGCGGAACTGCGGGAGGGCGTGACAACCTGGCTGATGTCTCAGGCGGCAGAATTCTACAACACTGGAATTTCAAAACTGGTTCACCGCTGTAATAAGTGTCTAAACTTACATGGCGACTATGGAAAAAAATAGTATTGTAGTGCCACTATCAAATGTATATAATAAAAAAATGTTCTTGTACTTCGTTTTTTTTTTAATACCAAAACGTAACCGACGTTCTGGATAGCCCTCGTACTTTGATCATCTCGGGATGGCTTTTTTGAGTATAGTTTGAACCTGCCGATGTTAACGATAGTGTTTTAGCTTAAAATAACTTACCGATACATTATTACTAATATCTGATATCGAATACTAGTATCTGATAACTTATTCCTAGTACTAATATTACTAAAAGTATCTAGTTAAGAAAATACTAGGTTTCGAAAAAAAGAAGTAACAATACTTCACTGGTATCGAGGTATTTGTTTCGTCCCTCACTGTTAGTCTGTGCTTAGTCTTCATACTGTGATATACACTCGGTGTGTTTGCTTTCTTTGTTTCTACCAAAACGTACTGTACTGTCTGCCAGAATGTTTTATACTTGTTTAAATTAAATCAAATCTATGGCGCTCCACTGGCTCACAGAGGAATTAAACATCAGTGGACTGTTTAAATCCTGCTTACAAATATGTGTTTATCTCTAAACGCATCAGTATCTCCAAAGCATCATCAGTTTTCATGAAATCAAGAAACATGGATTCTTGCTGTGCCGAGGAATCAACAAATATAGATTCTAGCTGCATTAAAGAAGAATCAAGAAACGTTGATTATTACGGTGTCAAAGCTTCAATAAACATTAATTAAGTTCATCATAAATTCTGGCGGTTTCAAGGCATCAACAAACATAGATTCTCGCATCATCGGTAAATCAACAAAAAGCAGTTCTCACTGTTTAAAGGTACAGATGTTATTGCCAGAAATAACATCGATTCTTATAGTGAAATTATTACACACGCGCGCGCGCGCGCACCATACATGCACACACACACGCAAGCGCGGCAAGCACACACGAACGCGCGCGCACCACACACTCACACATGCGCGCGCGCGTTTATCTTTAAACGTCTCGTAATAGCGTAGTAGTAAATCTTATTAAATAAAATTTAACAGAATTGTTGCCCTTTTGCATGGGAAAATTTCGATTTCGCGTCACGCTCTCTGTTATAACGCTTTCTCTCGTACAACGCTTTCTTGTATCTTTCATATAATAACTTCAGTAAAAAAACTTCAATAATAAATGTTTAAATTCTAATTATACAGTATACTCGCGATAACCAGGCAAGTCCAGTAATCCGTCGCTGTTACTTATAGCCTATCTGTTCTTTACAAAAATTTAGAGTCGTACGTAAACAATGTCGAGTGGTGTGTCAAGTAAATGAAAACCAATGAAATTCTGCGAATTTCCAAAGATCGAATAACAGCTTTTTCCTAGTTTTTACAAGACACACGCAGCATAGACCAATTTCTGGGAATACAATGCATGAGAAAACAAAGGTTTTTGCATAGAAAAATGACGAACAAAAATTTAAAGTCAGTGACGGGTGGCTCGATAAATTTAAGAACGGTGTTGATTCCGATATTTGTTTGTTTCTTGTGAAAAACTATCGTGCGATGTTAATGTTAACGGAGAAATTTAAAGAACTAAATAATTTAGGTTTAGGTCCGAATCTGATTTACAATGCGGACGAAAGCGGTTTATTTTGGCGGATGCTTTCACAAAAAACTTTCGTTCATATGTATTGTAATGTACGTAGAAAAGTTTCATTGTTTTTCCACGTATTGAAGTTTTTCTGTTTATTTTTATTCTATTTTAATCTCAGTTATTAAAATAAAAATGTTTGTATACTAATTTACTTTCATTTTTCTTCCCTTCCGATAATCCGCCGTTTTCGATACCAATGTACACCGGATTACATCGATTCTACTGTACTACATAATACTCAGCCCGAAATTATAAAAGCGTTTACAGTTAAATGTATTTTACATGCTATATAAAATAAGCTGATTAATTATTATTTAAATTAAAAGCGTTTTCCAATCACTATGTACATAACAGAACCCTGTGAAGCTGAGAGAAACATTTGTTGTAACGCAAAACAGTTAAATAATACTTACGCTTTTTGCCGCTGGTTTCGCTGGTGTTCGCTAAAAGCAGCAGTAAATAACGTTGTGAAATACTGCCTCGAGTAGAAAGCACGGGAAAACATGTTTATTCAAGTGTCTTAGAAATATCGGCAATTTTCTTTAGGGATTTGTTGGTAAGGATTGCTACAGAAAACCGTAAATAAATATACTCTAGGTTATTGGGATCTTTTCGAAATATATTTGCGACAGACAAATGCATTGATTTACCCCAGTGGAACTATATGGGGGTGCAGACTAGCTGCACCTATTGAGACGAGTTAAACGTCCCTAGCGGTACCCGAGTCTAACACACACTTATACTTACAACACTACACTTGCAACTTTAACACTTTACACTCACACTTACATTTAGGGCGGTGATAATAGCCTCAATGTGCTTTTAGCCTTAAATAACAATATATATATATATATATATATATATATATATATATATATATATATATATATATATGTGTGTGTGTGTGTGTGTGTGTGTGTGTGTGTGTGTGTGCGCGCGCGCGTAGTCATTCTTTTGTTTAATACTGTACACCGGATGATTCTTTTAGCAGAGCCAAAGCAAAAGTATAATGCACTTCGTTAATATATATTACCGCCAGTGCCGCCTCGGTGGCCTAGTTGATAGTAGGGATGGGCATTTCTGCTATTTTTACAAAATACCAACGAACTGTTTGTTGAAAAAAAACTGGTTGGAAAAACAGTTGAAAAAAACAGGTTTAGTAAACTGAAACTCGAAGTTGTATTATCAGCTAAAACATAAGCACAAACGTTCAGTTTTCTATGACTACTTTTTCATTCCCATTACCACCATGTCCTTAACTGTTTTGGGGTGTAAAGCATTTAGAAAAAAATAATCCTTATAAGTGTAGTAATAATTAAATTACATTCTCAAAACTTAATATATATGTATGCCATTTTATATTTACAAAGTGCAATGAATTTCTAATAGAAGCATTCTTTTTTTTTACTTAAAAATTAAATAGACTTTGCATATTTACTGAAATGCAAACAATTTAGAATATTTTTAGTTGATTAAAAAATATTGATGATTGATAATAAATATAAAAAATACATATAAATAAAATTAGGTTATGTATTTACAAAATGTGAGATGTTACTGTCATATTTTTATTTGGGAGAAAGTAAGTTTTCATTTTTCAACACTGAAAAAAGTAACCTTAATAAGTAAAATATAGTAATAAGAACATAGGCCAAATATGTTTAAATAAAATTAGCTTTATATAGTTACAAAATTATAGGTTATTAACATTAGGTTATTATAGGTTAATGATAGGTTATTAACATTAGCATTAGCAAAAACATAAGTTTTCCATTTTACAATCCAGCACAGAAAAAATATAAAGTTTATTGTAATAACATATTTAACAAAACAATTGTTTTTAAAGAAAATTAGGCTCCGTATAAAAATAAAATGTAAGACGTTTGTAATATTTCCCATCACAAAAAACAGGTTTTTCACTTTTAAACACTGAAAAAAGTAACCTTAATAAGTACAATATAGTAATAAGAACATAGGCCAAATATGTTTAAATAAAATTAGCTTTATATAGTTACAAAATTATAGGTTATTAAAATTAGGTTATTATAGGTTATTAACATTAGCATTAGCAAAAAAACAAGTTTTCATTTTACAACACAGAAAAAATATAAAGTTTATTGTAATAACATACGTATTTAACAAAACAAATGTTTTTAAAGAAAATTAGGCTCCGGATAAAAATAAAATGTAAGACGTTTGTAATATTTCCCATCACAAAAAACAGGTTTTTCACTTTTAAACACTGATAAAAAACACTAAAAAGTCCACACATCCAATAAATAATTAAAAACTATGCACTTAATTCTAAAAACATAAAAAAAGTAAAAGAAAACTTTCAAAATTGTCCACTAAATATTTTTAAATTTCTAAACACAAAGTAAACTACGGAGAAAAACTAATATAAAACACAATTATGGCTGTGTTTACAGTTTAAAAAAATGTTTGAACAACAAATTTTACATTTAAAACTTTCAAACAACTCGCAACAAAATAGAGATAAACTTTGACAACTCCCAAACAGTTCTTACTTCACTACGTTGCAACAAGAAACTTTGAAATAGAGGGGAAAAGTATAGCAGGTTAAAGAAAAGGTGTTTGCAGGAAAACAGTTAGCAGGAAAATAGCAGGGAAAACGTTTTAGCACTTGCGACAACGTTCGAATAGAACGTAGGTGGTGGGGACGTCCAAACTGCTGTTCCTTGTTTAACAAATCACGAACGAATCCAGTTCAAACTGCTTGTTTCCGTTTGGAAAAACAGTTCGTTTTTAGTATATAGAAAAACAGTTTTTTTTAACAGTTTGGTGTTTTCTTACCCACCTCTAGTTGATAGCGTACTAGGCTTTCACCCCGAGGGCCCGGGTCCAATTCCCGGCCAGGGCTTAGCATTTTCATACGCTATAAATCATCTCATCGTCTGCATTAGCCCAAGTGTGCACAATAGTCGGACGTTAAACATCAAAAAAAAAAAAAAAATATATATATATATATATATATATATATATATATTATTATTATTATTATTATTATTTGCGTATAGACCCTGTTGGATCACGCAAAGCACTCCGACTCATGTCTTGTTCCTTCTAATCCTCCACACCTCCCTCATCCTGTCCCCATGGATCCTCTTCCGCTCCTCCGTCCATTTTACCCCTGCTCTCTTTGGGATTTCATTCTCTGGGACCTTCCAACCGAGCATCTTTCTCCTGTATGCGTGCCTGTCTTCAACGTCTGTTGAGTCTATTTCTGCATCAAAATATATATATATATATATATATATATATATATATATATATATATATATATATATATATACATATTACCGCCAAAGCCCGAAAGCCGTTACTGTACACATTACCTAGCCAATCTGCAGATTAACTGATCTGCTCTGTTAACGTGTAGAATAAAGAGTTTTCTGCATTTTACCCAAATAATGTGCACATCATCGACTTCCGTATCGTTAAAGTTCAAAAGTTTGTTGATTGATGCTATCAACTAATTTGTTGATTGTTTGATTCTATTAACTTGTTTTTTTTAGATATCGAAAAATAAATAACATTATGTTAATTTAGGCGTACAGAAACATTGTTGTTCCAGCAAAGATCTTATTTTCACTCTAAGCAGTGCCTATTAGGTAATGTGCAGATTACCTAGGTAATTTGAGAAATGAAACAATTTTCAGTACAGCGGATCACCTTAGTTAATGTGCACATTAATCTGTAGAATAACTTATTTTTGCACTTTAGCGGTAACTAAAGTTGGTCAGGTAGATGTTAGCCATTACTGATGGAAATATTCCTTACAGTGAATTTGAAATAATACACGCGATCAGTTAAACAACAGCATAATGATCACGATCTATAAAACATATCCGATGGTGGGTTTTTGAGTTAATACAGATATATAAAAAATCTATTTTTTTAAATCTATATTCTTACTGACGTTCTATTTTATATAGATAAGTGTTTTGTATTATATTAAATATTTAGATTTTAAAAATTAAGAAAATTACAAATGTAGCTGAATACAATCGTAGTTGGAGGTTTTCTTATAATATTTTAAAACTGGTTTAAACAAACTTGGGTATTTGACACATGTCTTCTGATTGTTTAAATGTTGAGTTGAACTATATTACAAGCAAACAGAATTAAAAAGATACATCAGACTCTAAATCATAAAACAATTAGTTATTGTTATTTTTGGAAATAAGAGCAAACTACTTAATGGCTTATACCGCCTCCCTGTACATATATGCACATACTTGTTAGCTTGATTTTTCTATAGAAGATAAATGTCATTATTATCTATTTAACAACACATTTGAAACAATAACCAACCTCACTGTATCAATTATCGAAATAGTTTATCTTCTTCTTCCTTTTTTCGGCTTAAAATTCCTCCGTTTCCCGATTCCAAGCTTCCAGTTTTCTCTGTAATTTCATAGACCTTGATCCAATCCCCTCTCTTTCCCTTGCTTAACAATTCCTTATCTCCAACTAAGTCTCGGTCTTCCTCTTTTTTTGTGACCATGTAGTTTCAATTTTAAAATCTGTTTGGGAAGTCGATTTTCGCCCAACCTTTGGACATGACTAAACCATCGAAACTGTTTGTAAGTATATGATTCTAAATTTCAGGGAAGATACATAGATGCAACATTCTACTGATAATAACTACTCAAGTTTTAACAATATGCAAGTGTGACTGGCGTCAGCATTCACCAAAACTATGACGTAACAGTAACCAGTATGTGTGTTGTTAGGCCTGCCACTTGAAAAGAAGGAATATGCGTTGTCAAATTTCGGTTACAGTGCAGAATACACGGCAATAACTTATCGATTAATGTAATGTATAAAGTAGTAGTTCAAAGAACAGTACTGGTGGGCAAAAACACTAATTTTATTTAGCAGCTGCAATCTGTTAATGTTTATTAGAATTAGCAGTTAAAAATAACAGATACAACTGCTAACTGCTAATTTTCTTGACTGCTAACATAGCAGGACAAGCAGGAAACTAGCTTAAATAATATTCTTACATTACTGTCTTCATTCGTTATCTTAACAGCTGAGATAAACAAATACAATGAGCTGCAGATGGCGCGTTTTGTCCTACACTACCTGCATTGTTAATCTGTACAGGATTTCTTAATAAACCTCTGAACACGCTGTGTTTAAAGATCCAATTTAATGAATTAATTAATCACAAAATTATTTGTGCTTGATTTGTTTGGACGCACTGTCAAGTAATATGAAATGAAGTAATTTCTATCACTTTTAATTCTCTTTTTATAATACCCACTACATGGTTTAAACTACTCTTATTTATTCATGTTTATAATTAATTAAAAAACATACTGTATTTAATACATGTAGGCTTCCTAAGGTCTATCTTTTTTAAGCTTTTATATTATTTATTCATGTTCGTAATTAATTAAAATGTTCCTGCTAGGTATCTTACCTGGTATTTTACTATGGACTGTCATACTTCTGAATATTTATTTTTGTTAAAGTTATATTTTTTTAAAAATAACGTTGTCGTTTATTGTATATTACATTATTGTAATTATAATTCTGTGTAAAATGGAAAAATAAATGTTTTTAGGTGAAATAATTATCTGTTATAAGTCATATGTTTAAAAATATAAATTTTAACTTAAAATTTGTATAATTTTAAAAGTATAAATTTGACTTAAATTGTATTACATTTATTATTTTTAAAAATACATTTCTATTAGCAGTTGCAAATAACAGCAGTTTTTCTAGTAACAGAGTAAAAATATACGACAGTCTGAATCTCAGTATACTAGCCAACACTCAATGGAAATAAACACTGACAATGTGTTTGTTAAATTAACAGCTTCAATGCTTAACACAGTTCATCAGTTAGCAGTAGAGGTTAGCAGTTAGCAGTTAGCAGTTAGCAGTTAGCAGTTAGCAGTTAGCAGTTAGCAGTTAGCAGTTAGCAGTTAGCACCGTAGCAGGATCAGAATCAGTTTGTAGTTGAAGTTTATTATCTGTTATTTTTAAATCTGATTAGCACTACTGATTAGTGTGATTAACAGTCTGCTAATGTTAAAATGTTTAGCAGCTAAAAAATAACACATAGCTAAATAGCAACCCATCACTAAAGAACAATAGATCTCGCAGAATGTCCTTTATTAATGTACAGAGCGCTACACGACAACACTCGTAACTTTTTCCGCCAATTTAACCGGTAACCGTTATATTTAAGAAAAACGTTACTTGACCAACTTTATTGGAAATTGTATGCTCTTTTTCCGTGAAGCAGTCAAAATTATGACAAGTTTTGTCGTTCAGCCAGTATTTCCTGTAGGAAATAACCAGCAACTACACTCGCAACTTTGAATTAAAGCCCGCCATCTTGAAACGTAAATAAATGGGGGAAAATCTTACTCATCTTTCAAGGTACCTTCGAATCAAATTTCAAAGCAATAGGCCAATGCGTTTGATTAAAATTGCATCGTTAAGTCAAAGGCCGCCATCTTGAAACAGAAGTAAATGGGGACAAATCTTACTACCTCCGCATCAAATTTCAAAAAATCGGTCAATGCGTTTGGTCAAAGCTGCGTAACAAATAAGCACAGAAACCAATATCAACCCAGTTGAAGCAGAGACCTCGTTTCGCTCAGGCAGTGACGTATACACAGAGACAGCAGACAGCAGGGCATGCTGTGAAAAAATCACGAACTATGAAAGTAGAAATTATTAGCGTGGATTGTGTTTCCATAAAAATCCGCTAAATTTCTTATACATAATTATTAAATATAATTTTTATATATACCTAATAGTTGAAATTTCGCAAGGCGGTTCCCCTTAGCGTGCAGATGTGGAATAAAGCTGTTTTTTTTTTAATAATCTTTTTCCAGTTGTTTAAAGAGTCTTTATTCTAGAACATGAAAATTTCGGTGTTTGGCACTTTTTAACAAGAAACCGGTTGCATACATTTCGATGAAATTTTTTGTTCATTATATGTAACTGTAACAAGGTTTTATGCAGCAATATCAAATTGTCATATACCTATAGGCCTATTCAGCAAAATGACATGCACTCGAAATGGCTGATTTGTTTTCTGTTACATTAAAAAGACCTGATTCGTTCGATTTTCTATGGGTCATGACGTGATTTTCAATGAAAATTTTGTTTCAAAATGCCTGTTTTATTTTAAAACGTAGTATTTTCATGAGCTCTAAAAACCAAACAGGTTCAAATTTTACTCCTTGAAAAGTACAGTAGCGAAGCACGTTTACAGATATAGTAGGCCTTTAATGCAATCATACAAGAGTTTTAGTTAATACAGGTATCACCTTTGTATTCTAACCCAGCTTAGTTACGACAGGAGTTTAAATTTAGTACTAAATTATTTATGTAGCCTATTTATAATAATTAGTTATAGGCCTTCCTTAATGTAAATGAAAATAGAAAAGCACTAATGATAATATCTAAGTATTATTTTATCTGCAGAACTGAATTTATCAGTTTAGTAATTACATGATTTTACAGTTTCAAAATTTCTTTCCACAAAGTTTAAAACATTCAATGAAATTAAACCTTCCGTATTCTAAGCGACTACGAACAAGTTATAAGGCGACTCTTATGAAGAGACGGAGCTCAGACAAAAAAACTTCTTCACGTCACGCGTCACACACGAACTCACGGATTGAACCACTGGTAACTAGAGTCAGCTGAGGAGAGTAATTAGCTGTGTATAGCTGTGTAAACACACAGCACAGTCTGGTGGATACACTTTTTGCTCACATTATAAAGTCTGATTCGTCTCAATTTAAACTCCAGAAGTAAAGTTGGAGATTTTATTCGTTTTATACTAAGTTGGCTACCCTGATCATGATTTCAGCGCTATTTTAAAAGTTCCGAGGGTATGGAGCTCCGAGCGTTGGTGTGTGAGAGAGAAAGTGATTGAGTGAGTGAGAGAGAGGGGAGATGAAAGTTAGGACCACGAGATCCTCTCGCCTCTTAACCCTAAGAGGAAAGCAGAAAGATAGACAGGGAGGGAGCAAGTGATATAAAGAATGAAAGAGGAAGTGGAGAGAGAGAAAGAAAATCCCTCAAAAAGGTCTACACTATAGGTCAGGATCGGCTCTCGTTTAAAAATATTAGATCTGGGTATTACCGCAATGGCCGCTCCAACAGAAAACTCGCTCATATTATCCACATAATTAATTTAAAATCCCTTCATTTCCTTAGTTCGTATGCGATTATACAGAATACTTATAATTGGGATTCATATTATTATTCTCCACATTGTATTTTTTTCACCCCCTCATACTTTTTCTTATACTTATACTTGAATTTTTTTTATTTTTCCGCTAGGCTCTTAGGCCTGTACATTTACACCAGGACCCAGATTTGTTAACAATGAAGGAAAGGACGAAGGCAAAAAAAGACCAGCTTGCCTGCTTAGCGCCAGCTGGAACTGTGTAGGTTAGGCTCTTATTAATTCTGAAGTAATGGCAATGGGGGTCGGGAGTCATCGTTGTGTCCAACCTTACCGATCAAAAGAACTAAAACAGATTATTGGTTCTACGCTTGCAGTACTGAGAAGTCAACCAACTTCGATGCTGACTATACATTATTGATAACTGACGAACATTGACTGTATCGTTATTGTTTAATGAACGAACGATTATCGCGGTATTGAATAATCAACGATTGATTATTATGCATCGATTATTCAACGAACACTGTTACTTTATCTCTAAATAAATCAACGGTTACTGATTCTCACAGTAACGACAAATTAACAAATATTCATTCTTGCGTTTCCAAGAAATCAACGGTTATCATTTATTCTTGCTCTATCAATATTCTTGTAGTATCGAAAAATAATACATTTTTTTCGCGTGTAATGAAGAATCAACGAACACGAGTTCTTGCATTTTCAAGTACTCGGTAACCATTGATTTTTGCTGTATTTAGCAATCGAAAATCACCGACTCTTGGAATGTAGAAACATGTGCAAACATCGATTTTGTTGTAGCGAGAAATCACCGATTAATTCTTGCAGTTTCAAGGAATCAGCAAACATATATCTTTTGGTTTCAAAGAATCGTTCAGTTTTGCTGTATAAAGGAAGACGGTCATAAATTCTAGTAGTTTTACTGAATCGACAAAAAACTATTCTTGCTGTATCGAGAAATCAACGAACTTAGATTCTAGCTTTATTAAAGAATCCAGAAACATTGAAGATTATTATTTCAAGGAATCAACAAACATCAAATATCAATTCTTTCTGTACTGAGGATCAACGAATACAGATCTCGCTGTATTAAAGAAACAAGAAACATCGATTATTATGGATTCATATATTCAACAAACATCGATTAAAACGATCATCAGTATTCTTACTGTTTCAAGAAATCAAGAAACATCGATTCCTGCTGTGCCGAGGAATCAACGTACATAGATTCTCGTTGTATTAAAGAAAATTCAAGAAACATTGATTATTGTGGATCCAAAGCATCAAAAAACATCAATTTTAAGCCGATCATAAATTCTGGCGGTTTCACGGAATCAACATAGATGCTCGCTTCGTCGGTAAATCAACAAACAGCGGTTCTCGCTGTATAAAGGAATATAACATCGATTGTTACAGTGAAATTATTTACAGACACACACACACACACACACACACACACACATATATATATATATATATATATATATATAGAGAGAGAGAGAGAGAGAGAGAGAGAGAGAGAGAGTTAGCATCCCCGCTAGCTGCACCTATTGAGAGGATTAAGACGTCCCTCGCGGTACCCGAGTCTAACACACACTTACACCAACATTACACTTACGACTTTTAACACTTTACACTCACACGTATATTTAGGGAGGCGATAACAGCCTCAATATGCTTTTCGTCTTAAAATAACAATATATATATTGTTGAATTTTTAGGCAATATTTATAGGCACATTAAATAATTTTAAATGTATATATAATTGATATATATAATTATATATATATATATATATATATATATATATATATATATATATATATATTAGAATTGTAATCAATTTTAAAATCTGAATAAATTACCAGTTTAAAATTTCCAAATTCCTTTGAAAATATTAAAATGACCTATCAGCCAGCGTCCAAAGTTCACGAATTTTCAGTATAAATTGTCAATTTAAAACTTTAATTTATGTTTATTTAAACGGTTTTTAATGGCCAAATCAGATTTTCAAAAAAAATTAAGATAAAAAAGTTAATGTAATATTGTAACTTTTTGGAAATTCGCATCCATCATGTCAGTGAGACAGCTGCGTGCCGCACGATTATTTAAACATTTTTTTGAATGCCGTTATTCACAGCATGTTTTGCTCCTTTCACCAATTTGACATCCGTATTCATCTCCTCTTGACTGAATAAATATTCCTTTTTTCAATAACGACTGAAAGTTAAATTTTTAATCGTCCAGTTTCTCAAGTCTCCTCTCGTATACAACTGTATACCTGTCTGTCACAAGACAGTTATCTCGTATACCTGATAAGACTATTCCCAGAGTGTTATCAGTCCAGTGTGTTCGTCCCGCGAAACGCCAGGCTTATCACGCCAGTGCAACGTTGCATCGAGTGTGCATTCTGAAGCAGATAAGCCGATAAGCGATCAGGAACTTGTGTGCAATTTTAAATCTTCACACGTCTTTGGTCTGGCTTCGCGTTACTCGATTAGTTCTTTTTTTAACGTCTCTACTTTATGTCAGTTAGGAGTATAATACGCTGTCAAAGATATTTGTCAAATATTTGATGAAACTGTACATCTTGTGTAAAATATTTGTTAAGCTGTATCAAAGAAAACATTTTACACTTATCACATTTTTGTAATCAGACACGTAAAATTAAACTAGGTAAAGTTTGGGATTAGGTTAGGTTAAACTATGTTTTGTCACACAAATAATGTTAGCAGCTTTCTCACTTCACAAATAATTATTACAGAGCGCTAAAGTCTGCATACGTTTATTGCGTCAATACAAAATACGTGCAAAAGTCAAAAGAAGTTTGCGTTGTAAAATAAAGTGATTGCAGTTATATAAATTAAAACATTTTTGAGACCGAACATCAACAAAGCCTCACACTTATCTTGTTTCAGCAGAAGAAACAGTTTAATAGTCCGTTTTAAGAATTTACATTTCTAATAGATCTATTTCGAGTTAGAAGAATTCTAGAATTTTCTAATTTCTAGAATTTTGAATCAGTAAACAAAGAAGTTAGACATGTATAGCGAATTTTTTTTTTTATAGAATTTTATAGCGAATTCATAACATAAAGGTTTAAAATATTAACTTCAATAACTTACTTTTCTACTAACAACTTTACACATATTTTGTGACTGCAGTTTATTTTAATGTGTATCATTTTTCCACAGAACTAAATGATAATATTATTAATTAAATGTGTCTTTAGAGTTTCAAAAGTCCATGTCAGTTTTTGCCATCGTTTTTAATTAATTATAGAATGAAAGAAACAGTCCAATCAAACAGGAGAGGATAATATTTTTGAGGTTATTACCTGCGTATATTGAAAATCTTTGTCAAATATTCATCAGTGTTTGATAAAAAGTGTTTGTTCATAAAAGAACCGTAAAATTTATTTCATCAAAGATCTTCGAGCAAAAATGTATAAGATGAAATACATTTTACGTTCCTTTGAGAGTGCAATATGCCCCTTAGACTAATGAAATTGGGGACCGTTGAAACACACTGAAAAGCCAACAAAAGTAATTAGTTTTAGACATGCATACAGGTCCACATTTTAGCGAAATACCCGCTATTACAGTGCAGTATTACAACCCCTTGTTTAGTAAAACCGGAAAATGTTATTTACTGACATTAAAGTACCGTACATTTCAGAGTTCAAAATTTCTTCTAAAATCTACCGAGTCGATTTTGTCAAACCAATCCATTCAATTATTTTTCCAGACTCGATTGTCGGTTAATTTTTTGTATTTAATTAATTAAAACGTTTAGAGTTGTTTTTAAAGTAATGAAAAACGCCTCTTCTAATTTTTTTGGGCTTCACAATGACCTTTTCAATGAACTTTCCGCAAACAAAAACAAAATTGGTTCAGGTGAATGTAAAATATTAGTTACAATGGTAAATTTTTGTTCAAATTTTAAAATTTTTTTCGCAAAATAGGTGTGCACTATAAAAAAATATATTGCACCAAAATTTGGCAAAATGGAGACCACTTTTGGTACCTATTAATAACTTCACTATTTCATCATAGTTCTTTAACTTATTAAAACGTGTATGTAAGTGTACTAACGAATTTCCATTGGAAAATGAGTTTTTTAAGCGGCCATATTTTGCATATGTATGTATGTGTGTGTGTGTGTGTGTGTGTGTGTGTGTGTGTGTGTGTGTGTGTGTGTGTGTGTGTGTGTGTGTGTGTGTGTGTGTGTGTGTGTGTGTGTGTGAGAGAGAGAGAGAGAGAGAGATAGGGGGGAGTGTGTTCACACACGCGTGTGTGTGTGGCCATTTTAAACATTTGAAAATTCATAATTTCGTCTCACATGTTATGATGGTGTAAGATACCACCATAACGATCAGCGTTAAAAACATATAAAATTATCATTTTGAATTTTAAAAATCCTTTTATATTAAGAAATTGAATTTGACGGGGGTCAGGGTTAATTTTTTTATTTTTCGTTTAATCCGAAAACGTAAATTGCCAATATATCTAAAATTTAACTTAAATGGTGGTAAAATCATATTTTCAAAAAATGGTAAAATGAAAAATATTTTTGAAACTTTCTTGCAACATGTCAGCAAAACACCAGCGTTTTGCGAATATTGAATTGTTAAAAAAGAATGAAGTACCCGTAAATATTTGAAATCACAGCAATAGTCGTTATTTTCAAAACCAATTAAATTGGTCACAAAATCGTGTTTTCGTTATCTCACAATAATTTCTCTACTTGAATACAACTGGTTTTTATATAAATTAATTTCGAATGGACCGCGCTCTAAGACGGCTGACGCAAGGTGGCACGGGGGGCAGACACGCGATCAAGGCGCACCTGGCGGCCAAATAACGAACCAGACAGCTGATGGTCCCTTCCCTTCGTTCTTAATACGGCCAAGGACACTTCGACATGTGCCACCGCACCGAGTAAGCCTAAATTACCCATCTGATTAACATAATCGCCGCTATGTCCAACAATATGAATACAGTACTGCACTGACTGTCTCAAGTTCGGTTTGTTTTTTGTAAAACGTGAGCGAATATGGAATGAATGGATTACTGACTTTTGCGAGAAATTCAGTTTGATATTGGAATACGTAATGCAGGCTGCAACGGTCAATATATTGATCAATACTAGATGGTCAGTATTTTATGCCAATCAATATTAGTTCAACCGCAGACGAGCAACATATTGATCAATATTTTCGTCAATATTATTCCACATTCAGCCTTACGTGCAGTTATTGAAAGAAATTGTTATCGCCGATGAAAAATACAGAACACAATTTAGAATGGTTAGAGGTAAATTTGATGAACTCTCTCTAACCTGGAGGCAAACTTATGTAAGTTCCTTTTGACCCTCATTAATTTGTTTAGACTTAGACAGTTCTTGCACGATTAGGTTAGGTTAAATTGGTTGTTAGAGGGTTTGGTGCCCCTTTACACTTCTACCAAAGGATCTGCTGTACAGCTGAGCATCGTAAGTAGGCCTACTAATTCAGTAGACTGGTTCCCTCAATGTGTTTGAATAGTCCACTGACTAGTTCATTCAGCTGGCAGTCTGTGATCTAGGAAACCAAACATTGTTTGCCTTCTTCTGTTTTTACAATCACACGATTTTGATCAGAGCAGTTTCCTCATCCATTCCGCTTTGCCTACACACAGTTTTCCCATGGTAAATTCCTATCCTGTTCAGATGTACACTCAAACCACGGTGTCTCTACAGTCCTTCATAATCTCTCTAAGAGAACCTCTTTCAATAGACGTTCCTGGCTGATTGCTCTCTAGTCTTTGAGTCAGCCCTTTTTTCATCTCAGTGAGAATTTTTCCTTTGCTTATACCTCCGGGTTAATCTCATCTGATCTCAGCCTCTGTGAGTTTTGAAAAACTCGCATGGTTGTTAATGACTCTTGCGCTTTTCCCCATAAGGGTTGTGTTTCTCACCCCCCACATGTTTGATCCCTCGGAGTTCGTTTGCTGTTAGATTTAATTGGAAGCTTTTAAGCTAACGCCTCCTTTATCTCACTTTGCGCTCCGATAGATGTTCGATTTCATGTCTCACTTCTTCCATCGCAGTTTGGGTAGGTCCATGTAGCTTTCCCAGATTCTGCTGGAATTTACCAATGAATACAGAATCTATAAGGACACTTCTTACTTGAAAAACTCTGCCTTTTTATTCGGCCAACAACGCTACTTGGACCACCCGCCGATAGGCAGTGCAGCATGTCTCTTTCTGAAACTGCAGCTCAGAGAAAGACAGATATAGGGGTAATGACATTCTCTGTCTCTTTCGCTGTCTGTCTGTCTTTCTGTCTCTCCCTCTCCAAAACAATGAATACAGATTCTATAAGAAGGACACTTCTTGCCTGAAAAAGTCGCACATTTCATTCGACCGAGAACGCTAGTTGGAGCACCCGCCGATAGGCAGCGCTGCATGTTTTTTTCTAAACTTGTAGCTCCGAGAGAGACAGATATATGGGTGATGGCTTTATCTGTCTCTTTCTTCCTGCCAATAGCTGAGGGGTTGAAGCGAAAATTGTTCTGTGTGGACGTCGCAGATCCACTTCCCTAAACTTTATTTTTCATTACGGCAGTGAGCCTATCTATTTAATGCAAGACATCGCTTTCTTCCTTTCCTTGACCACCAGTTCCACATCAATATCGTGATTTTCTGAATGTTGAACTATATATTTTATTCAGGATAGGGTATGATTTGGAAAGGGAGAGAAAGAAAGACAGACAGCGAGAGAGACATAGAGTGTCATCACCCCAACATCTGCCTCTTTCTGAGCTACAAGTTCAGAAACATGCAGCGCTACCTATCGGCGGACGCTCCAGTAGCGTTCTCGGCCGAATAAAATGTGCTGACTTTTTCAGGCAAGAAAAGTCCTGTAAAGAATAAATTTTGTATTGATCGGATTTACTGTTTCTGGGTTTAACAGTTTAGCATCCTCAGTTTTCTTCACCTTCATGCTATTTTGGCTCCTCAGGTCCACTTTTCTTGTACGGTTGCTTCTGGTTTCAAAATTTGATATAAAAACAGTTCTGCTTTTTCTTCTCAGCGTTTATTTTTGTTTTTATATGCCCCACGAGAATTTCACAGTACAGGCAGTGTTTTATACGCTTCAATTAAACGCCTTAAGCCTTGTTCGTTTTCAAAATAATTTTCTACCACTTTGACAAACCTTAAATTAAACGAACACGAGTAAATAAAAAAATGAACACTAGAACAGCATACTCACACACAGACGACTGGCATAATGTTA
This sequence comes from Callitettix versicolor, assembly GCA_022606455.1. Lineage (NCBI taxonomy): Eukaryota > Metazoa > Arthropoda > Insecta > Hemiptera > Cercopidae > Callitettix > Callitettix versicolor. The sequence continues at coordinate 72,889,733 of CM040190.1, forward strand.
GTTTAACAACTAACAGTGTATACTAAAACATTGTCCAACAAGAGCAAAAAATTCGTAAAACAATTTGTACATTATAAATTGCACAACCACATAATATGAAATATTTGCCGTCATTTAAAACGAAAGTGGTGAATATTCACTGAATTACCCACCACTTCTCGATACTGATTAATTGATCACTCAAACAAAAATATTTTTTTTCAATATTCGAAATCAACTCCAATATCTAAGTCAATGCACATCGCACTAAATTGATCAATATTACCTTGTAAAATTGACTGTTTGCGGCCATAAATAATTATCAAAATCGGCTATATTGAATTTCGGTTATACGATCGACTTCGTGTTTATTCAAAGTTTTTTTCTGTTTAAAAAGTGCCTAATTTTTCGAAATTTAATTTAAAAAATATATGTAGCTGTTCGTAGAATTTTTCATAAAGCTGCGTTTTTTATAAAAATTGCTACAAAAATATCGCAGTAGGGCTATAACTAAGACAGTTGATAAAAGGATTTCTTTATATAACCGAAAATAATTTAAGCTTCATACATAAAGCTAATGGACAACCCAATCAGCGTAGAAATAAGGATCTTGCAGTGACATGTAATTAAAACTGATCTAAAAATTTTAAATAAAATAACTATACATTTAAAAGGCTGAAATGTTAAAGGTTAAAAGTAGGAGTGATCAGAACAGAATTTAAAACAAAGGGAATAGCAGTTGGGTATTATTGCCATTTAACCTCCCCTCCTTCCGATGTTGATAGCAATTGTTTACTTTTGACCGGCATACATCTCTGTTTTTGTCAGCTAGTATGTAGATTTTTTGTTTTACTGTAATTTATGGTTCTTCTGATCAAAAATCATGTAGTTTTAGTTTTTATTTTTGATAGTTCAGTGTTTTGTTTTTAGTTTTTAGAATTTTAACACAGGCTTTGCACTCTACACTGGACAGATCCTGTGCAAGAGCTACTTTCACATTTGCGAGTCCACTAACATCACCAAGGACAAAATATATTCGAATATGAATATTTTTCTCCATATATCTGTAGTTTATAGTTTAGATTGGACTAAGTGTAGAAGTGGCTAGTTTTCCTTAAGAGGTGTTCAGCCTACTGCCTTCGGCCGATCGGGGTTCAACGTAGTTTTAGAGTATCGGGCTTCCTGCAGTATTCGCCCTTTTGGTTTAGTTTTAAGTGTTTCCTTTTTAAATAAAGTTTAGCTGTCAAAAAGGTTTCTAAACAAGATATGCACATTCCATGTTTAATTTCGACAACCAATCTGGAGTATTGGGTTAGGTGACTATATTGCTTGTAATTACCAACAGCCTTTGCTGTATGCCTTTTTAGAAAAGCTGTAAATAGACAAATAACCGCTATATAGCTAGGCCTTCCGTTCGTCCGGGGCGGGATTTTCACACTGGTTTGGGGAAATGTTCGAGGAAGGGTGCTGTTCTGTGTTTTGGAATAACACTTCCACTGGTTTGAGTTACTTGAAAAACTTGTGTCAACCAAGTAATTCAAAATTTAATATCTTTTGGGACGCATTTGGGAATTTAAACAGACTCAGTTAAGCCTACCTTAATCGACAGGTGGCAATGTTTTGGAAATAACTATACTTCCTACGAGGGAATTTTCAAAGTAGGGTTTTGTATGTGCTTAACTGCAACTTCTGCACCAGTTGAGAGGGTATTTTCAATCATGAATAATATACGGCCAACAGACAGAGGTAGTTTAAATGTGGCTACTAAATATTAAGTAAGCTTACTAAATATTAAGTTGAAAACTTCACTATCTTGTATTAAGTTTTATGACCTAATTTAAAACAATACGTTTTTACAGAAAATCTGTAGTAGTGAAAATATAAATGTTCTACCTTTGGCGCTGGACCCAGTGGAAGTTAGTACAGAATCTGTAGTAGTGAAAATATAAATGTTCTACCTTTGGCGCTAAACCCAGTGGAAGTTAGTACAGAATCTGTAGTAGTGAAAATATAAATGTTCTACCTTTGGCGCTGGACCCAGTGGAAGTTAGTACAGACTCTGTAATAGTGAAAATATAAATGTTCTACCTTTGGCGCTGGACCCAGTGGAAGTTAGTACAGAATCTGTAGTAGTGAAAATATAAATGTTCTACCTTTGGCGCTGGACCCAGTGGAAGTTAGTACAGAATCTGTAGTAGTGAAAATATAAATGTTCTACCTTTGGCGCTGGACCCAGAGAAAGTCAATTTAATTATCAGTGTTTGTGTTAAAGTAAACAAAAAAGTAATTTCTAAAAGTAAATGTAAATTTGTAATTATTTCTTCTTTTATTTTGAACCTTAATAAGTAAAATAATACCTATATTTTTTTGCATTTTTATTTAGGTTTTGTAATTTTTAAAATGAAAAATTCGATGATCTGGGTTTTGTAATTGCGTCCTACGTTTTTGACATTCTTGCCTCGGTTTCAAGGAACACATTATGGAAGCCCACGTCATAATCGCGCTTAGTTGTTAGTATTCTAACATACGCCTAGGCAACCAAACTTATGTATAGTTGCTAAGTTCATGTTCTAAATTAGGCACTTCAGAACGAGAGTATTGTTTTCATATACAAAAGTTGGCACAATTAACAATAATAGTAAGATAAATTGATGTTATACCATTATTGCGTAACAGTTTTATAACAGAATAATGATGTTCTGTTACATTTCACACACTTGTATACAAATAATTAATCTTAATTTCGATATTAAATTTTTCGTCCAATCGCAAAACAATTTATTTTGTCAACCGTGGAATTCTACTTTGCACGCTTTACACCCATACAATTTTACCCCTTCTTTGACTCCACTCCCCTAAAATGGGGAATACAATCCAAATCTTACAAGAAAAGTTTTCCCCCAAGTTTGTAACGTTGTAATTTCACTCGCTCTCCACCCTCTATCTAAAGTTGCAGTATTAATGTATTCTTGAAACTTAATTATTTTTACTCTAGTAGTAAAAGTTTTTACTTTAATATCTGACTTCCTCGTTCTGATGAAAGTGAGGGGTTACGAACCCGCCCTTCTGGTAATACGTTTATAATTCAAAATTCAATGCTTTAGTGTACACGATCTTGAGAAATTTAAAAGGTGCTTTAATCTCACCTCACGGGGCTTAAGGCAGAAGAACTTGGGCCTGTTTTACTTCCTCGGTATACCAAGTATAACATAAGAAGTATAAGTATAAATCGATCATGAAAAAATCGATTTGGTTATTTTGACGGATATCCTTTGTATTCAAATCCCCTCCAAACATCGTTATAGCACGAATAATATGTAAGAAAACATCACACTCACTTACACATAAATACACATTATTAGTATACTCAAAAACTGAAGGGAATCGAACAGCTCATTGTTTCTGACGCATTCATAGCTCAATGCTATGATTTCTGCTTATGAAGTGAATTTAAAATCAGCTACTGACGTTAATTTTTTTTACATCTAATATTTATTTGTTTAAAATTAGTACATACAAAATGAATCAAAAATACTTACATTTTAATTAACGCTATTATATTACATACAATTATTTTTAGCGTTTAGAGTTAAGTAAATTCTTGCACTATTCTTCTTTAATAACTATCATCATATATATTATTTCTCAAGTCAACATCCTTTTTTCTCAGTACGTACTATTCGTACAGGCATAAATGAGGTACCTTTAGAAAGTTTTTTAACCGGCTTCTGACATTGCTTACTGTTTGTGGTAAATTTTAACTTAAAAGACACTTTTAACTGTCAGGCAAAAACGGCATAACAAATCAGACAATATTTTGTATATTTTACGAAGCTAACTTATTAATCACGAATATACAATCCCATTACAAATGCCAATTTTTTTTGTATACGTGCTTAGAACAATTTCAATATTTACTTAAAAGTCATTAAACTTATAGGTTAAGTGACCCTACAGACAGTCCCCCTATTACTGCCCGTCGTTCAAGCCAGAACAAGCATTTCAAGTACCAGACACATGTTTTGGACACTGTTTTTACACAAATATATTCGCAATTTCTGTAAAAAGTGCTATAAAACAATTATTTGTATTGAAATGTATATACTACAATGACTCATAAATTTGTGATTAGTATTTCAAACCGATCGCTTTTCGGTTTATTTTTTAAATATGTTTTCCCTTCCTTCCAACAACCGCCCTCACCCCATCGACTACTCTTATTCAAAAGGATTTGTTTACTTAAAACTTTCATAGTGCGAAATTTCGCATAGGGCCCCTGGTATAAAATTGTTAACGAAGGACTTTGTACTACATGCCCAGCCCAGTCATTACAATTATTAGAGTATTAACAGTTGGATATATTGTACACGACTGATGTTTTATATATGTATAAAATGTATATGTAAATACCAGTCGTGTATGGTTTCAATTTAGCAATAAGATTATTAACCATTGGACCAATACAAACAAGCAGAGAAGACTAATTACTTCAATGTTTTAAATACTCGCTTCGATCGCTTCCCCCTACTGCGATTTGTTCAAATGTAGTTTATAAAAAATATTTAATGCATCCATACAGTGTAGTACAAAATGCAACCCATACAATACATGTGGATGGCTATAGCCACCCCCATAAAAGCCTGTTCTGAAGCTATCGGAAAAACAGAAAATTTCTCCAATTCATAACAACCAGTTTATGATATTTTCCTCGAATATTAGTCTTAGTATACGACTTAACAGGGCATATTTGAAATATACAAGATATATTCGGTTTTGGAGTAAATAGGAAAAAACCATACCACTGTAGAGTTTGTTCTGAATATTTTAATAAACTTTGGATTATTTGCTTTATTAAAAAAATTCTAAACAAAAATTTTAATATTTTAAGATTGTGCATAGCTTTGAAATATTGGATCCAATCGTTTATATTTCTGTAAATTCTTATGAATTGTTAATTCTTTGACACCTGTATATGCCTTACAAATCAGTTTAGGTACGCTCCATTCGTTTTATTTACAGTAGAGGAGAAGTTGATTGCGTATCTAACCTTCCTGTCCATTAGATTTATAGAGGTTATTATTGTTTGGAGCAATGTATTGTTGATAAGTCGGGGACAATTCTTTGGGGAATGTTGGCAGCATTTTGTGACTGGTGAGGTGGATATTGTATTGTGTTTTTGTACAAGCTCTTTCCTATTTTCTCTTTTACTTTCTCAATTCGTAGTGCTAGTGTGGAGAAAGTTATATGACGGCCAAAAACAATCCTGTGTTAGAGGATTTATTGTAGTGTCCTATACAAAGTCTTTTTTGGTTTGTTTTTATTGAAATAGACAAATGAAATAATTGCTTAAATTGTTCATGTACAGACATTAACCATTGTAGAACGCTTGCACAACAGAGTAACAAAGAGAGGGAGAAGACATTCGTTTATTCATTTCTTTTCTAAATATTTACTCTCTCACTCTAATGTGATTGCTAGGGGACGTGTTACGTTGTTCCTATCTAGCTGTAGACACGAGGCCTATCCAGAAAGAAGGTTACGTTTTGCTCTATAGACGCTAGGTGCTGGGATATCGCGGCCATCTTGGTGTCAGAGCGTTCTTCTGTTCAGTGTAGTGATGGGAAAAAGCGCTATTTTTGTTTAGCAGCTAATTCTGTTAATGCTAATTAGAATTAGCAGTTAAAAATAACAGTTACAAATGCTAACTGCTAATTTTCGAGACTGTTAACAACGACCTTAGCAGGAAAACGCAGCTTAAGTATTATTGTCACATTACTTTATTCTTTATTCCTTATCTTGGCGGCTGAGATACGCAAATACAGTGAGGATGCAGTTGGCACGTTTTGTCCTACCCTTACTGCACTATTAATTTGTCTATAGGATTTGTGAATAAATCTCTGACAATAATGAGAAATACAATGAACATGCTAAGTTCAAAGATGCAATTAATTGTATTCGGTTTGTCTCTCACGCACTGTCAAGTAATATGAAATATATTTTGTAGCACCGTTTTCTAAACCTATGATACAATAATAATTTAAATTTAAAAAAAATTAATTTTAATTTGATTAGGGTCATGTTCGATGTTTGTAATTAATTAAAATGCTATTTAAAAAATATTATTGTATTTTAATACATGTAGGCTATCTATATAGTCATATCTTTTTTTTAGATTTCACTTATTTATTCATGTTCCTAATAAATTTAAATGTTCTTGTTAGGTTTTATTTCAAGTATTTTATTATAGACTATCATAATGGTTCTGACAATGTTTATTTTTGTTATAATCACATTATTTAAAATAATATTGTCATTTATTATATACTATATTATTGTAATTATAATTGTTTGAAAAATCGAAAAATAAGTGTTTGAAGGACAAATAATTACTTGTTAATCTATAATTCTTATGTTTTAAAATATAATTTTAAGCTAGATATTTTTATAATGTTAAAATTACAAGTTCGACTTGTGTTACATTTATTATTTATAAAAAACACCCTCATTTAAATTTACAGTTAACAAAGAAAAATATGATAATACTATGCAATCTGAATCTCAGGAGATTACCCAACAACAATTAATGGAAAGAAACACTAACAATGTTTCCTGTTTAGCAGTTACATTAGCAGCTTCAACGTTAAACAGGTTCAGCAGTTAGCAGTAGAGGTTAGCAGTTGGCAGGTCGGTAATAGTCGAAACAGTGTGCCATGACTCTGCTATTAAACAGTTAGCAGCTTCAACGTTTAACAGGTTCAACAGTTGGCAGTATACGTTAGCAGTTAGCACGTCCGAAACAGTGTGCTATGTCCCTGCTATTCAACAGTTAGATTAGCAGCTTCAACGTTTAACAGGTTCAACAGTTAGCAGTAGACGTTAGCAACTGCAGTTACGTTAGCAGTTAGTACCATAGCAGGTCGGAAGCAGTGTGCTCTAACCATGTTATTTAACAGTTTGTTTATTATCTGTTATTTTTAAGTATGATTAGCAGTCTGCTAATGCTAAAACCATTTAGCAGTTAAAAAATAACAGATTGTTAAATAGCAACCCATCACTAGTTCAGTGGCTATCCAGCCGTGCTAATGAGAGTTTAGTGTTGTTCGTTCCCGTACAATACAATACTAGTTTGAAATGTGCGCCGCTATTGAAAATCCCGTGACCTGTGAAGTGCGGCCGGTGATAAGATTATTTCGGTTAAGAACAATAATAAACCAATTGAGATTTATCGCCAAGTCTGTAAAGTTTATGGGAACTATGTGATCACTGCAGGTGGCGTGCGTCAATGGTGCATTACGTTTTAAAATGGCCGAACTAATGTGCACGACGAAGAACGAAGTGGACGGCCAAGCATTGTGACCGATGAAATTGTCTCTAAAGTCGATGAGAAAATTAAAGAAGACCATAAATTCACAATAACAGAGCTATCGCTTAGTTTTCCACAAATTTCAAGACGTTTGTTGCATGAAATTGTTATACAAAAGTTAAGTTACTACAAAATTTTGTGCAAGATGGATACCGAAAATCTTGATTGAAACCCATAAAAATTAGCATATGGTTGCTTCATTGACATTTTTGGACAGTTACGAAAAGGATGGTGACTCACTACTCGATCGAATCGTTACAGGAGACGAGACTTGGGTGAAACATGGCAACTGCGAAACCAAATTGCAGTCTATGGAATGGGGGCACACAAATTCCACCAAAAAAACCGTATTTTGTTCATGAAGGGTGATTTCTGCTGTTTAATTTTACTCTCACGCAGTTTTAACATATACGCAAAACGTATGGGACTCTGTTTCAAAAATTTAGGCTTGGAACTCGTACACTTTGGTGATACAGCATGTAAAAATATACGTCTCTATTCAGTTTTTCTTTTCTTTTTATAAAAAATATTTACTTCTCGTGGAATGCGGCTGTTTTAATAATGTGATGGTAGTAGATTTTCAATAATTTTTTTTATCTAGTAGGGCACAATATACATAAATTTAACTGACTTTCTAGTCATCTACGGTGTCCTCAACATCCTCGTATGTCCTGCTTGTACAAAGTTACTCCAGCGCTTCTACCACTGCAGGTAACATTTCTTGTCTGGAATGTCCCGTAAGATTCTCGATATAACTTTTTGGACATCTACAGTTAATTGAAAATGGTGTTCCTTGACCGCCATTTTGAATCTTGGAAATATAAAAAGTCGCACGAAGCGATGTCTGTTGAATAAGATGGCTGTGGTAATACTGTAATGCAGTTTGAAGTTACACATTACTGTACAAACAGTGCAGTAAGGGATGGAGAATTATTGTGATGAAGAACTACCAGCAATGTTTGCATGAACACGGATGACTAGTTTTGAAGTCTTTGTAGAAATATTTATTAACAGGAGGATCCCCACTCTTTACGAACTTGGAATAGAAGAAGCAAATAAGCATACGTTTCACTTTTGAGCGTCTTTTACTCTGGATGATCCCTTTAAACACCTTTGCGAACTTTTGTCTCTGGATCATACTGAAAGAACCAACTTTCATCACCAGTGATAACACGGTTCAATAAATCTGGGTTAATTTCCACTTTCAACAAATCAGTTGCAACATTTTTCCATGCTTCTCGCTGTTGCTTTGTAAGATTTGGAAAACGTTCCGCAAAAATGTTTCTCATGCCCAGATTTTTAGTTATTATTTGGCAAACAATAACTCGATTGATGTTGATTTCTTTTGCACTCATTTTCACGGATAATCTCCGATCGGATTGTCCGATTTCACGTGCTCTGGCCACGTTGACGTCTGTCCGCGAGGATGATGGTTGTCCACTGCGGTCTTCATCATCAGTATTCGTTCTGCTTTCAAAAAGCATTTTACTCCTACAAAAAACTTGAGCTCTTGACGTAACCTCATTTACAAAAGCCTTCTGAAGCTTAACCCTAAGTTGGCGTTGCACTCTCATCCAGTTTAACACACAAAGAAATGCACAGTGTTGCGCAGTTTTTCGCGATTCCATTTCCGTGATGATGGACAAAAACACGTGTTAACTTATTACAGCACAACTCAAGACGTAGGGCTCCCACCGATGAGCCGCGTGGACTAAAATTAGCTTAAATGATCAAGGTCGAAGATGGAGTGTTGACGTCTTGCTAAAAAAAATCAGTCTCATTACTTAATTCGTGAACCTCGTGTGTGTGTGTGTGTGTGTGCGCGTGCGCGTGCAAATTAAAGATGAGTCCATTAAAGGTTCCAAATAATGATTCCTGATACCACCGATTCTTTAGACAGGAATAGGTATCGGTAATCGAAGTTAGTTTCGATATTATCGAGTATTTCCGCTAGAGATTGGTACGATGTTTAAAAATCGTAGGCTAGGTACCGGCCTAGTTTATTTCAACAAAGTTTTTGTTCTTTTGTTTTATTTTATTTTACAAAAAAAGGTCGTTTTTAGCGGTTGATTAGAAAGATAAGACTACTAATTCTACTTATATAAAAACAACTATCGATTAAAAGAAAGTATCAGCACAAATGTCTGCTGGAAATATGAATAAAACCTATAAATAGTAATGGAAACAACGTAATGTATTTTTGTGGCCTAAATTTGAAGAATTTCAATAAATTTTTGTAGCTTACTGAGACATTTTCCTGTAATAGTTTTTCCTTTTATTTCAGTACTGCTTTCGTTATATAAGTATATAGATGGAGACTAACAGAAAATACTCCATTTTTTCAGTTTTCTATAAAATTTAGCAATTTAGAAAAATAAAAGTTTTTTGATATCAGTGGTATCTGTATCTGGAATCGAAAAGAACTGGAATCGACTTATCACTAATGTATATCATATATATATATATATATATATATATATATATATATATATATATATATATATATATATATATGTTTCTTGCGCTGATACTTTCTTTTAATCGATAGTTGTTTTTATATAAATAGAATTAGTAAAGTCTTATCTTTCTAATCAACCGCTAAAACATATATATATATATATATATATATATATATATATATATATGTTTCAGTCAAGAAAATCAAACTCTTTCGATTGTTTCGTTCCAATCGATCAGCATCTTCTTATTTGATTCTCCCGATACTGACTCGAGTGCTGTACAACGACTTCATTATTCCGCCCCAATAAAGCACAACCTCTCGCAAACCCTCGTGCAAACGTTACAATTCCATTTAATGAACCGAAACAACTATTCCATGGAATACGTGATTTTATTGCATTCCCTATCGTATCGTGCATTTTACAGCCCCTGTTGTTCAACAGCACTCAAAAAAAAAAACATACCTCGTTTGTTTACACAACTCTGATAATTTTTTTTAATGAACTTTAATACAGTGTATTCAAAGTAAACAAATATCCACCCATCCTCAGTATTTTCCCATGTTTTTTGTCGATATCCTCAACCGGATTTTTATAGTAGATAGAATAATGCGTTTTATTTGTATACCATACAAATGAGCAAAGTTTTATCACAATCGTTAGAGCCGATTTTGAAAAAAATCGTTTTTTAAAATTTTGTATTCAGTCTAAAAAGGTCTGATAACATTTCTTTATAACAAGATAAAGACAAACTACAGCTACATGACAGATTTCATCGAAATCGTTTTATGCTTTTATTAACGATGTACACAGACTCAGGCAACCAAGTAAACGATATTTTTGAACGAGAAGATTGTTAGATTTAAAGGTCGATTTTTTCATTACAATTATTTTTTTTTACGGATAGTGAGAAATTAAACATTATGGTTAGTTATGATAATAATTCCCAGCAGGGGGTGCAGACTAGCTGAGATGATTTAGACGTCCGTCGCGGTACCCGAGTCTAACACATACTTACACTTATGACTTTTAACACCTTACACTCACATTTACATTTAGGGAGGCGAGATAATAGTCTCAGTGTGTTTTCCCCTTAAAGATATATATAACAAAAAAATGATAATAACTGACTAAGCGAAGCGAAATCTGTTTCGATCGTTCGTCAGTTGTGTGTGTGTGTGTGTGTGTGTGTGTGTGTGTGTGTGTGTGTGTGTGTGTGTGTGTGTGTGTGTGTGTGTGTGTGTGTGTGTGTGTTTGTAGATTTTGCCACTTGTTTTGAAATTTCATAGGATGATTACTGAAATAAAGCCTGAACGACGTATGCATAAAATATTCTGTATTCAGTTCTGTTGATGGCGGCCTCTGATTTAACGATGTCGAGTGTAGTTGCAGAATGTTGCCTGTAATACTGGCTGAACTGCTAATCTTATCACAGTGTTGACCACTTCATTTTGAAAGAGTATATCATAAAATTTCCAATTAAGTTGGTCCAGTAACACGTTTCGTAAATATTACGGTTGCCGGTTAAAATGGCGGAAATTACTGCGAGCGCGTCAGAGCGTTGTCGTGGAGGTGTGGCCAAGCAGTTAATTAAGAATATACACTGCGAGGTCTGCTGTTCTTTAAACATCTAGTAATGTATCTTAAATGGTAACAACTTTAAGCCTTGAATCTACCTTAAAAATAAAAAAAGGTATGTTCGATTTTTTTTTGCCCTGCGTACAGTTTGTTCAAAAACTTCTGTTCCTCTACATCAGTTTGTAAACTTTTGATTTCAAGCGGCTAGAAAACCGAAGTCTAAAACACAAATTTTCGAATCCTGTGGATTGCTTTAAAATTTCAAAGTCAGATGGGAAAGGAATCGATCCAAGTATTTCGTTTCAGTGCTCCATTTCAGTCATTTTTTGTCAGAGTCTCATTTAAGCGAATTTCTTTACAACCATTCTGTAGATGAATTTCACAAATTACTGTAGACGTTATTTCACAAATTACAGTTTCAGACCTACTGAACCGCAAAAAAATTTATCCACAATAATTACCATTCAAATTAACTCTTATAAGGGCAAATAAAGTTCCAAAAGGAGCCCTCAGAATTTCAAAATATATATTTCCCCAACCAAACAATCAGGAGCACCACTACTGTAACTCACTATATTGCTTTCTAGAAGTCCGATCCAGCCACCTATTCAGTAGATGCCACGACATCTCTGGAATAAGATGTCCCGATGACCACCCTTTCTTGACACCAACATCAGAATAAAATTTTAGGAAAAAATATTTATTAAAAAGGGTACACTTGTGTAACTCGGGGAATTACCGACAAAAGCGAAGCTTTTGTTAATGATATCTTTGCTGAATATATAATTAGTTTGAAGATATGTCTACAAATATCTTATTTTGTTTAAATAAATAAATACGTGAACCTAGCTTAGATATTATTTACTGTAGTTAGAGTAAACTATCAGTTGTTTTATATTAATTCGTAACGATCAGCTGATTTCATCGAACAGCTGATAGGTTATAATAAGTTTTCAGGTTATGTTGTTAAAAACTATCAATATTAAAAACAATTATTATAAACGTTTTTATTAATTTCGAATGTATTATAGACGATTACAAGGTGCACGTGTTCTTCGACTAAGAAAAAATACCGAAACGAAACCAACACAAAGTTTTCATATAATACGCGTGTACTGTTATCTAAAAGAAGAAAGCAAAAGAAAAAGACAAAAATATAGACGAAATTCGTTTGCTCGTTCGAGCCGCCTCGGTGGCGTAGTGGATAGCGTACTAGGCTTTCACCCCAAGGACCCGAGTTCGATTCCGGGCGAGGGCATTTTTCATACGCTGTAAAATCATCCCATCTTCTGAATTAGGCCAAGTGTGCACAATAGTCGGACGTTAAAAAAAAAAAAAAAATCATTCCATTTTCCCGTTACATTCTTCCGTTCGGCAGACTTTTTTCTATGCACTCCTTTTACCAAAGCTAACATTAAAAGCTTCGTTTAAAAAATGATCTTTTCCTAGAAATTTCAGTTTCCAAGGTCAGAAAAAATTGTGTAAGATAAACAGGGAACTAGAATTTATCTCACAACAAAGCAGAAAACGTTCAGATCATGTCAAGAAACCAGGTGTTTACGGCATAAAAAGTATTTTAGCAAATCGTTTGACGATATCTAAGTGACATACTCACTAGCGGTCAAATCTTCAACTTAGATTTTTTTACTCAGAAAGTTTTACTAGACCTTTGACTCTGTGTGGACAGAGAAAGTCTTGACACCACTTATAATACCAAAGTCTGTGACTACATTGGACTGTTCAATGCATTGATACATCGTCTCATGTTTTTCAGCTTTAACATTGAGTTACTTGTTACTGTAATAAAAATCATCACGAAACATCCCCCCTTGATGTGAGGGTTGGATTACCATTTCATGCGAGTGCCGCTCGACATTTCTGTTCACCAGATACTATCAGTCTATTCAGCAGTCCTTATCCCCTTCCTTACAAAAACCTCCCCAATTTCTTCTCTTTCACTTTGTTCACCCCTTGTTCATTATCGCAGAGTCTTTACAACTTATGACGCCTTTCTACCCCCAACATCCCTCTAGACGCCCTTCCCACCACTTAAACGTAATTTGTTCTTCAACACCTTCCTACCCCCAAACATCGATTTCTAGTGTCTGTGAACAGTTTGAAATTAGAAACTTTTTTTTGTAATTTGTCACAATATTGTTTTTTTGAATAAAATATTTTGTGTTTAACATTAGATAATATGGAAATGAAACAAGAAAGAATGTGTATTATTTTTGTGTATAAACAATGAAAACTACAAAACTAACGTAAGAAATATACCAATAGAATAATTTGCGTAAAGTGGTTTTGAATGTATTTGCTAGTTAGTCACGAGTTAAACTTTTTTTTATTGGCATATTTGGTTGATACAACGATAACAATAATATGTGTAGTTCATGTGGTCATAAAACAGGACTTGAAAAGTGATAATGATTTAAAATCGTGTAATTGTGTTTTGTATTGCATCGCGCTGTATGGTAGCCTATTTCCACACCTGTACCGAATTGTAAAACGTTACCGCGTTAAAAATAAATGGTACAGGAACTGCAGATAAAAAACCGGAACTCTGCTTAATATCTCAATACCGTTGTATCGGATTTTGTTCAAACTTTGTCATATTTAAAAATTGCACATTATCAGCAGTTAAACAAATTTTAAATGAAAGAGATTTACGGTTCCTCATTAAATAAAAACCTTCCTTATGGCGGTCAGGGGTTATTTTCAGTTATTTTCGGTTTAGGCCTCTCATAATCCGTAAATTTCTTTTACTGTATTTCAAATTTGCTACACCAACTTAGGCCTATATATATTTGATCAATTTTTTAGAAAAATCTGATGAACCGATTTTGAAAATTTTTTCTCACACACAACACTTTTTGGACTGAACTGAATGAATCAAAAAGCGAATAAGTAACTCAACTACACTGTCCATTTTTTCACGATTAACAAACTTTCTTTATATTTTGTGTATAAGAAAGTATTAATAAAAAATATGTAAAAAATGTACCTTAAAAATATAGTATACACGTTTTCCTGGTTGCACGATCGTAAAAGTTTTGAACTTTTCCCCACCATTTCTACTTACGTGAAGATAAAGTTGGTTCCAGTAGTTACCCACTGTACTCGTATATACATCTAATGAAATGTAATAATATTCATTCTGAAAACATTATAAATATGTTTGTATTTTCATCATAATATGTAATTCGTTTTTGCTGTATTCAAACTCCAAGTTTAACAAAAATATTTGTTCTAGTTCTGACAGTCTTTAATTCAACAATGAATCATATAGGTCAAAATATAGGTAAAAACGATATCAATAATTTTAACTTATGATTTGGTTATGAATACCTAACAACACAGAAAAAAAATTCTGTCGTAAATTTGTATCGACTGATTTATTCGATTCTGATTTGTAAGAAATTGATATTTCGTCTGCACATTTTTACCACTTTTGGAGTAGGCTTCAAGTTTTGTTTTTAATCTTGCAGTGATGCTTTTCAAAAGGTTCTGCATAGGTTTTTGCGTGTTGCCCTCCCACCAGAGCTTTACAACAAAGATCGCTGGAACCCAAACAGCAGATGGCCGCCCCGTTGAGGATGCATCGTTCCGTCCAGGCCTGGAATTGTAATTTTATGAAATTTTATCAGAATTCGGGATTAAAAAATAAGTTTACGTGATCATAAAATAGCAGGATCAATGCCATTTTCGTAGAATTAATGTTGTTAAAGCTATGTATGATTAGAGTAGTGGCTCACAAAAGGTGGTCGCAGGTTATTTTTAGTGATCGTGGAAAATTTGTAATTTTAAATTTCGTTTGGTCTTTGCGGAGCGCAAAAATAATAAAATCTGAAAATTAAAAAAAATATCATTTAACAACTTAAATATAATATAATGTAACAATTAAATCAGCGATCCTGATACTCGACACTGGGAATGTGTTGAGGTAACGGTAGACATGACATACCGTTAAAATGTTGACTAAACCAAGTTATATTGTTTGTATTTTAATCGTGTAATTGTGTTTAGTGTTTGTAACGTGTGTTTTCAATGTTCAAAAACCTCGACAGAGGGATTGTGCTGCCTGAAGATGAAACAGTAAGGTTTCGAAACCGCGGTAGCATTTACGAGGTGAGAAAATAGACCACTAGGCGGGAAAATAGGTTATAATTGTAATTATTTAAATATGTGGTCCGGTGGCTATGTTGCAATAATAATTTTTGTTACTACTATGTTTGGTAGTGCTTCTGGTCGTACTCATGGCCTTTTACTAGTAATTAAGAATTTCGACTTATATTTATATAATTTCGGTCAAATTTATTTTATCAATTAATACAGGTAAGTTTAAAAGAAATCTAAAATATTTTCAAAATTGGTTAATCAAATTATATAAAATTTCTTTGACAAATGAAATTTTGGTTATTCAATAATATATATATATATATATATATATATATATATATATATATATATATATATATATATATATATATATTGTGTTTAACGTCCGACTATTCTGCACACTTGGGCTAATGCAGACGATATATATATATATATATATATATATATATATATATATATATATATATATGTGTGTGTGTGTGTGTGTGCGTGTGTGTGTGTTTCTTTGTTTGTTTGTGTAAATAATCCTGACCGGAAGTTGGAGATTTTCCTCTTAACTCACGAATCAGAATAGTGTAAGAGCTTTATGGCTGTCATTTGTTAAATTAATCGAAGTAAAATTGTATACTTCTGTGTTTGTCCAGAAACAATAAACACGAAATCTGCAAAGCTTCAGGTAACACGAAGTCCGTATGCAACACGTAACCATGACAACCGAACACAAATTAATTTAATTAGTGAGCTTCACGTATTCTACACAGCTTTTATTTCGCAATCGTAATTTGCCTGCATGTAGCGCTCCCCCCCCCACCCGCGGCATATTATTTTGTTTAGCTTCAGTTTCATCTGCACGACCCCGTTGAAAGCAATTCCGAACCGTGATGAAAAGAAAACAACTTCGCATTCAGCTCTGCTAAATTTGTTTGTTCAGTTTAATTGATGTTTTCGGAACAGGTAGTACAACATAACGGCACTGGTCCTCTGGGGATCGATTCGGGTAAAACATTTTCACCGGAAAGACTTTGGTTTTTGAAAAGACGCATTTGTTCTGCCCGCCGCTTTGTGTACCTGAGTTTGTGTTTTTGAGTTATACTAGTGCTATTGAAACGAGAATCGATTGTACTATGTAGTGTATTTACAAATTTCGATGTAACGCAAGCCCTCGCAAATGTGAAATAATTCCATGTAGTAATGTAATCTAATGTAGTGGGATGTAATGCGGTACTGCGCCGAGTGCAAAATTCAATCTAACACGTGCATAAATAATTACTTATTAGAAATCTGTTTTTTTTATTAGAAATTAGAGCAATTGGAAAAGCCATTAAGGTAAGGTACAGACCCACGGCGCCGATCCTGACCGCTACGTTACTTCCTGAAGGAACGTAAAATTTTATGTATATGTGTTATATGTTACGTATAGCATATTTGTGTTTGTATGTGAATCTGTTAGCATTCTAACATTTGACAATTCGTTTTGATTTGATTCAAACTTCCGACCTGGAAGAAAAGTCTTTTTTGATAATACTTTGGAGAAATTCGTTTACAGCCAAATGTAGAGGGTTCTGTGGTCGAAGTGGCCAAGGCACCGGTTAGTCTACTGCGTCTCTGAACTGCGCACCTCGACGTTATGCGTTTAAGACGCAGTTACTACCGCTGTTTTAACATTACCGTTAACGACGATCATCGTCCTCATTAGTTTAGCTGGAATAATTAATAGTTTTAAATGACTGCCATTTCAATTCTTAAAAAAGTTTATATTTTTTTAACACATTTATGAAAATCTAATTTCGCCATCGTAATAAGCTTTAAAATCCGCAATAAATGGAATTTTTAAATTTCTAAATCCATGAAACTACGAAACTGAATTTAAAGGCGGTCATGGGTTCATTTTTCGTACTCTCAATCTAATTTTTAAAATTTAAATGCACTATGCTTTTAATTTTCTTTAAGATGATGAAATCGTCACTAAAATTGGAAAATTTGTTTAATCTTCAATAGATTATAGAGGCACAAGATATCCAACTGTTATAAAAGAAATAATTCATACTGGCTTCTGAGGAAAGTACGCCTAATAACACAATTAATTACACTGTAATTAATGTTACCTGTTCGACATAAAACAAGTTAAAGACCGGTGACACGCGGTGTCTTGAAGATAAATCAAAATTTAAGGTATTGAACAACAAACTTAAGAAATTAATTACAACATTCCAAAATAAAGCAATTAATTACATTAAATAGGTTATTGATAAGTTGTATGGGTTGGTACATTGCTGAAAGATCGAAGTTTTCTAATTCCTCCATCAACGCTGGCTCCACCAGAAAAAAGCCCTAAATTTTCGGACTTTGCCCTATTTTTTCCAAAACAAGCTCTAACAAAGAAAAATTTTAAATACCTTATATAAATTGGAGTAAAGTATCCACAATTTCAGACCAAAACGAAATTTCTACCTCTAATACTTCCCGAGATAAAGCATTTTTAAATTTCAGAATTTTTCTCAAAACAGTCAAAAATACGGATTTTATTTTTTGCAGGGGGTGCAGACTAGCTGCAGCTATTGAGAGGATTTAGACGTCCCTTTTGCTGTACCCGAGTCTAACACACACTTACACCTACAACACTACACTGACGACATTAACACTTTACACTCACACTTAAACTTCCCTAACAAAGTTTAAAAATAAAAAAAAATTCCGTATTTGCTCAGTAGCAAGTAAGTAGTGAATCCTACTCCAAATGTTGACTAAACTGATTCTGCAAGCTCGTTTACACTCTTAGAAACAATCTTTTAAATATATTTGTAGTGTCTTAGTAATACCTAAATATTGATACAAGAAACGTTAAAAGAAATCATTTTAAGTAAGTAAATGATAAATAATTATAGTTAAATTAAATGTTATACAAATTTCATGAAAAAAGTGTAACTTGGAGTGAATGTCCCAGAAACCGCAACCAGCGGGGTAGCAACTCTGGTGGATGGTGTGGTTTTTTTTTGTGGTTAATCGAGTATGGTGTGTAATAATTCTGAAAAACGTTTATTTTTATTAAAGTTTTTGCTTAGTTTATAGTTTTATTTATAGCCTAATCCACGTTTTTATACGCCTGTTTGTAAACAATAAAAAACAAAAATGGAATAAAGCATCATCAGAAACAATTCTATAATTCAAAATCTACTATCTCGGGAAGTATTGCAGCTAGAAATTTCATTTTAATCTTAAATTGTAGATAATTTACTCCAGTTTAAAAAAGATGTTTACAATTTTATTTTTCCAGACCAATGCTTTAAAAGATTTTTTTGAAAACTAAGACCATTGAGAGGTTTTTTCAAGATGGCGATACACTAGGTTGTAAGGGAGATTCGAAAATTTGGATTCTCCAACAGTGTACAAACCCATATAACATCAAAAAATTGGAAGTATTCTAATTAATGTAACTGGTAATGATAATTTCACTAAACTACTTTTGAAGAGCGACAGACAGAATGAGGAAACGGTTACTGGCACAAAAGTGTAAAACAGAAAACAGATCTTTTCTTTGAATGCTTTCAAAATGGATCTGTTTCTTTGTAACACGTCCTAGGTTATCATCATTAGAAGTACTTAAAAACGAATTATACATTAACGCAATTAACAATTAAAATTAAAATAAGTAACAAAAAATAAAACAACAATCAAACATTAAAAACAAAGTACGAAACTTTATAACTGTAACTGCTAATATAAACGTAACAATAATACAGAACAAGACATAGCAGGGCTGTAAAGAAGTTTTGTGTAGTAAAATTAACACGTACAACTAAAGTTTTAAATACATTTAGAAGATGCTAGATTCCCCCTCCACGGGCGAAAAACCACACAGGTTATCACCGCTGTGCACGAAAGAAGACGCTAGAAATTGAATACTTGGTCAATGATTAATGATTCAATGATCAATGATTAAAGTTCCATTTCTTCTGAAAAGAAGCACCTGAGCCGCAAGGTTCCAAAACCATCATAATATTGTAAAACATGTTTTATTATGATGAGCGCCTCACAGAACTCATTCATTTTGAAAGAAACAATCAAACGCAATTTCGAGAAGAAACCCTGATATGACTTCACTGCAGGGCAGATGTAGCATTCATTAAATTTAAATAAATGTTAAATTCACGTTTAAAACTGAAGTGTTTACCAGAACATTAAACACCGTTGTGATGTGTTAGTGATCCAAATACTGGGGTAGCTGAATACCGTCATGCAGATCAACTTCTTTAATATTTGTTATACCGATTGAAGCGTTCATTGCTGAGTGAGTGGAGAGTTCGCTGGAACTTTAACTTGTGCACAGGTTCTGATGTAATGACTGATGTAGTAACCTTTGTCTTTTCCATGTTGCGTCGATTCTCCGTCTTATTCATCCAATCGGCATAAAGCAAAAACGTTGAAATACACACAACGTTATTATTATTTTTCTAAGATTAACTTTCGTAATTCAGGAGGGTCATCAGGTTATATTTAAGATGTAAATACTCTTCATCTGACCAAATTCATCTGGAAACGGAAATGTCGATCAAAATCTTGAAATGTGTTTTCGACGTTTTATAGAAACATGTTATAGTGATTGAACAAAACAATATTTCTCTACTAATTCAGAATAAACGGATATTGTTTTGTGATGGTATTGCAAAAGTGGAACAGGTGAACCCCAGTTTTTCGCCAAATAAACTGAAGCTGCTCTCGGAATCCGCATCCCCTCCGATCGTGGATCCGAGGAAATAAATCCAAGCGAGGGGTTGCAAGGTGTTCCCGGGGGATTCATCCCTTGCACTTCTAATTCCAGCCCCGGCCGTCACGTCTCGTCCGCGAAAATCTCGAATATTTCCTTCCTGCTCCCTCGATGTACTGTCGTAGTAAAACTGGGCTCGTGTTTGGGAAGTGAAATGTGAATTTTGGAGCGCTTCAAGCTCTAATCATTGAATTCATTGAGTTTAGTTATAACGACAAAAAACCGACAGTTAGGGGATTGTCAGTAGGGCTACATAACCTGTACGTTTAAGTAAATATTGAAATTGTTATAAGCACGTTATGCAAAAAAGTGGCATTTGTAATGGGATTGTCTATTCGTGATTAATAAGTTAGCTTTGTAAAATATACAAAATACTGTCTGATTTCTAACAATTTTATACAATAAAGTCCTTCGTTAACAATTTTATACCAGGGCCCCTGTGCGAAATTTCGCACTATGAAAGTTTTAAGTAAACAAATCCTTTTGAATAAGAGTAGCCGATGGGGTGAGGGCGGTCGTTGGAAGGAAGGAAAAACATATTTAAAAAATAAACTGAAAAGCGATCGGTTTGAAATACTAATCGCAAATTTATGAATCATTGTAGTATACACATTTCAATACAAATAATTGTTTTATAACATTTTTTACAGAAATCGCAAATATATTTGTGTAAAAACAGTATCCAAAACATGTGCTTAGTACTTGAAATGCTTGTCCTGCTTGAACGACGGGCAGTAATAGGGGGGACTGTCTGTAGGGTCACTTAACCTATAAGTTTAATGACTTTTAAGTAAATATTGAAATTGTTCTAAGCACGTATACAAAAAAATTGGCATTTGTAATGGGATTCGTCTATTCGTCTAATCGTGTCTATTCGTGATTAATAAGTTAGCTTCATAAAATATACAAAATATTGTCTGATTTGTCGTGCCGTTTTTGCCTGACAGTTAAAAGAGTCTTTATGTTAAAATTTTCCACAAACAGTAAGTTTTAGCGCAAAATCGATTTTCAATGTCAGAAGCGGGTTAAAAAACTTTCTAAAGGTACCTCATTTATGCCTGTACGAATAGAATCTGCTGAGAAAAAAGGATGTTGACTTGAGAAATAATATATATGATGATAGTTATTAAAGAAGAATAGTGCAAGATTTACTTAACTCTAAACGCTAAAAATAATTGTATGTAATATGATAGCGTTAATTAAAATGTAAGTATTTTTGATTGATGTTTGGACTTAAGGGGATTTGAATACAAAGGGTATCCGTCAAATATCCGAGAAATAATATATATGATGATTTTGACGGACTCTAACGGTCCGTCAATGAATGTATACGAGTCCGTATATGAATGTACGGACTCTACAAGTCCGGCATATAACGACATAACGCGAGTTGCACGTATCGTTTGCCAAACCAAATTTTATCGTGTGTATTTTAATCGTGTAATTGTGTTTAGTGTTTGTGACGATCTCGACACATAAGAGGGATTTGACAGTTTATGTTGCGACCTGAAGATGAAAAAGTAAGGTTTCGAAACCGCGGTAGCTTTAAGAGGGGAGTAAGTAGACCACTAGACGGAAAAATAGGTCATAATCCCAAATATTTTTTTTTTAAATAAATTAATAATTGTGCAAGCTTAATCACATTCAATATGTGCTTAAACTGAACCTTAAAGTGATTTACTGTCACCCCAGAATTCCGATTCGAGTGCTATTGAAAAGAAAACAAACGCCAATAGCGTTCAGGGTTCCCTTTTTTTAAAAAAATTGCTCATGACCCAACATTCTAGTTATCGGTTTTTATGTAAGACAAAATTTTAAGATATGCATAAATTAGCATTTTTAACTTCAAAATTTAATGAGGTTTTCACATTTATTTTTTTCAATTTCAGTGTATTTTACAACTTTTTTATGCAGATTTTAACGCTGGTCAAATCACATTCTTAAAACTCATTAAAGAAACGGTATGATTTTTTTAGGATTTAAAACAGCTGAAATGGTTTTGTGGGTCGTAACGAGCATGTCCTAGGTATATAAAACATGTTTAACGACCCCTCAAACAGTGATCTTAAATTCAAGATTTGCGCTCATTTCAAGGTTCCGGACCTGGGTCTTACCATGATAGCCGTTCCAATAACTTATTTTCCAATGTAAATTTTCTAGTACCCACTCACTTAATCTTTCGTAAGCCACTATCAAACATTAATATTTATTTTGTTTATACATGTAGTAATATTGGTCATATACAGATGAAGTAAACTATACAGACGAAATGCTTCAGACATTTAAAAGAAATGTTGAAATGAGTATCATTTAAAAGTCACCACTTATATAAATGTGTTTACAGACGTCCACTTTTACCGTGGTCATTTCACATTTTACAAAAAGTTAGTATTGTGATCGAGATAATTTCTACTTTCAGATGGAGTGCAAAACATTCGTTTCGTCAGTGTGTGGAAAAATTGTTGTTTTACACACATCGCTATAGGATAAAATTGTTAACCGATTGTGATGAAATTTGTCATATCACGCAGCAATGTTAAAATCAGATTTTCTAAAAATTGGCTCGAATAATAATGTTGATAAAATTTTACGCAAATGAAGTTCCCAACTATGAAAGCATGGTTAAGTATGGTTTACTATAATATACAAAATGCGGTTCGGGAGCTATCGAAATAAATTTTTATTCAAAATAACTTTTCAAAATCAGTCCATAAAATTTTGTTTTAAGTTTTTCGTCATTTATTCATAAACATTCAGATTCATGCCATTGTAGTAAGTCTAAAATAAATGAAATCAAATAAAACCAAAAAAACCCTGACTGTTAAAACTTTAGTTTTTTTTAATTACTCTGGAATTGTAAATTTCTTTTACTTCAAATTTAGTTATGAATATTCAAATATGATCAAATGTTTTGCAATCTCTAATGGATTTTTAAAAAATAGCAAAATTTCCAATTTGTGTGTAACTCCTGGACTAGATTTTTCGTGTGTAACTCCTGAACTAAATTTTTCAAGTGTAACTTCTGAACTAGATTTTTTCGTGTAACTCCTGAACTAAATTTTTCGTGTATAAATCCTGAACTAAATTATTTCGTGTATAGCTACTGAACAAAATTTTTCTAGTGTAACTACTGAACTAAATATTTTGTATGTAACTCCTAAAATAAATTTTTTCGTGTATAGCAAATGAAAAAGTTTTTTTTCGAGTGTAACTCCTGAACTAAATTTTTTTCGTGTGCAACTCCTAAACTAGATTTTTTCGTGTATAGCTAGTCAACAACATTTTTTTGTGTGTAACTTCTGAATTAGATTTTTTGGAGTGTAACTAATAAACTAAATTTTTCGTATGCAACTCCTGAACTATATTTTTTTCGTGTGTAACTCCTAAACTAGATTATTTTTGTGTGCAACTACTGAACTAGATTTTCTCGTGGAAAAATCGGCTGTGAGAATGTTCCGGATATAACCAACTGATGGCCGTTGGGAGACACTGGCCTGCCTTTGCACCAAAGCTAAAAATTAGAACAAATTTTGATGTTGCATTCCAAAAAAATGTACTTGTTAATCGATTACAGCAAAGTATTTTAACATCAAGTCTTATAGATTAAAAAATTTGGTAAGCCTGCCACAGGGTGTTTTAAAATTTTGAATGCAACGAGAGGGCGTATCGCAGTGAAACAGCAAGGGTTCGGATCGCAGGTCAGGCCACGTGAAACGGTAAAGGGCATTGCCCCGAATAAATCGGTAGCCACCCTGCGCCACCCCTCCGCCCCTGCATCCCTGCCTCAAGCCCTCAAGGGCAGTTAGTCATTGGCAAAACAAATAATGTACGAGTAGCAAGCTGTCGAATTACGCGGAGGGTAACACTGGTAAAAATGTTTCTAAATAAATTGTGCAAAAACATCGCACAAATTGACCCGACGGCGGTCAAACTTCATTTTGATTTTTTGATTTACTACACTAGCGTTCGTCGTAACCAAGTTTTGCTTTAGCTTTTGTTTAAACTGGATTTTCGATGTAAGTAAGTAAAGTTTTTGCCTATCCGTGCACATCGCTGGAGTCTCGCCGAATCAATGGATTCGACATCGAACATTCTTTCATTTTTCAAAAATTATCCATTTCAATGGCTAATTGTTAATAGAAAACTTTACAAGTTAACAGAAATCAGATTTTCTCAAAATCAGTTTTAAATATATTGATATAACATCAACTGTACAAATGTAGTCCTTAAATGTACAAACTACCTAACAAATATAAACCATCAACAACAAAAACTCAAAATTCGGCGAAGCTTCGCAAAATTAATCAATAATTTCTGCTCAAATTTTAATAATCGAATTATTCATAACTTAAACCAGTGAACTAAATTTTAAATTAAAAGAAATAGTGCTTCTCGATAACCCTAATCGTTGAAGGGATTTATTACTTTTCCAGTTTAATCTGTAACGGTAAATTCCTTTCATTTCAAATTTATTACGCTGATTTGCGTTAAGAATCCAATATGGCGAAAATTTGATCCAGATCTTGTTAGCCGAATTTGAAAAATTAGGTTGATTTTTTGTCAATAGCATCAGAACCGAATTATTGAGGAAACAATTATCAAAAAAAATGTGAACTATTTTATGCATAATTTATTTATTTTTAAAAGTAAAGGACCACCGCCGTTCTTCCGCCTCAAGATCTCCAACAACTGTCATAACACTACTGCATTGAATATAAACATACTAGAATGAGAGGTAAGTATCTCATATACCCTGTATGTGAGCGCTAGCTGCTGGTGGCATCTTGCGGCAGAGTGTTCAACTGCAGTTAAATAGTTAATAGTACTGTTTGTTTTCTTAAACGCCTCTCCTCTGTCCTTATAGCGTTCGTAGCGGCAGGTAGTCCAATTACTTGGACTTTAACCGCTGCTATCGAGTGTGCTTTTTATAATGGTAGCAGAACCGCCTCGGTGGCCTAGTTGATAGCGTACCCCCGAGGTACGCCCTTTCACCCCGAGGACCCGGTTTCGATTCCCAGCCAGGGCTTGGCATTTTCATACGCTATAAATCATCCCATCGTCTGCATTAGCCCAAGTGTGCACAATAGTCGGACGTTAAAAAAAAAAAAAAAATGGTAGCTTTATTTCTAGTAGGCCTACGTTTATATTCAATGTTCACTGTCTAAGCATTGTTGTATATAACACAGAGCAGTTACCAAACATGTATTTTTTTTATTTTCCCAAATACATACTTTGTTCAATATAAACAAATAAAATACGATTAATGATTGTATTATTAATTAATCCAATATTTATTACTATTATGTATTTTTAATTAATTATCATGTATATTTACATATTAATAGTAAACAATAACATTAAATATAACCACAGTTAAACAGTTTTATTAAAAGAACAGCTGTGTTGTGTTGTGAAATCAGCTAAATAAGTAAGCACAATCTTAGCCACCGCATACCAAACATAATATTTTTTTCATCATACTGCTTCGAACGAACGTAGTTGTATTCGATACTCATTATGTACTCACGCCTTCCTTCTTTATATATGCAGCGGTAATCGTATTCGCGTGTTGGGCATGACGTTGGTGCAACGCACACACACACACGCGCGCGCACACACACACACACACACACACACACACACACACACACACACACACATCACACGCAAGCGCACGCAATCACTCTCTCCTCTCTCTCTCTCTCTCACACACACACACACACACATATATATATATATATATATATATATATATATATATATATATATATATATATATATATATGTATGTATGTGTGTGTGTGTGTGTGTGTGTGTAAGTGTGATTGTATTTATGTATTCTTTAACTTGTAAATACAATACCCACTGTGCATCCATACAGATTGCTCTCTCTCTCTCTCTCTCTCTCTCTCTCTCTCTCTGCACCTTCCAGTTGCTAATGTATAAAAAGCATGGTTGTCTACTGATTTTCGATCAACATTCAAAATGCCGGCCAATGTGAAATTCATTAATTTATTTCAATTCGTGAATGTTTGCCTGCTATAGAAAACTTTGTACTATTTCTTAGGTTAAATTGATGTAGGACAATGTACACACACACACACACACACACACACACACACACACACACACACACACACACACACACACACACACACACACACACACACACACACACACACACACACACACACACACACACACACACACACACACACACACACACACACACACACACACACACACACACACACACACACACACACACACACACACACACACACACACACACACACACACACACACACACACACACACACACACACACACACACACACACACACACACACACACACACACACACACACACACACACACACACACACACACACACACACACACACACACACACACACACACACACACACACACACACACACACACACACACACACACACACACACACACACACACACACACACACACACACACACATATATATAATTCTATCCAAAAATTACAAATATTATATATATTAACCTTGGAGTATTACAGATTCTGATCGATTGATAATGGTGGATTTTAAATGATTGCAATTATAAAGTTTATTTAATTTTATTTAAAAATTTATTTAATTTTCTGTTAGCAAAAATATTTTTACGTATTACATAAAAATTACAACTCTAAACTATTACAAACTCTAAAATTCTTTATGTTTTTACAATTTTCCTTTTGTAATACAATTTACAATATTTAACTTATTTCTGAATGATTTATTTTCGGCAAACGTCTGGTTTTAATTAATTGACTAAATAATTTTTGTTCATTCTTGTATATAGGCCTACTCCTTTTTATTTACGAATAACTGAACAAAAGTTTTTCTTAGTTTAGTTAGTAATGTAAAATTCTAAAATAATATTTAATTCTGTGACTTTACAGTAAGTAAACTTTAACTGTACTTAAAATTTCTATAATTTATAATGATCATTTGATTATTTAGTTTTGGCGAAAAAATATGGTAAATTTCTGAACATTTATAAATTTTCTGCACTGTATTACAATTATATTTATCAACCATATAAGGTTATGTACGTTACACACTTGAAAATAAATGGTTTGGTGGTCAATTTAATTTATATAATATTATATTTCTTATTATTGTACTCAATTATTTCCTTTAAAGAACAAAAAAGTTTTGTTTTGGTAAGTTCCCGTTGTACAGTTTATATCTGTTTGATATTTCACATTAATTAGTACATGTATCAAAACACAAATTCACTTAGTAGTTTGTTCCACATTGATTTAATTCAGGTCAGTGTATTTTAAATGTGTACTATTATTGATATTGTCTCACATATTTTTATTTATTGAATTCATAACTTTTTTCCATTAAGTTTTTATAATTATTTTTATCAATCTGCGTAAGTTTATTTCATCAAAATCGTTTGTTATGTTTTCTCTTAATTGTTATGGGTGTTACAATTTCAGTGAAATTGATATCGAGAATTTCAATTTTCACTGGACAAATCTCTTAGTGACTAACCAATTTAGAATTAGTATTTCATTAGCTGTACAGATTTGTCAGCTGAATCTGGTGCCTAGGCCAGGAAAAACAGCTAATCATTTTTGGTACTGTTATGGAGTTATGCATTCTGTCACCAATTGTGCTGGCAGTCAGTTGCAAGTAATATTTGCTCGTTTGCAGTCAGCTGTTGTTATTGAGCTAGTAATATAGCATCGTTGCTATGGAAACAAAGAATTTTTTTTTTAAATAACTCCAAAGTCTACACATTCGTTCAAAATGTAAACTCAAGTTTTGACCAAACAGATCCTTCAGGAAATATTGCCCAACAAAGGAATATAATTGTAGTTGCTATGAAAACAAAGAATTTTATTTTTATTGGAAGATACCTCCAAAGTCTACACATTCCTCTAAAATGCAATTTCAAAACTTGACCAACAGATCCTTCAGAATAAATTGTCCGACAAAGAAATAAACATAACAAACAGTAAGAAATATCAGATATATATATTGCTGTACCTTGAAGTTCTAAGTTTTGTGTTAACAAACACTACAAGTTTGAATTGAACTAATGGACAGAAATGATAAACGCATGTTAATAAATAAATAAAGTTAAAAATGTACGTCAAGTTATTTTATTTGTTGTTGTTAATTTTCAGTATGATGAAAAACACTGTTTATAACTTGTACCAAAAGTGGTTTTCCGGTCCTTGATCGAATTTCCGTAAAACATGATCGCGTCCTGGAAAAGGACACTTTAGGTACTAGTGATGACATATACCAATGAATACAGAATCTATAGATTCTGTATTCATTGCATATACTATTTTGTTGTATATTTTATTTGCTCTTTGGTTTTTCGTCGGCGAACGAACAGTTCAAAATGAGCTAATCTTTTAATTGAACTACTCCGCGAACTAGTTCGTGGTGAAATATGTAGTCCGTTTAGTTCGCTCTCGTAGTCAACGCTTCTAACGGCTTCTTATGAAACTCTTATGCGTGTACATCAATTGCAACATTATGCAGAATAAAAACGACTACTATCGTACGTTGTCCAAGTAATGCTGACTTGCACAGGCCTACATGGCGCCTTCGACGAATACAGTAGAGACTATGACTACGCATTACAGCCTATAGTTTGTTTATTCTAGTTCGATTAGTTCAAGTAGTTCATTTCGTTCACTAGTTCAGCTCTACAATAACGAACGAATGAAATTATCTACATCATAACATTTTCCCCGCCGCCAGAGAGTTATTATTGATTTTTCTTGAATTAATGTATGTAAATTGTAGTTTAACATTAGCATTTAAGTTAATAGTTATGTCTGCATTAGGCATATAATATAATAGGCTGTAACATTAAATATTAAATGTACCAGTCAGTAATAAATTAGGTTAAAAAAATTGAACTAGTTCGTTACGTGAAGGAACTATATACGATTAGTTCGTTTATTTGAACTGTACCACCCATCTCTAATACAAATAGTTTACCACTACAAGTTACAATATCGTTTATTAAAAGAATATTTATTTATCGTTACAGAAAAAACGACGATAGTGCTTATCTCTCGACTGAACCAATAGATACAATACTCTGTTAGGGACATTTTTTCCACTACCCTATTTCCAGTGTACTACAAATTCCTTTAGTCGATGTATGTCCTAAATTTCAAAAATCTCATTATAGTGTCAACAAAACGAGGTGAAGTTGCTCGTCCAATTTGCATACAAGGAGATTAAATTTCTGGAAAACGTTTCTACATGTCTCTACATGAAACTCTTCTACAGCAACTCCTTTGAAATAATGTGTTTTATTTGTGCTCTCGAACATTAATAATTTGTATAATAATTATATGAAGGTTATCAATATTTCTAATTATAATTTTTTTATTAGTGCATTTAAATAAAAAAGTTATTCATTCGATCGGCCGTCTAGACTTGGAACTATAAGAGCCGGTCATTACTTTTAGAACAGGTTTTGATGAATCGCTAAACACTTATTTACATTTGGAAAAAGGTTTTATAAAAAAAATCTTTTCATTTCTGCTTTTTCAATAAATTTATAATTGTAATTTATACTTATTTTAATTCTAATTACGGTAGATTAAAAAAATGTTAATTTGAATGACCACCGTTTGAAAATGGCTTTTCAGATAACTTATGGAAAATTTGTGAGGACTCGCTACTGGTAGCATCTGGTGGCAGTGTTTAACTATAGTTGAGTAGATAATAGTACTGCCTATTTTCTAAAACGTCTCGACTCCCTGTCCTTGCAGCTTGCAACGATTGTAGCGGCAGATAGGCCAACTACTTGGACTTCAGCACCCGATATCGAGCACGCTTTTTATAATGGTGGCTGTACTTCTAGTCCGTTTATTTTCAATCCCTAACTTATTGCACATCCTTTATTCAGATCCTATACGTCATTCTTAAATCACCATCAACCAGAACCTCGTCCTTCCTTCTTATCCTAGGTAAGTAGAGCGTACAATCAAGAACCCAAACGGCTCAAGGAAATCTGTAGAGGCCCTGATGCAGGAAAGGCAAGTAACATCTGTTCAGTCCTTTGTCGCGTGCATCCATTGTTCCGTTTCCTTCAGGTAAGACAGCTGTTTTGGTCCGTCTTATTCTCAGTGCACAGCTGTTCTCCGTTCTGCCAGTGCCAAGGTGTTTATCGTTTCTGTTAATACAGAGTAACACAAAACGCAATAGCATTATATTAAGAGAAGTCTGAAGTGTGGGGAATGACGGTTATAACGTCCGTCAGGGCCAATTTTCTTTTTTCCTAGTTAACCTATCAGTGAACCGTTAATTTAACTTATTTCGAAGTTGATTCACTAACTTTAACGTTTTCTGTTTTTGACTAATATCCGAGCAAAATCTCGTAGATTTTATTATACTTTCTTTATACTAATTACTGTAAATGGAAATTAAAATGATTGTATCGATTTTTAAATTTTAATTGATATTTTCATATTCAAGCCTTTTGTGTCAAAAAATAATTTTTGCTATGGTGTTATGTCCCTTTTGTGTGCTTCAATCCAGAAAGGAAATTTAGCTTATAGGTGTAGTTTACCTACATCTCGAGATATTTTGAAAAAATCAAACTTTTTTTATTCCTTTTTCAACAAAAACTTATAAATATTGTTAAGTTTTGCTGTAATTAAATCCACTACCCAAACAAAACGCAAGTGTTTATCAAATCTAAAATCAGTTTAATTTCTCAAAATCGGTTTGTCGGTATTTACTCAAATTTTGGTCATAAATGAAGGCAGTGTGATAAATTTTTAAGTAAAATAATTTAAGCTTTAAAAAAAACTTAAATAAACTTTAATCGTCAACGATGTTTTTCCCGATTAATTGCTTTTACTTTTAATTTGTAACACGTAAAAAAAATGTGAGCAAAATTCTGAAAAAACATATTTTGAAACATAATTGGAAGACTTTTCTGATTTATTTTGTCGATAGCTTCAGCATCGAAATCTTTAGGGAAGAGATAACAAAGTGGGGAACAGATAGATGAAAGTTTGTGCAGTGTTTATGCTCGTATCATTAACTTTCTCACAACTCTATAGAAATCGTTTCGGATTCCAACACGTATCTGCGTTCATGAATGTTTCACTCTCAAAGTAAGTGTTTATGTGGATGTTTCTTTATTTGCGTGTGGGGGCACAACGCGCTATTCGCTATAAAGGAAAACTCTGATTTTGTTCAAATTTTAAACAGTTATTACTAGTAACCTTTTTCCGATGTAATTATCTTTGTAGGCCCAATTTTTTTTAATTTAATTTTATTCAGTTTTGATTAATATTGTTTAGAATTCCAAAGAAAATGTATTGGTAGTTCCCCCCCCCCAAATCCAGTTTGGGTGCAAACAAACAAAAGACCATGATTTCTTAAAACACTTTATATATTTTGCTAACATATTAATCGTACGTGTGTAATTAGGAATCAAATCAAATTTTGAGCAAATTTTATGACTGATTTTGATAATTTTGGTCTATTTTCCTGTTTGTTTATGGACAGCTTCCGAACAGGATTTTTGGGAAGAAATAATTGGATGTGAGAAAGTTTGTGTAATATTTGTATTTTTTTTAATAATATGGCATTATGAGTTGTATTGTGTACGATTGTATACGAAACTTATGCAAACAAACAAATTGAAAAGCATTCGATGAAGTCAAGACGAATGTTATGTGAATTATAAAAAAATCGTTACAATGAGCCTCCAAAGCTTGTGGTAAAAACAAAATATGTAATCGTTGAATTCAAAATCCTTGTCGCGATCAAAATGTAAAACTTTTCCCCCGTGAATGCGAACCCATCCCCTATCGCGCTTCATCCCCTCTCCTCCTCTGTTCCTCTCTCTTTGTCATTTATCATCACCATTTATTAAAGGACTATCTATTATTTCTGCAGTAATCAGAATACCCAGCCCAGCCATCGCTCTCCGTTCTCCGCCTCCCCTAATCCACGTACATTAAACACACCCTCGGTCCGCAACCCCTAAGTTTGTTTAAATTTTATTTCAAATCGGTCGACAGTTTCATTTTGTTCGTGTTTTTCCTAATCATTTTAGTTTTAGATTCTATTCATAGTCTTCGTAAAGTGTGCTGATATCGTGGTCACGGTAGTGTTTCAGTTATTTTTGTGCAGCCATTTTATTTTTAGCCCAAGTTCAATGAATCAATCAATATTCAGTTATCAAAAACGATTCACATTTTTAATAACTTCAGCTTACTAGACAGATATCAGGAAGGCATTACAGACAGAGTTGCAGAGACAAAAACTTAAATGTTTTCAGTCTTACGTAAGAACACTAAAAGGCAGTGTATAAATTGTGCTAATGGCATTTATATGCACTGTAAATGGTCGTTTGGGGCGATGTGTAAATTACACAAAGCATTTAAGGTATAGGTGACTATCATTGTGTAAATTGCATTAGTGGTCGTTTGAGACATTATGTAAATTGCGCCCGTGTCATTTGGGACATTAAGTGAAATGCACTCTTGTCATTTGGGGCATTAAGTTAATTGTTTCCGGGTCATTTGGGACATTACTTAAATTGAGTCGGTGGTCGTTTGGGACATTATGTAAATTGCGCTCTTGGTCTTTTGGAACATTACGTAAATTGCACCTGTGGTGGCTTAGTACGTTACGTAAATTGCGCCCGAGGTCGTTTAGTACGTTACGTAAATTGCGCCCGAGGTCGTTTAGTACGTTACGTAAATTGCGCCCGTGGTTGTTTGTGACATTATGTAAATTGCGCTCTTGATCTTTTAGAACATTACTTAAATTACACTTGTGGTGGCTTAGTACGTTACGTAAATTGCGGCCGTGGTCGTTTGGGACATTATGTAAATTGCACCTGTGGTTGTTTGGGATATTACGTGAATTGCACCCGTGGTTATTTGGGGCATTATATAAATTGCACCCGTGGTTATTTGGGACATTACGTAAATTGCGTCCTTAGGCGCTTGGTACGTTATGTAAATTAGTGGTCGTTTTACGCCATACGTAAGTTTCGACAGGGTTTGAGGGATAAGTACTAAGCAGTGTGTAAATAGCGCCTGCGGTCAGTTGCTGCATTAGCTTAAATGCTTTTTAGTGGTAATAAGCGTTAGAAGTCATGGAATAATGGCGAGCAGTATTCAAAAATGGTTGTGCTTTTTGGAAGTATGCAAATACTTGCACTTAGACAGTTAGTGTACGGATTGTAAAACAGTATATTGTGTACAACGTTTATAAAATAATACTTTTGTAGAGACATTCTCGCCTCGTTAGGCAAGGCAGGGTTATTGGGTCAATAAGCAAATGTTTTACGTGAATGCGTTTTACAGGCTCCGCAACTTTAGAAAAGTCAAAGGAACTTTAGAAAAGTCAAAAGTATCATGTATGGAAATTAGTAAATCAATTGCTACGTTAAATTTGAAATTTAACGTTCCAGATAGGCCTGTAGATTGGACAAATCTAATATGGGGTTTGTTTCTGTTAATCTTTTAATTCTAAAACCTAGATGGGGTTTGTTTACTCTAATCTGATTGAAATTTGTTCTTAATTATCAGTAAATGACTTATATTTAATTCCAATACATTGTCTTGAATTATGTATTTGATTTAACCATAATTTGAGCTTTTTACATTTTTTGGTTTTCCCTATTGCCAAATTAATTTTTAAATGTCTTATAAAGAGCTTAGGGGATTTATTTCAATAAAAATTTCACAGAAAAGCTTGTGAATTGCTCACCATTTATTTTTTACCTTAACAATACAAAATAAATAAGTAAAGTAGATAACTAAAGGTAAATACTCGAAGAACCATAGTTCCGAAGTACCACGATCTCATTTCACCCTTATTTATTAGTATCCCCGGCACGTACGTCGAGCCATTCCCACATCTCAGTACCTCCGCCGGCACGGGATCCTTCTCTGCCCCGGTAACAATTCCACACGGCGCTGGCCTCCCTCAGGACATGTTGGCTGTTAGCAGGCTAATGTTAGACGATCGATCGTGACCCTTGCCTTGTGCTCGAAGTGGCCGGTAAACTTTGAATCTAGGTAACTCAGTCTCTCATATGTAAAAATAAATACACTAATTTTCTCGCACTATTATGTTGAATACCTATATACGAGAAAAAGAGAACAAGGAATATTTATTCTCTCACTGCATGGGAAGCACAGTGTTGTTTCTCTTTACTGTTTATTCAAAAACATTATCGACTGTGAAAATTTTAGTATGGAAAAACAATATAATAGGAATATGCAAGAGAACGAAACGCAAAACTAAAGAAATAAAGAATGATACAAAAACATTGTGCAAAACATATTGCACGAACTTTATTTTTAATATTTGAGTGACACAAATGTATGAGTTCTTAACTTTACAAGCACTCCACTTCAAGACTTAATAATGATTGAAATAATGTGTAATAATAAAAATTTAAGTGCCAAAATTTGTTATTCATTTCTGTTTTGCATTTTTTAAATTTTTTTTTTTTAAAAACCTTTGAAGAAAGAACAAAAATATCAAAATAACATATAAACAAACACCAAAATAACATTATATTCATACAATTAGAAAGCCACCTCTGGTTATTGGTTAAAAAAATTGAATGCTTTCACCAGTTAAACTTGTAATAGTCCAATATATTACCGTTTTCATTTCCGAATTCTTTCGGACAAAATCGATTGATATGAAATTTTTGGAAATAATTAGAGAATGAATTGAGGAACAACAATTATAAAGTGGAGATATACGTTTTTACCCTAGAGTTGGGTGATACCCCTTCTCGGGAGTGGACATTGGGAGGAATGAATTTTAAGCAACAAATTCTTTGTAATGTTTTTTTAATATAAGTCTTTTTATAGTTATTCGCGACTGAAAATTGGCATTTCATCCAAAACAATTGCGAAATTTGAACAATTATCACAAGCGTTAATGATTCTAACCCTCCACACACACACACACACACACACACACACACACACACACACACACACACACACACACACACACACACACACACACACACACACACACACACACACACACACACATATATATATCATCATGGGCGCAACAATAGCTCATTTCATAATGAAAATGCGTAAAAAAATTACACAATTTTTTAGACAATTAAAAATTATCAAATGTAAACAATTAAAATCCGGTTCTAACTGAATAATATCGTTCAAATTTAAAGTAAAATCTGTTTCCAAAATCTTTGGGTCACTTCTTTTTTTGTTTTTAATTATTACTAAATTTTCTATGGAACCTAATCCATATAAATAATTTTAACACAAATTGAGACATTATTTTGCTACGCCTAAATGTTACAAGCTTTAATTTTGGCTATAGTTATTTTAATGCGAAAAACTGCAATGCTCTTCCATTTTCTGCAGAATATAGCCTATTGTTGTCGTTAATTGATCAAACAGATCTGGGAGGTTCCCAGAAAATATTTTCACAACTTTAGACATAGACGTTGGACGTACTTTAAATTAAGGCCTATTGCGGAGAAGCAAAATTAAGTTTTTCGATCTTCTCGATGTAACGGTTGAAATACTGTACGTTTCATAAGTTCTGCTTTTAAATTTATAAAATAATGACAATTTTACTGCGTATATACGTTTATAATTTCTCACTTTTAACTTGATCCACATAGGCTATATAGTTTTTCGAAGTGAAAACGTTTCTAGACGGATCAAACATGTCCGTCTAATACGTAAATAGTCTTAATACGCAAGAAACGTTGCATGAGGGAAAAGTACAAACTCATAATAACACTAATAAAATGTAAACAAGTATAAGCTTGTCTTATACAAATTATTAGTAGCCTATTCTTGAAGTAAATTTAAGTCTACGTCTGCCAGGAAGCTGATTATTTCTAAGTAAGTGCAAACATAGTGCTGTGGTTTCTGTTTATGGAACTAAGAAACTTGAGTTTAAAACTCGCTGACTAAGCTTCCTCATAAATAAATAAATATTTAAATAAATAAATATTGAAACATTAAATAAATATTTAATATTTATTTGCTTAAAATCATGTATATGAATAAGTTCAACGATAAATACTTACGTTATAATTCTACCCGATCCATCTAGAACAAAACTGTTTAGAGTGTTTATTGTTGCTTGCATTTTGCTCATTATATACAAATAAGCTCATTAACTAGTCGATACCAATTAACTATATTACGGAAAATTTTGCTATTATATAGTGATTATACAAAATACTTTAAATTTAATGCTCTTAAAATTATTTATATGCTAATACACAGTTACTAAATGATTATGTTCAGTACATGAAAGTGCCTACAAGCACTTTTGAAGCGAAGCTTTTAATGTTATTTTTGGCGAGAGAAGTGAATAGAAAGAAAATCTGCCGAACGGAAAAATGTAACGGAAATTTGGAACGAACGTGCAAACGAATTTCCTGTTTCTTTTTCTACCTCCTTACAGTACACGCATATTATACGAAAACGTTGTATTGCTTTGATTTCGGTATTTTTCCATAAAAACACGTGCGCGTTGTAACCGTTTATAATATATTCGAAATTAATATAAACGTTTGTAATAATTATTGTTAGTATTGATAGTTTTTAACGACATAACCTGACACTTATTATAGCCTATCAGCTATTTAATATAATCAGCTGATCGTTACGAATTAATATAAAACAACTGATCTTTTACTGTAACTACAGTAAATAATATCTAAGATAGGTTCACGTATTTATTTACTTAAACAAAACAAGACTATTTATATATGTGTATATGTTTATATCTTCAAACTAATTATATATTCAGCAAAGATAACATTAACTCTTTGCTTCGCTTCTGTCGGTAACTCCCCGAGTTCCACAAGTGTACGTTTTGAATTTGTTGTGCACACATGTCAATCATTTAATCGCGTTATGCACATTTGAAAAAATTAACTTATTATTAATAAATATTTTATAAATGAATATAATCATTGAAATTAAAAATAAACAAGCTTTTGTACTTGGATCTACGCACTTTAAAATTTTAATATTCATCAATGTTATATTTTTCGTATACTGTTAAGAAAAGTGATTTGATCAGCTGATCAACTGTGTAATTAAAATCACGTATCGATCAGCTGTTTTGTTGTAAATAAAAAATAACTGCAAAACTTATAACAGTTTGAAGGCATTTACGTTTTTAACGAATTTAAAAGCAAATCAGCTGGTTGCGATTTATTATTCAGTTGGTTGCAAATTATTCAGTTTGCTATTTAATAATTTTGTTCAGAGCTATTGTAAAACCAAAATTTATTTTTGTGCCAAGTTTGAATCATATCAGACTAACATTGCGAACGTGAGCGTGCTTTCTGTCTGTCTGTCTGTCTCTCTCTCTCTCTCTCTCTCTCTCTCTCACACACACACACACACACACACACACACACACACACACACACACACACACACACACACACACACACACACACACACACACACTTATAGAAAATCTTTAAATTTTATATAGTGATTAAAATGTTTAGCAAAACTCGTTGTATTACACCCAGCCCAGCTATCACAACAATTAATTGTTAAAGCATTAACGTTGGATATATTGTAAAAGATTCATATTTTATATTAGTATATAAAGTAAAATCACTGTCCATTTTCATTAATATAATTTCAGTTATATGTATTTCAGTTGTATAATTTCAGTTCCATTTCAGTTGTATATAATTTTACTTTAGGAATACAATTAATAATATAATAGTACCAGTACAAAATAATAATAAGTACTAATTAGTTATATTTTGTTAAGTTTTCACTTCTGTTGGCCAGTTCCCCACAGCCACATATTTTTTAAAATCCCATGTTCTACATACAAACGGTTATTCAAAGCGTTACAGGTCATATGATTATGTACAAAACTTATAAACGACTGGATTGAATGAAAAACGATATCAGTTTTAAATTAAAAAACGATATTTTTTTATATTTAAAATGGTAGCTTGACATTTATTAGGTAGCTGATATAAAAATTTGAAAATATATATAATATGGTTAATGTTATATGGTTAATGTTATGGGTTAAAGAGTTTCCCATCGCCACTGCTGATTTACAAAATCAAGACTGGGATCAAATAAAAGAAAGTCTAATAACTAAAGCCGAACAACTTGTTCCACTAACTAAAATAAAAAAACATGCGTGGTGGACGGAAGAATGTGACAGTCTCATTGAACTAAGAAGAAAAGTATGGCACCAGTGGCAATCACAGAAAAATGATCATAACAGACAGAACTTCTTAAACATTAGAAAATTGTGACTAAAAATCTTAAAAGAATCAAAAAAGCTCAAGATGATCAATTACTTATGCAGATTAATGAAGACTTCTCCAAAAACAATGTAAGCAATTTTTATAAGAATTTTAAGAAGAAATTGACTAAGTACAATCCACCAACTCTACAATTTCAGGAAAAAGATGGGAATGTTGCCCATAACAACAGGGGTATTTGTAGAATATTAGCAGAATATTTCAGAAATCTCCTTAAATATGAGGAACCATCAGTAAAGATGGACTTTCATATATCTCCATCAACTAAACCTGACTCAGACCTCCAACAGTCGAGGAACTCCAACCAATAATATCGAATCTCAAGAATTATAAGGCTTCGGGAGAAAATCAAATCACAGCTGAACTTTGTAAAAATATCAACGAAAATACTATACAGTCTCTCAGAAACATCCTTGAAGAAATTTGGATAAGTGAAAGAATCCCCCATGATTGGAAAACAGCCCTCATACACCCACTTCTTAAGAAAGGATCCAAATCTGACCCTAGCAACTACAGAGGGATATCTCTCCTTGATGTAACATACGAGATATTTTCAACAGTTCTACTACATAGGGCAGAACCTCAATTGGACCATCAACTAGGAGAATACCAGGCGGGTTTCCGGAAAGGGAGATCCTGTCCGGAACAAATCCTTAACCTCAAACACATCATGAACTACCAAAAGTCAAGGGCTAAATCGTATGTTATCACTTTTATTGACTTTTAAAAAGCATACGACTCTATAGATAGGTAATCCTTATTCTCGGTTCTGAAGGAACTAGACCTTGATAGCAAAACCACAAATATTATCAGGGAAACATTAAGTAATATATTCTCCAAAGTTCAATTCATGGGAGAACTTTCCACCCCTTTTGAGATTAAAACAGGAGTCCGACAGGGAGACTGACTCTCTCCATTGTTATTTAATTGTGCTTTAGAAAAAGTAGTTAGAGAGTGGAACGTGAATACGCATAGTGGAATCAGACTAGGAACTAAGAACAAAGGCATTAAGGTAAATTGTTTGCCTTTGCTGATGACATGGCCTTACTAGCTGAGACATTGGAAGAAGCTAAGGAACAGACTCGAACTCCAGAAGCAAGCGTTAAAAATGGGTCTCAAAGTTTCATTTGAAAAGACTAAAATATTGACAAACATACAAAAACCACCAAAAAAGCTTCAAGTGGGAGAACAATACATTGAGATAGTGAAAGAATTCAAATATCTTGGGGAATGGATCAGCTGGAACGCCCTAGAGAAAAAAGCTATGGAATCTAGGAGAAATAAAGTTGAATTAGCCTTCCAACTTACCAAAGACACATACAACAAGAAGTCCCTCTCCTGGAATACAAAGATAAGGCATTATCATGCGGTAATTAAACCAGAAGCCTTATATGCAGCTGAAACATTATCTCTCACAACCCAGGGCCCACTTGAAAGGCTGGAGATCAAAGAAAGAAAGATATTACGAAAAATCTTAGGCCCTAAATTCCGTAACAACCAATTACTCCACATCAGGAATGAAACTCTTTACCAAAAAACTGAAACACTATCCGACAAAATAAGAAAAGAATTGATTTTTATGAGCATATCCTCCGAATGGAAAAAAATAGACTAACCAAAAAAATATTTAACTACTTTCACAATAAAAGAGCCAAACCACTTTGGTTTAGAGAAACAGAGAAAGACATAACAGAACTACAAATCACTGACACTATGCTCAAGGACAAAACCAACGGTTCCAAGGCAAAGTCAAATCCAAGCGAACGATCCAAATCTCTGACGAAGAAAGAAAAGCAAGATCACAACGAATGAAGCAATTCTGGGCTACGAGGAAGGCACAGAACATTAAAAGTGATTGATTTAGTGTACTCCAAAGTTGGATGAAACAAATAAAGAGAGATGGTTAATGTTACTATTATGATTACAATTACGTGACCGTAGTTAGTATGTAGACCGATCGTACGCTATCAGGCAGAAAATTTTGTTGGGCGGCTCCAGACAAAAGATTGCAGTAAGATTAATTTTGGTAAGTTTCGCTTTATTCCATAACATTAATTGTTTTATTAAAATGTATTTATTTGAGATACGAGTTTTTATACATGACAGATGTTTGAGTGAAATTTGTGATATTTAAATGAGCCGAATTCTTGGTTTCTTTGACGATATATCGGATGGCAGATATTTTGTGTGGTTATATTTCAGATAAAGGCTGTATTTCAGATAAATTTACTCAAATATGTGGGGAAAAAATTCCAACTCAAATCTACGGTTTTTAAAATCTAAAAAATACATAAAAATACCTATATACTTGTTTTGACGCTTAGGCTAGTTAAAGATCAGTAAATAATTTGTCATCGTCTCTTGTTTCTACGTTCACATGGTAGCTAAAACAGCATGAGACAGTATCAACGGTTTCGTAACGACTTCTGTCTTAACGAGTCCCTCAGTAGCAATAAATCTGAACGCATATGCTGCGTGCGCCATTAAGGCAAGCTGTTTTCCTACGGGAATTAATATTGCACAACAGTACATACTCTTATAAATCCAATCACTCTCGGCTCGGGGAACTTTGCTTCAAGAGTTTTCATGTGTACATTTTCCTCCTTCATTATTTCTAGTGTCTGACGTGGACCAGTCAATCTGCGGCGTCACTGAATATAAACGTATTACAATGATAACCCTTATGAAAGATATGTAAGCGCTCGCTGCTGGTAGCATCTTGCGGCAGAGTGTTCAATTGCAGTTAAAAAGATAATAGTACTATTTTCTCAAACGTCTTTCCCACTATCCGTGCAGCGTTCGTAGCGGCAAATAATGTAACTACTTGGACTTTAGCCCCAGATATTCAGTAGGTTTTTTTTATAATGGTGGCTGTACTTTAGTCCGTTTATATTCAATTGCTGCTTCTTTGAATTGTGTACCTCATGGTCGTAAGTTCAAAACTGCAGTTATTCTTTTAAACCGAAGCTTCACCAGCCGTCTTCTTGTCCTCATTAGTCTAACTGGAAACAGTATGGACGATAAGAAAAAAAAATGATTAATACATATATTTACTTTTACTCTTTATAGGCCTGTACACACTAACTGAACACCCGTGCTTCGCTACTGAATTTTAATACTTCTAACAAGTATGGCTAATGTAAATGACAAATATTGAGGTTATGTGAGCCTAAATCAAACAAACAATACGTAATCGAATGATCTATGAATACCATACCTAGATGATTGATAACTTGATCGATTATAGTAGCCCCACAGCTGTACTACATTAGCTTAGTATTTCTATTTGGCATATAAGGAGTAAATATATCAAATTTTAAATTTTTATGTTATTGGGAAATTGGAAAATTAGTAATGAGTGATGAACGAGTCAGTGACACACACACGCGCGCGCGCGCGCACACACACACACACACACACACACACACACACACACTACAGGTGAAATGTAAACAATCACAGCACTCAGCTTTCTCGTACCAATAATTTGTTTGGTTTAAACTTGTTTGGAAATGATTTCACGGTTGCAATAAAATCAGCGATAAAATCTGTAGACTACTAAATTGACATTAAGAATTTTAAAATGCGAAAGTGAATTTTACGGAAACTAGAAGCTCATTTTCGTAATTCAAATGGAATTTTAAAAAATTTATTTTTAATTATGCAGACTTTAACGCTGATTATGATGGTGAAATTTTCAAACCAAATTTTCAAAACAAAGTATAAATTTAAAAATTGATTTTTTTAAAATTTTTAATTACAGACTTTTGAAACTGATTAGCGGATTTTGCTGGACATGTCCAAAATCGGTTTATGTGAAAAGTTTGAATCAAATCGAACCAAAATTTCGAAAGCTAGTGTGTAAACACACACACACACACACACACACACACACACACACACACACACACACACACACACACACACACACACACACACACACACACACACACACTTGTGCGCTTGTTCACGCACGCACAGTATTTCGTTTTTCTATATTTCTGTCTTAGAAGTGACATTTTATTAATAATCCCAATAATACCGCGATTTTCAAATTAACAGAAAACGATAATTTAATTTAGAATTCCATCTTGCTCCCTTCACCCAGATCAAGGTCACGGTCATATAGTTCAGCAAACACTGCGAAGTATAAATAGCCCTTCCTCCAAGGCCAACTGTAGTTTCTCGGAACCACTACAGAGGCCGCTGATATTGATCGCTCAGATTAGGGTTGACATTGGCTCAACCTTGACGCTCAAGGGCAATCAATTCACTATCAAAGCTCTTTTTTACAAAAATTAAAAAAATATCCAATATACTTTATGTACGTTCGTACATAAAGTACACAAAAGTAAGAAAATATCCAATGTACGTTATGTACGTTCGTACATAAAGTACACAAAAGTAAGAAAATATCCAATGTACGTTACGTACGTTCGTACATAAAGTACATAAAAGTAAGAAAGTATCCAATGTACGTTATGTACGTTCATACATAAAGTACACAAAAGTAAGAAAGTATCCAATGTACGTTATGTACGTTCGTACATAAAGTACACAAAAGTAAGAAAGTATCCAATGTACGTTATGTACGTTCGTACATAAAGTACACAAAAGTAAGAAAATATCCAATGTACGTTATGTACGTTCGTACATAAAGTACATAAAAGTAAGAAAAGATCCAATGTACGTTATGTACGTTCGTACATAAAGTACATAAAAGTAAAAAAAATATCCAATGTACGTTATGTACGTTCGTACATAAAGTACATAAAAGTAAGAAAATATACAATGTACGTTATGTACGTTCGTACATAAAGTACATAAAAGTAAGAAAATATCCAATGTACGTTATGTACGTTCGTACATAAAGTACATAAAAGTAAGAAAATATCCAATGTACGTTAGGTACGTTCGTACATAAAGTACATAAAAGTAAGAAAATATCCAATGTACGTTATGTACGTTCGTACATAAAGTACTTAAAAGTAAGAAAATATACAATGTACGTTCGTAGATTCGAAATGTATTTCTGCAATTAATAAAATGTTCATTGAAAGTCATCACTTATAATTCTTAATTGTCATATTTTGGTAATTATTCACTATTTCTCCCCTTCAACCTATATCACATTTAAATATGTAGTTCCTTATATGTTAGAAACTGTTATGGATTAATATGAAAGGTCGAAAAAGTAAATTTAACTTCAGAGTTAAATTAAATATGCCAGTTAGAAACAATACAAAATATAAAATTGCGAAACTAGGGAAGTTCGAAAATAAATTTACACTTATAACCTCAAAATTATTACCGCGCGAAAATAGATAACTTGTTTTTCATCGCGATAATTATTAAATTAAATGCGTGTTGTTAATAATGAAAACAATAGAAACTCAAAAAGTCGTAAGAACCTAATAAGGTTTTGTATTAAACGTGCAGTTTACGCGTTCATGTATTTATTGTATT
Source organism: Callitettix versicolor (assembly GCA_022606455.1). NCBI lineage: Eukaryota > Metazoa > Arthropoda > Insecta > Hemiptera > Cercopidae > Callitettix > Callitettix versicolor. The sequence goes on from CM040190.1 coordinate 72,933,797, forward strand.
CGTGTTCGATACAAAACCATGTTAGGTTTTACCAATGAATACACAATCAATTCTGACAGAATAGATTCTGTATTCATTGGTTTTACCCACAGCCGCATTGGTTAGGTTCCAAAGTCTTTTTTTAAATTCTGTTGTTTTCATTATTACTAACACACATTTATTAATCGTTTTAGCGATGAAAACCACGTTACCTACTTTCGTGCGGTAGTGATTTTGAGGTTATGCGGGTCATTTCATTTTTCTTTTCTAACTTCATGTAGTTTCCGTTTTATATTTTGTGTTATTACTAAATGGACATAAATTTAAGTGTTTTGGCGGGAAAAACCGTTAGTAACTTTTGATGTGACTTTCTGTACCACAAAATAAAATAGTTAGTTTATTGAGGTTATTATTTTCGTTTTTCATTTTTCATGGTTAAAATTGTTTTGTCGACCTTTCAAATTAATTCCTAAACAATTTCTAATATATAAGGAAAGACATATTTAAATAACATATGACATAATTTGGAGATGGGGAAATATTAATAACCCATATTTTATTTATTACTGAATTCCCATTAGAGCGACCAAGTTTCTTGAGTGCAAACAGTTTCTCATATTTCCGGAAGCCATAAAATAAAATGAAAAATTAGCCTAATTTTTTCAAAATATCCTTTCAGATTTTGCTAAAATTTTGTCACATATAAATGTATAGTATTCAGGTCAGTATAGAGAATTTCAAGGGATACAAATTTACGATTCGGAAATAAATCGGGGGGAGGGGGAACGACAATAAACCCCATCTCCCAGTTGGGAATTTTACGATTTATTTTCAAGCAGTAAATTTTTTTAATTTGAAATTTGGTACACCAAGATCAATCATGAATCTTCATATATGACAAAACCCGATGAAAATATTTTGAGAAACTGAACCAATTTTATAATTTTTTTTAATATATAATAATTTATGATCTCCATATTTTGGAAAACAAATAAATGTGAAATTGTGTGAGTCATGATTTTTTACCAATTTCTTTTTCTGTTCAATACCATTTTATTCAAATGTGTAGACTATAGTTAAATATATTATTATTATTATTTATTATATATTTATCATATGTACAACATACTACTACAAAATATTTATACTGTAATTATATTATTTTTTAGCCTTCCGAATAAAATAACTCCTACAGCCAATTAAAGGCCTGCCCCTGCTGCTGGGTGGTACGTGGTTAGTCGTAGTACAAGACTTCTCAACCAGGATCGCTATCTATCGAAGGTCCTTACAGTGATTAGTGAGCACAGGAATCTTGCACGGAGATCGAGCTGAGGACCTTATTATGAGGCGAGAAACCAGCATAGATTTAAACTGTAGCAACTCTGAAATTAAAAAACAAAATTGAAATGTAATGATTTAAAATTTTAGAACTTCTAAACGAAGTGTGTTGTATTATTTTTTCATTCTACAACCTCTTGAATAATTTGAAATATCAGCTTTTGTGTTTTAAAGATTTGCAAAAACAATATTTTACTCATTTCGATGAAAAGTTAGCTTTTTTGAGTAATTATAAAAAGCATTAGAGTGCTAATACTTAAAGTATACTTAAGTCTAATATACTTTTAGTATTTAAAGATCCATAACACATGTCAGCAAATGCACCTAATCACTCCTAATTTTTTTGCATCATTAATATTTATGGCGCTAATCATGTTACTGATAAGCGATGCTAAGTTAAACCTGTTTTGTAGTGTTAATTAATTAGGCACACCTTGGTGTGTTGTTTACTACTTTTAATATTAATCTAGTGTAACGCAGATATTTGCGGTCAATTCTTACAATTGTATGTTGTACGATTTTCAGAGGCAAAATTAGCGCTGTGGACCCTTCGACAGAAAACAACCCTTTCTTCACAAACAGCAAGGGTTAACGGGTAGAGAAAACAACGAAATCACCTTTCTCCCCCGCCCCGTATGTGTGTACGTGTTTAATTAAATTTACTTTTTGTCATCTCAGATAAGTGTGAGGTGAATCGATTTCGTATTCCATTTCCAGGTTCATTGACTGTAAAAGGGTCTGTAGGCAAAACTAAGAAGGTAAATAAACCTCTTTAGGGTTTTTGGCGATACTGTAAAACTTATTAATCTAAGCTGTAGGCAAATCAAAAAAAAAACATTAAAGACAGTTGTTTAAAAATTAGTGAAACTATGACAAGTTTATATTGTGCGAAAAGTGAAAACATCCCAATTAAGGATAATGTGTTTTTACTTTTAGAAAAATAGATAAATCATCGCGGCATACAGATACATAGCTAACGTGATTGGAGCGAATTTTTAGCATTATATTTATTATCTCACAATCATTTGAAAACGTAATTTCACGATCATAATTATAATTGCTACAATCTGTATAAATTAAATATTTAAATTTTAAAATTAAGCTTACATTGAAAATATAAAATTAAACACTGACTTCCTAAAATTTTTTTATTTTAGTAGAATTTAAAAATTTTAAATGCTAATTTATGCAGATTATACGCTTATTACATAGTGAAATCAAAATTTCAAACATTTTATGTATTTAAAATGACCGCTGTTTTGAAAAGGTTGGTTGGATTTAGCTGAGTATCTTGTTCAATTGAACGAAATTCGTTTTTGTGCCAAAATAAGGTTAAAAATTCGTCAGCTTTGCGCCGCAATTTTTACCTTTTTGAAAATCTTATTTTACCTAATCGTTATTAAAAAACTAGATTTAAAAAATTCAAATTGTATTCAAAATACAACAGTAAGCCTAACGACAGTTTGATTTTGTATTCTTAAAGTAATTTAAAATTCTGCGCTACTATTTTGTGCTGACTTTAACCTTGATTACGCTGTTGAAATCACATCTTTAGAAAAGCGAAAGGTAATTTCTTCTGACGAAAAACCTATAATGTTATCATAGAAAAACCTATAATGTTATCATAGCCATGACGCGAATTTACCGTTTCGAAATCCAAAATATTAATAAATAAAAACGTTAACAGTTTATATATATATATATATATATATATATATATATATATATATATATATATATATATATATATATATATATATATATATATATATTAAATAGTTTTCAAATATATATATATATATATATATATATATATATATATATATATATATATATATATATACATAGATATATAGATAGATAGATATAGATAGGATAAAGGCTCGGTGATCGAAGTCCCCACAGGGGGTTGCAGACTAGCTGCACCTATTGAGAGGATTTAGACGTCCCTCGCGGTACCCGAGTCTAACACATACTTATATTTACAACACTACACTTACGACTTTAACACTTTACACTCACACTTACATTTAGGGAGGCGACAATAGCCTCAACAATGTGTTTTTCGCCTTAAAATAACAAAATACACACACACACACACACACACACACACACACACACACACACACACATATATATTTCTTTGCCTAATATCTTTTTCTAATTTCTCAATTTCTGTATTTCAAATTTTGGTCGTATATAAAAGTCATCCACCGTCGGTTTTTTCGATTAACTTTAGAATCGTAATTTTTGAAATTTCGAAATTGTTACACTGACTTAAGTTATGACCAAAATTAGAACAATATCTGAATATAACCGATTTCCGTGGTAGCTGCCCAAGAGGGTTTTTTCGGAAGTACTTGAATGTGAGAAAGTTTGTGTAGTGTTTTTTCACCATACATTTCTCAACGAACACAAAACTTCCGTGTCTAGTTTTACGGCTAACATAACTTTCTATCTACAGCTAACTTGCAAAATATTAATAAAGGCAATGAGGACATGTTGCACTCATTTTCCCACGCCTGGATTCTGCATCCTTAGATTAAAACGCTTGCAAACGCAGAGAACATGTAACTGCAGGCCTACAGAAAGCCGAGGGTTGGAACTGCATAAGGGAGGTTTCCCTTTGAATAAGGGGGAAGCTCTTATTTTAATAACGTAGCGATTCAATTGCCATTACTGTAAGCTGCACCTGATCTCTCCACTTTTGTAATTAACGACTCTCTGGATATTGCTGTAGCTGTTCTTGGTTCGTATAGCCGTACTCGTGTCTTGTTAGCGCTTTTTTGTGTAGAGTCCCAACCCCAATCCAAGGAAAATATAACGGTTAAACATTTTGAATTTTAAAGTTAAATTCATACACGCAACTGTGAGAATCGTTTTTGTGCGTTCAGCGAAATTTGAAAAGTTGAAATTATAATTTATGCAAATTTTAACGCTGTTACATTGTTCAAAACATTGTAACGTAAAAATGGTTTGATTTTTTAATATTTGAAATATCCACAAACTGGAAAAACTGTTGAATGGATTGTGTTGGATAACTAATTTGTACAAGATAATTACTAAAACCATTTTTGTAACAAAATTGAATCAAATAGGACCAAAATTGCCAACACTCGCGCGCGTACACACACACGCGCACGCGATTTTTAATGGTCTTACAAAATGTGATTCTAGAGTCAGGATCGGTGCTAATTTCAAGGTCCTGAGTCTGCGTCTTACCATGATTGTCACTCGGTTAGTTGGAGCGCGTTAATAAATTTTAAAACAATGATTTTTAAAAAAACCACTAGCTATGGATACGTTTCAATTGTTCTTTATAAAGACTAGTTTGTTAATTTTGCAGTTGAAAAAATTCAAAGAAAGAATTGTGATACTTTTTTAATTAACAAAAAAATAAGTATCTCTTTTAAGTATCACTTGCTACTCAACAGAGATAAAATATTGCCATCGTATAAAAAAATTCGGTTTGCTAATGTTAACAAGTCATCAAACTTTGTGACATCTAGAAACCAAAATATTTTTTTTCCTTGTATGACAGGTTATACGAGTATATATGTTACTGGTCTTCTATTAAAAACAATTACTAAGCTCAAAACTCAGAAGTAGGAGTCGCTGAAACCTCGCCAAATGGGGTTTTTGATTTAACTCTGCGCACACAGTATTAACAGCTGCTGCCATTTCATAAATATAAATTTCCTGCAAAATCTACACAACAACTTTGATCCAAAACTGGCTCAACTTTAGAATTGGTTATCTTTTCCAAATTCTGGTTCGGGAAACAATTTTTTTCCAAAATCATTATTGTATCAAATTTTGATCACACGTGAAGAATTACAACTTTATATAGCTTATAGACTTTTGTTTGTTATGATTCGGATCTTTTAGATTTTTACAATTGTAATTTTTTAATTACTTTTTGGTACACAAAGTATAAAAAAGCATGACGATCGTTAAAAATTTTGGTTTAGATGTTTTAATGGTTTTATCCGTTTGCAAGTCTTCTGAGACAAAACGGAATACTAAAATGTTCTTCTGGTTGTACTAAAATATTTGTGTATTTTTTATACACTATATTTTTAAAATATTGTGTACAAATATAAAATATTGTGTAAAATAATGTGTATTTTTTTAAATTTTAGGGCGTAAAGCGCATTAAGGCTATTACCGCCTCCCTAATTGTAAGTGTGAGTGTAATGTGTTAAAGTCGTAAGTGTAGTTTTGTAAGTGTTATATATATGTTAGACTCGGGTACCGCGAGGGACGTCTAAATCCACTCATTAGGTGCAGCTAGTCTGCACCCCCCTGCGGGACTACCTATGTGTATGTGCACTATCTCGGGAGACAAAATAATTAATAAAATGCAGTAAATATGACCGCATATCATTTGTAATTCTTAAATATTTGACAGAAAAATAAGAAAATGTAAGTTTAAAGAGTAATAATAATTAGATTTTCACAATTCACTTAGTCGATTTTGACCAAATTTCGCTCAAATGTATTTTTCAAGTATCCAATAAAAGAGTCACCATATATATAAAAAATCAGGAGAAATTGAAAAATCAATACACTGTCTTAAATCATACACGATCAGATTTGAGAAAAATCTGATGAACTGATTTCGAAACATTGGTGCGATGTCCCGTATTTTTGTTTGGCAGTTTCTGAACTGGAATTTTTTTTCTGGAAATAATTAAAAGTTAGAAAGTTTGTGTAACATTCTTCGACTATTTATTTCTAATACTTTCTAAACAGAAGGGAATCTCGTGGTTACGGAGCAGCGATAAAATTTCGTTAGTTTTTTTTTACTGTATTATTTATTTTTGTAAGATCTCAATTTAGTTTTGGGGCTAAACAATGATTATTTTTTAGAAAATTATGACTCTTCGACATGTTTAACCGTATAGCGAAAAGTAGTAAATTGTGATGCAGTCAACGAACTCGTTTCCTGTATACAAAAATGGTAATTGTATAGTCTTTAAAAATATGCCTAATAACCTATTCATCGTTATGTGGTTTCTCAACATTCTTACGTCTTACTGAATGGGGTATAACTTGCACACGGGTAACGTATAAAACCGCTAATAGCTATACCTGAGGGGGTTGGAACTTCCTACGTCTGAAAAGAGGTGAGGCGAGGAGCTGCTGCAGAGTAAGGGGATGTTTCCTCCCCTATCCTTAGCTTTAGCTTCATTGTAATTCTAACTGCCATCGTACAAAGGGAAAGAAAATAAAATATCTTTCTACAGACGCTAACGGTTTTCTTTGCCGATGTCGGCGGATGTTTGCTTTTATTATTTCAATATACGTCGTTGATTTGGAATTTATATAGTATTGCGTATTGCTTCCTATACCGGTCAAAAATATTCTTTCATTTTACTTCCCCATTATACGCAGTTTACAGAAAATATTGTGACAGTGAAAAAATATTACGTTTTAAAATTTCAGTAGAAATATCCATAAACACGTGCAATGTTCATTCATTTAATGTGAATATATAACGACGAAAATGACTAAATTTCAATTACTTAATAAACGAGGGACAAGGTTTAAATGATCAATCAGTATGGAAATAGCTTACTACACATTGTCCATTCATCGACAAGGATCGAAAATTATCATTACCACTAATAGTTTTAACCACCAATTATCCTCTTCAACAATTAATTATGTAGATTAAATTATCGGCATTAAAAGTTTTCCACCCAAGTGCTATTTATCCTGATTACAAGTTGTTCGGATCGCAGATTATCACCACAAATTATTCGAACCACCATCAATTAATTTTTAGAACCAATTATTTGAATTTATAAACATTTTTTTTATATATTACGTTTTTCCATGAAGCTTCTAATATTAAAATGTCCAGTCTCTTTCACTAGTAAACTACACTAAAAAGTGCACACTTTGTGCCAATTAGACTAATGACAATGAGAAACTGGTGTAAACGGAAAGGATAAAGATTGCGGCAGTAACTACAAGTTCCGAACCCATGAACTAGAGTTTTTTTTTAATTTTAAGGCGAAAACCACATTGAGGCTATTATCGCCACCCTAAATGTAAGTGTGAGGGTAAAGTGTTAAAGTCGTAAGTGTAGTGTTGTAAGTGTAAGAGTGTGTTAGACTCGGGTACCGCAAGGGACGTCTAAATCCTCTCAATAGGTGCAGCTAGTCTGCAACCTCCTGCGGGGCCATGAGCAGTTTCAGAGCAGACTGGCCTGTGGCTTAACCACATCGACCACTAAAAACTCAAATTGTATTCAGTATACTCATACAGGTCTGAGTATTGGATATGTACTGACAACTCAGATTTTTAACCAAGTAACCAATACATATTTGAAGTTTAACTCGAATTTTATTGAGTATATGGAAGTACCATTTTTTAGTTCAATATTTTCGTCCCATTAGGTTAAAACTTGGTATGAAAATCGATTTTTGTAATAGCTTGGTTCGTTACTCAAAAATCCGTTAATTTTCGAATAAAAAATCGTAACTACTTCACGTTACACTTTTGTTTTGAAAATCTTATTTCACATCTTAATCAGAATTACAATACATAAATGAGCATTATAATTTTTCACAGTAATTGGGGAATTTTAAATGTTAATATGTGCAGATTTTAATGCTAACCAGGGGGCCCGTGCGAAATTTCACACTATGAAAGTTTTAAGTAAACACAACCTTTTGATTTTTTTTCCGGCGAAAAACCGTTAAGGTTATCATCGCCGTCATGCTAAATGAAGGTATAAAAAAAAGGAATTAACAAAATTTATTTATATATATAAATAAAACTACAACAAACGATATTTGTAAAAATAAATTTAACAAAATTTAAATAGCAGGTATAACTATATCAATAATAAATACTTAAGAACTAAAAAACAATTAATAATGAATAAGATTTAATAACAATTCGTAAAGGTATATAAAAACATAACAGAAATAAATTTATTTAGATAAAATAAATAAATAATATGACACAAGAAATAACAACTATATAAATTAAATTTTATTTAGAACATTCAGATGATGAAGGAAGTCTAGAACCCGGTCAACGGCCGAGGCACTATCTCCCAACATCGTCTGCAAACAGTTGCTCAGACCACACATAACACGCACATTTTGGAAACTATCACAATCGAGCAATATATGTCTTATTGTGATGGTTTCCCTACAGAACTCGCATTTAGGTGGGTCCCCGCGTGCCATCAGAAATCCATGCGTTAACATGGAATGACCGATGCGAACACACACACACAACCTTTTGAAAGGTGAAAAAGGTTATTCACACCTTATAAGGTTATTATTTGAATAACAGTAGTTGGGATTAGAGCGGTAGTTGGAAGGAAGGAAAAACATGTTTAAAAAATAAACCGAAAAGCCATCGGTTTGAAATAATAATCACAAATTTATAACTCACTGTAGTATATACATTTCAATACAGATAATTGTTTTTTTATAGGAATGTGTACAGGGTATTACAATAACCTCGTTATAAACGATATTTGATGTAAAAATGCAATCTTCGAGTACTTTTTTTATTTCATTTTCTTTAATGGCTACAAACATGTTAGTTCATTTAGTTACCCTTGAAAAGACTACATACAATTGTTCGTGAGTAAAGACGGCATTTGGTAAATACAATCCTGCTCTTTGAAGTGTTTGTCCCTGCGACTTGTTTATAGAGATAGCAAACACAATTTTCATAGGTAACTGTACTCTAGTCAATTGGAAAGGCATGCTATCATTAGATGGTGTTACGTTTAACCGTGGTATTACTACAGTTTTCTCGGTGTCAGTCAACTGAGCATTAATTGTGAATTCGTTAAGTTTAGTTATGATCATAAAAAAATGACAGTTAGGGGATTGGTAGTAGGGCCACATAACCTATAAGTTTAATGACTTTTAAATAAATCCTGAAATTGTTCTAAACACGTTATGTAAAAAAGTGGCATTTGTAATGGGATTGTCTATTCATGATTATTGATTCATAGTTAGTTATTATTATTATTATTATCTAGCTAATTATTCATAATTAGTTAGCTTCGTTATATATATAATATATATATATATATATATATATATATATATATATATATATATATATATATATATATATATATATATATATATATATATATATATATATATATATATATATATATATATATATATATATATATAGTAGTGTCTAATTTCGTGACGCGCATGCGCGTCCATGATGCCGTTTCGCCTATGACAGTTAAAAGAATCTTTTTGTTTAAGTTGAGCGCAAAATCGTTTTGCAATGTCAGAAGCCGGTTAAAAAACCTTTCTAAAGATACCTCATTTATGCCTGTACGAATAGTACTTGTCGAGAAAAAGGGATTTTGACTCGAGAAATAATATATATGGGTGATTAAGATGGTGAAATTAGATTTTCAAAAAAGGTTTAAGGTAAAGAAAATTATTTTTGGAAATTGGTTTCCATCACGTCAATGAGAAAGCTAGTGGCTGTGATTATTTAGTAAAATTGTGTTAGATTTCGATTCATTGTTTAAAACGTGTTCGATTAGGAAACACAGATACGTTAAGTATAATATTTTTTGCTTATAAAAATTTAACGATGAAAACCATCGTGCGATAAAAGAACTTAAACTGAAACGTTTCGCCTAAATCGCAACGAAATTCTGTTAAGAACCAAAACTCTCAGACTGTTCTGAACAATGAGAACCGGTGTATAGATTCTTTTTCTGGGGCTTCTTAACAAAACCTCCAAGCGCTCAAGGGGAGTTATTGTGCAAGTTGTGGCAGGCCTGAGTCTTAACGTTCTTATACGACGCGTGCCGTAACCGTCAATCCAACAATAAAATGTAACGACTATTTTTATTACAATGTTGGCTAACCTGCTTCATCCTTTTGAATCTTGCTTTGAATAGTGAATGGCCTAACGAACGTGGTACGGAATAACTTAGGCTGGTCTCTCTTAATAATCCGTAAACATTCAGAGACGGGGTTTATTTTTTACCTTGAACTACTGTATTAAATCACTGCGATGCTTTTCTAATGTCAGAAGTAGCTTTAACCAAAGTAAATAGATTTCAAAGGTTGGCATCACGCGTCAGTTGCTGGTTTGTAGTGCCAGCATGATTTAGTCGCAAAGAATTTCTATTTGCCTTACTGTTTTGTCGCAAATAACAACAATTGTGGTTTATTGAATCGTATTTCCAAACAGTGAAGTCACTTTGGCATAAACATTTATTTGAATAAGCAGAAAAGTAATCAGTTGCTTGAATCAAAGTCCGTTCATTCATTCTTAAACGGTGACTATTGAAAATCTTTGAAAATCATAACCTTTATCTTAAAATTTAGTACAAATACAGTACAATCTGCATAAATTAGCGTTTTAAACTTTAAAAATGTATTAAAATTTAAAAATGAACTCTAGAAAATTCCAAATGTTAGAGTTCCATCGAACACAAATACACAGAGTGATTCATACAACGTGTATTTAAACTTTGAAAAATCGCAACTTGTATCTTATAAATTAGTACAAATGCAGTAAAATCTGCATTTAGCATTTTAAATTCCAAAAAATCATTAAAATCGAGAAAATTAACCTTAGAAAATTGCAAATATTAGAATACCAACAAACACAAATATACATAAAAAGTGTACAATAATTTAGGTTTCATCATGCAGGTCAAAATAAAAAAATAATTGGCCTTGTGATCCGAATTCCAGCTATACCAATGAGTACTCCATCTTGTTTTTGTTTTTCAATAATATATTTCTCCAAAGCGTTAAAGAATACTGTTGAACTATCGAAGAGTATAGAGGGTAACAGCAAAACAAAATTTAGTGCTCATAGCTGGGAACGATGGCTATATTATATGACCATTGACATACCGCTATCAGTTCTGTACGCTAATGGACGATGAAGCAGACCTCGCGGTATACTCCATATTGTAAATTAATACACAGAGCGTTCCACGACAACGTTCGTAACGTTTTCCACCGTAATATTTACGAAAAATGTTACTGGACCAACTTTGTTGGAATTTTTATGCTCTTTCTCCATGATGCTGTCAAAAAATTATGACAGGTCTTGCCGTTCAGCCAGTACTACAGGAAATAACCAACAGCTACACTCTCAACGTTGAATCAGAGGCCGTCATTTTGATAATTAAGTGAATGGGACAAAATCTTACACATTCGTACGGGCTTAATACAAAATACCTCCGTACCGAACAAACGGTCAATGCGTTTGGCCAAAACTGCGTAATAAAGAAACAACCGAAAGGTCGAATTGAGAGACCTCGTTTCGCTCTCAATAATGGACCCGGTGGTCGATGTGGCCAAGACATCGGTCAGTCTGCCGGGCTGATCTGCGCACCTAAAAAATTTAGGTTTGGAAATTACAGTTACTGCCATTAGCTTTGAAGCTTATTATCTTTATTAGTGACATAAAATCTGGACGTTAAAAAAATTTTGGGCTTTTTTTATTTAAAGTGTTTAAAATGACTGCCATTTCAAAACAAATCACCTTATCTCACAAACAGATTTTTGATAGGTTTTTACATTGCTAAGTATGGCCTAAAATGTAAAAATTTCAACTCATTTAAGCGGTTCTAGAGATTAATAAATTGGTAAAAAAAAACAAAATGGCTTGTGGTTGGTAAAAGATGCGTTTTCGGTCATATGTTTGTACTGTTTATAGGAAACATTTCCTTCACTTTAACTTGTATAACTACTGTACTTCCTAACTTATCTCAGGCTGTTGCGTTGCAGAAACATCCTTTGATTTAAATAATCAATTTTTAATATCTCAATGTTCAATGTTCGTTTTCGAATTTTCTATGTAATTTATAAACTTAAAAACTTAATTTACGCAGATTTTAACGCTGATTCTGTGAAATAAACTTTCCAGAAGAGTAAGATGAAAAAAATGTTTGATGTTAATTTTTTGAAATTCGCTCCCATCACGTCAGCGAGACAGCTGCGTGCTCGTATATCAATGAAAAACTCAATACTTTTTAATTTTTAAACTATTTTATATTTAGAAAGTAAAACTGGTTAATTTGTTTGCACAGCAGATTTATAAACTCAAAATTGGCTAAAAATAATCAAATGCCCAAGTACCAAGCCACCGATAGTATACTAACTTAATGAGCAGTAATTGAGTAATAATAATATTCTCGGTACTCAGAAAAAAATTTAATGACTCCACGGACTGCTTTTCAGTTTGACAAATTTTTATTAGCATTTCATTCTCGTGACCAAATTGTAAAATTCCCAGAGTTAATAGACCTTGGCGACGCCGGGTCAACCCGTCCACAACCCTCACGGGAATCGAACCCGGATCGTCATGTTTACAAAGTAAATATTAGTAAAAGCAGTCGTTCTAAAAATATCCTGAAAGAATCACTGAACTGTCTTTATAAAATGTCGCAACCATAAAATTACCTGACGAGACTTAAATTTGGTGTTAAAAAATACCGCCAAAAACCTGTTTCCTGGAATTCTGTTTCACCTTTCAGCAACTAATAAGAAACACTATTCGTTATGACAAGTTATTATTGGTTATAATAGTTCCAAGCATTTATAAAACCTCCCCGTCATATATTTATCAGCACTTTATACAATAGAACAGATTTAAACCTGCTATTGTACCGAACTAAATTAGTTATTATTTTAAAAAATTAGGCTAATAGTTCTTTCATGTTTTCACGCCTAATTTTTAAATTTAAATACTAATTTATGCAGCTTTTAATGCTGATTGCGATGGTGAAATGGTTGCCGTTTTGAAACTGTTGAACGAATTTTGCTGGTTAAACAGACTTATTCAAGCTATTGCCATAATCGATTTGTTTGCCAAATTTTAATCCAATCGGCCAAAATTGCAAACATGAGCACGTTAAAACATACTCATACACGCACAAACTAGTTTATTACGTTTTCCCGGTTTAATTACAAACAAAAAATATAAAGTAGATCTGGAATAGAAATTTGTATGGAGATAACAGTACATTTTTGTGTGTCACCTGTCCATAAATGCTTATTTAGTAGATTACAAGAAAGTTTGTGAATGTATATTTAGCATTACTCTACGAACATATAATTGTTTAAATGTTTATATAACGGCGTAATGGTTTGTCTCCACGTTTCAGCGGATGCGTATGGAAGACAGATTTGGTGGTCAGTCAGTGGACATTCTTGGCTGTCAGTCATTTCCACCCTCTTCATTCTTACCATCACATGAAAAGGGGTCGCCGGAAAATAAAAAAACTTTCCTCCAGGTTCAGACCTACAGGAGCACGACTTCTGGAAACACTGGGTTATATTTCCCTTCAAGATCTGAATTTATACTTTTCTACATTCTCGGTTCCATTTCAGTGGTAAACAAAGAAAAATGGTTGCACAAGCACAGAAAACAAAACAAAATAAACATTGATTTCTGTCTGTTTATATATTATATTATATTATTTATTTATTTATATTATATATTTATTATATATTATATTATATTTATTTTAGGGAACTGGTGTGTTATTTAATTACACAGAAGAATAAATGTTTTTACGTAGAGTGAAGGTGATACAATGTGATTCTGCTATTCTCCAATTTTAAAGCCAGGTTGTTTATTTATTAAAATGATTTTGAAGATTTAATATCACATTTTCTGTTGTGCCACATGAAGAAAGTGTTACTGTAACTATTACTTAATTAGCGATATTTTTGTTTTGTGCCTGTGGAAGGTCAGCTGTGTAAATACAAAACGAATGATAATATGGAACCATGTGGTTCGGACTTCGAGGTTTGTATTTTTGAATAACATGAAAAATCGATCTTCTAATAATTATCTTACTATGTTATAATAATTGTTACAAAGAACTTCTTTTAGCTTGTAATGATGACCTTCATGCGAAACTTTATCAAAGGCTGCGTTGACATCCAGAAACAATCCAGCAGGTTTCAAATTCCATTGAAGCATACGAAGTTATTGGATTGCTGAACGATATATTCTGAATCCAAATTGGTGGTTTGAAATGGATTATGCTATTCAAATACGGCGTTATTCTTGGAAGAAGTAGGCGCTCAAATAATTTCGAAGTAATGAGAAGAAGGCATGTCGTGAAGAGGTTGTCGGGTTTTGAAAATAGTTCGATTTCTAAAAATTTCCATTGAACTGGAAAATTAGTAGTTCCTAGAACTGAATTGTACATTTCTGTGAGAAATAAAATACACCGATGAGATTATTGCTTCAGAACCTCTGCAGATCTTAAGTCATATTAAAATTACTTTTTGTTACTTCTTCGACTTCAATACTTCGAATAAATGTTCTGATAAGAGATGTACTTTTCTTTGACCTGTTTCAGTCCAAGATTAATCTTGACGTCAAAACAGAACAGAACAGCTGTGCTGGTTTTTACATTCGTTTTGTTGCCCGCCACAAGCGTCCATCAAGTGTACTCAGACGGTTATCAAATTTTTGTCGTTTCAAAATGAAAAATTCCTTCCTTTGTTTCCTTGAGAGTGTGTTATATTCAGTTTTGTCGTTCGTAATTCAAAAGCTTTGCCCTTGATTTCTTGCTCGACGTTTTTCTTAAATAATATTTCATATTCTTAACGGATAATTCTGAGTGACAGTTCTGTAACTGAAAGAAATGCATGAAGACCTTCATCCTGCAACATGAACGCTTCTTCTAAAACACACATTAAATGCATTACTTACATTTAATGGTATTTTGAAAGACACTTTTTGGTACAAGTTACTGTTTAAAATGTTACGAGGTGTTTCCCAATCAACATTTCATAATGTAAAAGACCATCTTTTGAAATGATAGGGAATTACTATCTCAAGTTAAAAGCATAAAAAAATTGTTCGAAGCATAATTGTCTAGAGCGTATTAAAAAAGCCAAAATGCAAGTCCCAGCAAAGCTAGTATTAGAAGAACTAGGCCCGTCTTCCAGTGCCTTACCATATCTGCCTTAACCTCGTGAATACGAAGCATCCAAATTCAGTAAATGTTCAGCCAGTCAAAATCCAAGTCCCAAGGCAGGTAATCTCAACCATTCATTCGTTGGTGAAACAGTGTACTTTACGGAATCATAAGTTCGAAGTTTCCTAGTCCAGAGCATAATAGCCAACCAAAATGCAAGTCCGAGCCGTGCCAGGACTGGTTACTATGGTGAAGCGATATTTGTGTTAATGATAATTTAAGAACTACATAGTCGATACTATACTCACCATTACCAAAACGTCATAGCCAAGCTAGTCCTAGTCATGCTAGACCCATAATCCAGTGCCTAACCATATCCGGTTCTGAATCTTAAATCAAAAACATCCAAATCCAGTCCAGGATCAGCCAACCAAAATATAGGTCCCAAAACAGGTAATCTCGACCATTCCATTCATTCGTTAAACCGTGTTCCTTATGGTATGTTACGTTCGAAGCGTCCAACTATAGAGCATAATAACCAAGCTAAAATAAAATCCCAGCCATGGTAGACTGAGACGTGCCAGGCCGGTTAAAATGGTGAAACCGTATCTGCGTTGATGATCAGTGTAAAGCACCAAAGTCCATACCATGTTCACCCAGCCAAAATGCAAGTCCCAGCCATGGTAGTCCGAGACGTGCCAGGCCCGGTTAAAATGGTGAAGCCGTATCTGCGTTAATGATCAGTGTAAAACATCAAAATCCATACCATGTTCACCCAGCCAAAATGCAAGTCCCAGCCATGCTAGCCCGAGACTTGCCAGGCCCGGTTAAAATGGTGAAGCCGTATCTGCGTTAATGGTCAGTGTAAAGCTTCAAAGTTCATACCATGTTCACCCAGCCAAAATGCAAGTCCCAGCCATGGTAGTCCGAGACGTGCCAGGCCCGGTTAAAATGGTGAAGCCGTATCTGCGTTGATGATCAGGGTAAAGTCCATACCATGTTCACCCAGCCAAACTGCAATTCCCAGCCATGCTAGTCCGAGACGTGCCAGGCCTGGTTAAAATGGTGACGCCGTATCTGCGTTAATGATCAGTGTAAAGCATCAAAGTCCATACCATGTTCACCCAGCCAAAATGCAATTCCCAGCAATGCTAGTCCGAGACGTGCCAGGCCTGGTTAAAATGGTGAAGCCGTATCTGCGTTAATGATCAGTGTAAAGCATCAAAGTCCATATAATGTTCACCCAGCCAAAATGCAATTCCCAGCCATGGTAGTCCGAGAAATGCCAGGCCCGGTTAAAATGGTGAAACCGTATCTGCGTTAATGATAAGTGAAAAGTATCAAGTCCGTACCATGTTCACCCAGCCAAAATGTTAGTCCTAGCCATGCTAGCCGGAGTCTTGCCAGGCACGGTTAAAATGGTGAAGCAGTATCTGCGTTGATGATCAGTGTAAAGCCTCAAAGTCCATACCATGTTCACCCAGCCAAAATGTTAGTCCTAGCCATGCTAGCCGGAGTCTTGCCAGGCACGGTTAAAATGGTGAAGCCGTATCTGGGTTGATGATCAGTGTAAAGCCTCAAAGTCCATACCATGTTCACCCAGCCAAAATGCAATCCCAGCCATGGTAGTCCGAGAAATGCCAGGCCCGGTTAAAATGGTGAAGCCGTATCTGCGTTAATGATAAGTGAAAAGTATCAAGTCCGTACCATGTTCACCCAGCCAAAATGTTAGTCCTAGCCATGCTAGCCGGAGTCTTGCCAGGCACGGTTAAAATGGTGAAGCCGTATCTGCGTTAATGGTCAGTGTAAAGCCTCAAAGTTCATACCATGTTCACCCAGCCAAAATGCAAGTCCCAGCCATGGTAGTCCGAGACGTGCCAGGCCCGGTTAAAATGGTGAAGCCGTATCTGCGTTGATGATCAGGGTAAAGTCCATACCATGTTCACCCAGCCAAACTGCAATCCCAGCCATGCTAGTCCGAGACGTGCCAGGCCTGGTTAAAATGGTGACGCCGTATCTGCGTTAATGATCAGTGTAAAGCATCAAAGTCCATACCATGTTCACCCAGCCAATATGCAATTCCCAGCAATGCTAGTCCGAGACGTGCCAGGCCTGGTTAAAATGGTGAAGCCGTATCTGCGTTAATGATCAGTGTAAAGCATCAAAGTCCATATAATGTTCACCCAGCCAAAATGCAATTCCCAGCCATGGTAGTCCGAGAAATGCCAGGCCCGGTTAAAATGGTGAAGCCGTATCTGCGTTAATGATAAGTGAAAAGTATCAAGTCCGTACCATGTTCACCTAGCCAAAATGTTAGTCCTAGCCATGCTAGCCGGAGTCTTGCCAGGCACGGTTAAAATGGTGAAGCCGTATCTGCGTTGATGATCAGTGTAAAGCCTCAAAGTCCATACCATGTTCACCCAGCCAAAATGTTAGTCCTAGCCATGCTAGCCGGAGTTTTGCCAGGCACGGTTAAAATGGTGAAGCCGTATCTGGGTTGATGATCAGTGTAAAGCACCAAAGTCCATACCATGTTCACCCAGCCAAAATGCAATCCCAGCCATGGTAGTCCGAGAAATGCCAGGCCCGGTTAAAATGGTGAAGCCGTATCTGCGTTAATGGTCAGTGTAAAGCCTCAAAGTTCATACCATGTTCACCCAGCCAAAATGCAAGTCCCAGCCATGGTAGTCCGAGACGTGCCAGGCCCGGTTAAAATGGTGAAACCATATCTGCGTTGATGATCAGGGTAAAGTCCATACCATGTTCACCCAGCCAAACTGCAATTCCCAGCCATGCTAGCCCGAGACGTGCCATGCCTGGTTAAAATGGTGACGCCGTATCTGCGTTAATGATCAGTGTAAAGCATCAAAGTCCATACCATGTTCACCCAGCCAAAATGCAAGTCCCAGCCATGCTAGCCCGAGACTTGCCAGGCCCGGTTAAAATGGTGAAGCCGTATCTGCGTTAATGATAAGTGAAAAGTATCAAGTCCGTACCATGTTCACCCAGCCAAAATGCAATTCCCAGTCATGGTAGTCCGAGAAATGCCAGGCCCGGTTAAAATGGTGAAGCCATATCTGCGTTGATGATCAGGGTAAAGTCCATACCATGTTCACCCAGCCAAACTGCAATTCCCAGCCATGCTAGTCCGAGACGTGCCAGGCCTGGTTAAAATGGTGACGCCGTATCTGCGTTAATGATCAGTGTAAAGCATCAAAGTCCATACCATGTTCACCCAGCCAAAATGCAATTCCCAGCAATGCTAGTCCGAGACGTGCCAGGCCTGGTTAAAATGGTGAAGCCGTATCTGCGTTAATGATCAGTGTAAAGCATCAAAGTCCATATAATGTTCACCCAGCCAAAATGCAATTCCCAGCCATGGTAGTCCGAGAAATGCCAGGCCCGGTTAAAATGGTGAAGCCGTATCTGCGTTAATGATAAGTGAAAAGTATCAATTCCGTTACATGTTCACCCAGCCAAAATGTTAGTCCTAGCCATGCTAGCCGGAGTCTTGCCAGGCACGGTTAAAATGGTGAAGCCGTATCTGCGTTGATGATCAGTGTAAAGCCTCAAAGTCCATACCATGTTCACCCAGCCATAATGTTAGTCCTAGCCATGCTAGCCGGAGTCTTGCCAGGCACGGTTAAAATGGTGAAGCCGTATCTGGGTTGATGATCAGTGTAAAGCCTCATAGTCCATACCATGTTCATCCAGCCAAAATGCAATTCCCAGCAATGCTAGTCCGAGACGTGCCAGGCCCGGTTAAAATGGTGAAGCCGTATCTGCGTTAATGATCAGTGTAAAGCATCAAAGTCCATACCATATTCACCCAGCCAAAATGCAATTCCCAGCCATGGTAGTCCGAGAAATGCCAGGCCCGGTTAAAATGGTGAAGCCGTATCTGCGTTAATGATCAGTGTAAAGCATCAAAGTCCATACCATGTTCACCCAGCCAAAATGCAATTCCCAGCCATGGTAGTCCGAGAAATGCCAGGCCCGGTTAAAATGGTGAAGCCGTATCTGCGTTGATGATCAGGGTAAAGTCCATACCATGTTCACCCAGCCAAAATGCATTCCCAGCCATGCTAGTCCGAGACGTGCCAGGCCTGGTTAAAATGGTGACGCCGTATGTGCGTTAATGATCAGTGTAAAGCATCAAAGTCCATACCATGTTCACCCAGCCAAAATGCAAGTCCCAGCCATGCTAGTCCGAGACGTGTCAGGCCCGGTTAAAATGGTGTTGCCATATCTGCGTTCATACCATAATGTTCATACCATAATCACAAATCCAAAATGTTTGGTCCAAGCTTGTCGTTATCCAGTATTTGTCCTGATTTATCTCTGCATCGCAAGTCCAGTGCATCCATATCCAGTCTATGTTCACCGAGCGATAATGCTATTCCCGATTCAGCTATTTTCAATAATGCCAAGCGATTATGGAACCTAATAACTTCAAAGCATCAAGACTATAGCGTAATAACACAGTCAGTTTGTTTCTTTTTAATAAGTCCAAGGAATCAATGTCGATACATTGACGTCCCATGCGAAATGCAAGTCCTGTTCAATATAGTCTGTTCTCTTCCACGCCCGGTTCCTCTTCGGCCTGTTAGAACAAAGCATCCTTGTTTAGACCAAGGTGTTGGTGGATGCAGCACATTGCATGTTTTTGTCAAGCTATAGAGTGCTACCATGAGTCCCAGCTAAGATATTTAAACATTTATTAAACAAATTTCACTTTATTATTCCGCAAATATCTATTGTGTGTGTGTGTGTGTGTGTGTGTGTGTGTGTGTGTGTGTGTGTGTGTGTGTGTGTGTGTGTGTGTGTGTGTGTGTGTGTGTGTGTGTGTGTGTGTGTGTGTGTGTGTGTGTGTGTGTGTGTGTGTGTGTGTGTGTGTGTGTGTTTTAATGTAATAAACATTAATTTATTGAAATTTTGTTTGTTGCTGTAATGCTTTAATATTTCGTATAATATTCTAACGCATAAGTAATCTTTCTTTATAATTAATTCTAGAAGTTATATATAAATGAACACATACTCTTTATCACACGCATATTAAGAAGTTCTCGCACTCTGTGAAGGAGATACCAGTGAGTTTAGATTCCTCAAGCTCATGTTATGGTATACTGGTTGTTGAGTTAAACATTTATCGTAATTAAACATTTGCCTAGCAACATTTAGATAATATTAGTAACTTTAATTGTTGATAAGTTTTATTAATTTATCACCTAGACAAGCAAATTTATAAGGAAAAAAATATAGAGCAAACAATTCATTAGAATGTTGGCAATATTCTTCACCTCTTCACCTTGTTTTAAAATGAAATATGAATTTTAATCTGCCTTTATAAATTGTAAATTTGTATCTTTAAAGAATTTATTAGGTCTTCATTAGCGATGAATGGAGTGAATATATTAACAAAGGTTTTCGCGTATATTATTATATCTCTATATAAAGGTAGACTTTAAAAATATTGTTTATAATTTAAAAGTTTACCGGTAAATATATAGACATATATATATATATATATATATATATATATATATATATATATATATATATATATATTCTTAGCTGCTTTTAAATAATTCCATGCAATGTGAGAAAGTTTGTTTGTGCAGCTACTAAAAGAAGATTTTAATTTGTAGAATTTAAAAAAAAATGTCCTAGCTTACTAGAATAACCGGTGCGTCAGAGTACAAAGTTTCAAGCTTCATGTTTGAAAGTCAGAAATACTTTGCTACAGTAAATCTGTCCATGTACCTGCACAAACATTTGTATACATTATCCTGTAGTTAGCATTGCCTAAAGGTAGTTGCATAAATATTTTGCCAGACAGCCCTAAATGAGTTAATATCAGAGTTAGGGTACAGAGGGAGGGCAGGCAGGGGGTGCAAGATGGCGCCTTGTGGACGAGGGGGTTGCTATGGTTACGTATAGGGTGGTTGCGGAGGGTGCTGGAGTTCAAATTGGCGATCAAAGTCTGCAAAATAATCAGCTGTTAGGTAAAATCAGCTGTTTTGTAAAGGTGAACAACCGTCTGAAAACTAACTTTGGTATTTTAGTCCATCACCATAGTAAACTATAAAGGTAAATAAATTTGATATTACCTTTTCAAGTGGTCCATTTATGAGATGCAGATAACTTTACTTCTATAAAAAGAGTTTGATGATTGTGAAAAAATCGATCTTGAAATTTAAAATGACTGTTCTTTTTGTGCGCGCGCGCGGATACTGAATATTAAAAAGTGTACAGATTGTGATTTGAAATTTGGCATACAGGTTCTGTTTGGCCATAGGTCGAGAAAATTTTTCATGTTTATTAATTTATTTTTGAGGCTTTTGAACACCTCTGTGGACAAAATGTTTACCAAAACGTCTCTGTACGATTTTGATCAAATTTTACTCAAAAGTAGTTCAAAACAAGTCATACCTAAACAAAACGTATATTCTCAAAAAAATCGTTTAACTCAGAGGTATATTTTAAAAAACCAGGAAAATCGGCATAATTTCTTAAAATTACGTGAAGATTCTTAACTTAAACCAAAAGTAATTTTTGGTTCGCGAAATAAAGAAACGTAAAACAAACCATAACCGCTCTCGGATTTTTTTCAATTTTCTCTCCAAATCAAAATTTTATTTAAGGAACTTGATAACACTGGTTTGAGTTCTGATTCTTTAAAATTTGAAAAACCGATTTTTTTGAAATTAGTCCGATCTTCTTTCTTTTATGAGTAGCTCCTAACCGTGTGCATGGCGAAGTAATTAAATGTGAGAAAATTGCGAAAATTTTGCACTATTTACTTAAATTAAGTTTGTCTTTTTGTACACTTCTAATTTTATTTTCACTCCTCCTTTCCCATTTAAATACTAAATTATTGAACATTTTTTAATTTTATATGCAGTCAAAAATGTGCATCAATGTGTCGAAACCACCTTCCGAGTCATCATAGACATTCTACAATAGAAATGTTTGGTCTAGCGTTGCCCAATCGTGTTTTATGGTAGTGGGGCAGGCGCACAACTAGACTATAAATGAGTGAATCATATCTGCCTAGATAATGGCATTTACCTGTAATAAACCTGTCAAGTGTTGGCAAACTTGGCGGGATTTCCTGCTTTACTAGCAGACTTGCAGATTTAACCACTTAAAAAACCGAGTGGTGATTAAATTTTAAACCGAATGGTGTTAATTTATTTATTAACGTCATTTATTCATTTGTTCCACCAAGATTTGACATTTCGAAAACTCATAATTCCGAGTAACTTCAGGTATGAAAAACCCTCATAAAATAAGTTTATCAATTTTTCACAAATTTACTCTATTTTTTATAGTCGCAATTTGGAATTTTCTAATATTCAAGAAGGAATTTAGTTATCAGTATGTCTTCTTTAATACATCAAAAGTGACATAATTTTAAAATATTATTTTTTATCCAGTTTTTAAAATAAATAGTATATGTGTAACGTATTAGTGACAATCAGTGTGGGTCTGGGCACTAAACAGTAAAACTGTATTTATGCTTGTTATCGCTGCTTTACCATCACAAATTATAAAGATTCTTATTGTGTATTTCCCAGTACAACTTCTGAAGCATTGTAATAAAGGAGTAGAAGTAAATCAAGAATACTGGATGAGTAACTATGTAAAAAATTCAAAATTGAAGAGAAAACTACCAACAGAAGATGGGGGAGGAGGAAATTCCGAATGTAACTGTAGCCGATAAAGCTGCAGCAGTAAGTAAGCATTGTAACAATCGCGGCACGCAACTGTTTCGTTGACACGATGGGAGGGGATTTCTCAGGCTAAACAATATCATAATAATTAATGAATTTCCGTTGGAAAATGAGCTATTAGAGCGGCCGATTCAAGGTTCAAGATACCGGCATTCATTTTAAGGTCCCGGGTTTTGACCTTACAATGATGGCCTCTCCAATAGCTCAATTTTCAATAAGCACTCTAATAATCAAAATCAAAAGAAAATAAGTGAAAATATCGGAAATCCCAATATAAAAACTGGAGATATTCTTTAACTGCATCAAAATCAAAACCAAATACGTAAAAATATCGGAAAGCCCAATATAAAAACTGGAGATATTCTTTAACTGCATCGAAATCAAAACCAAATACGTAAAAATATCGGAAATCCCAATATAAAAACTGGAGATATTCTTTAACAGCATCGAAATTAAAACCAAATACGTAAAAATATCGGAAAGCCTAATATAAAAACTGGAGATATTCTTTAACAGCATCGAAATCAAAACCAAATACGTAAAAATATCGGAAAGCCCAATATAAAAACTGGAGATATTCTTTAACTGCATCGAAATCAAAACCAAATACGTAAAAATATCGGAAATCCCAATATAAAAACTGGAGATATTCTTTAACAGCATCGAAATTAAAACCAAATACGTAAAAATATCGGAAAGCCCAATATAAAAACTGGAGATATTCTTTAACTGCATCGAAATCAAAACCAAATACGTAAAAATATCGGAAAGCCCAATTTAAAAACTGGAGATATTCTTTAACAGCATCGAAATCAAAACCAAATACGTAAAAATATCGGAAATCCCAATATAAAAACTGGAGATATTCTTTAACAGCATCGAAATTAAAACCAAATACGTAAAAATATCGGAAAGCCTAATATAAAAACTGGAGATATTCTTTAACAGCATCGAAATCAAAACCAAATACGTAAAAATATCGGAAAGCCCAATTTAAAAACTGGAGATATTCTTTAACTGCATCGAAATCAAAACCAAATACGTAAAAATATCGGAAATCCCAATATAAAAACTGGAGATATTCTTTAACAGCATCGAAATTAAAACCAAATACGTAAAAATATCGGAAAGCCCAATATAAAAACTGGAGATATTCTTTAACTGCATCGAAATCAAAACCAAATACGTAAAAATATCGGAAAGCCCAATATAAAAACTGGAGATATTCTTTAACTGCATCGAAATCAAAACCAAATACGTAAAAATATCGGAAAGCCTAATATAAAAACTGGAGATATTCTTTAACAGCATCGAAATCAAAACCAAATACGTAAAAATATCGGATAGCCTAATATAAAAACTGGAGATATTCTTTAACAGCATCGAAATCAAAAGAAAATACGTGAACATATCGGAAAGCCTAATATAAAAACTGGAGATATTCTTTAACTGCATCGAAATCAAAAGAAAATACGTGAACATATCGGAAAGCCCAATTTAAAAACTGGAGATATTCTTTAACTGCATTGAAATCAAAAGAAAATACGTGAAAATATCGTGGAGCCCAATATAAAATCTGTAGATACTCTTTAACTTAGATAAGCCGCCTCGGTGGCCTAGTGGATAGCGTACCCGGGTTCGATTCCCGGCGAGGGCTTGGCATTTTCATACGCTATAAATCATCCCATCGTCTGCATTAGCCCAAGTATGCACAATAGTCGGACGTTAAACACAAAAAAAAAAAAAAAAAAAATTAACTTAGATATTCTCTAGACATAGTTCTTTAAAGAAGACCAGTTACTGTTCCTTACAAAGTATAATCAAATCTTTCGTTTAGGTTTGTAAATCCATAAGCCCAATGTGTTTCAAAAAGCAGGTGTTACTATAACTTGTTGTTCGAAGAACAGTAGACCTCGCAGTATATTCTCAATTAAATGCTTGACCACAGCTCCACTACAGCGCTCGTAAACTTTTTACTCCAATTTATTCGATAACCATAATATTACTAGACCATCGTTATTGGAAATTTATTTGCTCTTTATCCACTAGGCAGTCAATATTATGATAGGTTTTGCCGTTCAGCCTGTATCA
Source organism: Callitettix versicolor (assembly GCA_022606455.1). Classification (NCBI taxonomy): domain Eukaryota; kingdom Metazoa; phylum Arthropoda; class Insecta; order Hemiptera; family Cercopidae; genus Callitettix; species Callitettix versicolor. The sequence goes on from CM040190.1 coordinate 72,958,862, forward strand.
CAGGAAATATTCAGCAATTATATTCTCAACTTATAATGAGAGCCCGCCATCTTCAAACGGAAGTGGTGGGGAAAAATCTTTCACAGAAGTCTTTCGGGCTTCGTACAGGGTACCTTCGTACCAAATTTCAAAACAATCGGCTAATGCGTTTGATTGAAAATGCGTTCACTCATTATTGTTAAATCAAAGACCACCAACTTGAAACGGAAGTGAATTAGAAAAAATTGCACAAGTTATTTGAGCTACATACAAGATATCAATCTTGTACCAATATCAATCAATATTGTACCAAATTTCAAAACAATCGGTCAATACGTTTAGCCAGAACTGTGTAGCCTACACTCGCGTTATCATTAAATCATTGCCATCTTGAAACGGAAGTAAATGGAGAAAACTTGCACGTACATCATTTGGACTTTGTATAAGGTAAGTTCGTATTAAAATGTTTAAACAATTGGTCAATGAGTTTGGCTAAAACAGCGTACAACCGTTATTGTAAATCAGAGACCGACATCTTGAAAAGGAAGGGATTGAGGACATATTTTACATATACGTCGTTCGAGATTTATGTCAGGTATCTTCGTACCAAGTTTCAAAACATTCGTTCATCGTGTTTGGCAAAAACTGCCAAAACAAACATACAAACCAAACGCAGAAAGGTCGAGTTGAAACAGAGACCTCGCTTTGTTCTGTCAAAAATATTAAATGTTTTTGAATAATTGTGTTGAATAAATTCGTGCGACAATCTGGCACCTCCAAATCCAACTGCCAGACCCAAGGTTAGGCTTATTGTATTACCATAATAATATAGGGGAAGGGGGCACATAGCCCCCTAATTCGTCGTAGACTTGCTTGAATAAGAAAGAATAAACGCAAGAAAAAATGCAGACTTCCGGTTGCATAAAAACTGGTTCAAATAAAGGTGCCAGCACAGTATGGACCTTATTATAGTAAGTTTGTTTAAACAAGGTGGTAGAAATAAGGCCGGGTAAAATGTTTGCCTCACCTTTATTCCATTAAAATTTCTGAATAAAAAAATAATGAAATATTCAAAACTGCGTAAAATCCGTTTCTCAATCTTTTTTTCAATTTCACCTGACAATTTTTTGTCATTACTTAGTCCCAAAATTGGAGGAACTCACAATTCCAACTCAAACATTTAACAAAACTATCAAATTTTATAATTACAACTTACTGTTTATGCGCTAGAGAGTTGATACTACAGATAGTGGCACACGTAAAGTATAATGTACCTTTTAAAAATTTACCACTTTTAATTTTCTAGTCACTTTTAAGCATTTTTAGATGATGTAACCAAAGCTATGTGTGTTTCAGCTTTAAATATATATTTGTATATATATAGTAGACTAAGTATATAGATTGATGTTTCACAAATATAGGGATGTCCTAACTCCGGAAAGTGATCAGAAGAAACAAAAATGCTCCTAAAAACTCTTCGTTTTCCGTATCGGCCATTTCCGTCTATCGAAAAACCATTTCCGTCTATAAAAAAAATAATAAGTTTGAAATTATTACAATTTCTAGTTGAAATACGCAATTTTATGGTAGGCTACTACTTACAATTATACCATTATTATGTTTAAAATTTTTAATGTTATATTTTACTAATATCATTCAATTTACAAAATTTTTTTTCGTTTTATGACAAATAAAATATTTTTTAGAACAAAAGATAACTTGGTCATCAATAAATAACACTGCACGCAGCTGTTTCGCAGACTTGATGGAAGCGGCGTTCAAAAATAATTGTTTCATCACACTTTTTTTAATCTGATTTCACGATTATATCAAAACTAAAAGATTTGCGTATATTAGCATATTGAAGTTATGAATAAGTGAAAATGAACTCTTAACGAGAAAAAATGTATTTTCTTATTTTCAATGGAATTTTTTATTTAAAATGCAGGTTTATGCAGATTTTAACGCTGATTAGGCTACGATATAGTCAAGTTATATTTTCACAAATGTGTAAAATAAAAAGATATGATTTTTTATGAAAATTGATTTTCGTGTTGTTTGAATCTAATCATATTGAAACCGTTATGATAATCTGGATGTTATTGTAGACACAAAAAATGTTTTTAGTTTTTGTACGTAAATCAGTTATCCATCAACTAAAAAAAATTTTGATACACATTTTGTTTGTCAAGTTTTGTACTCTTACATTTTGTAAATTGTTTCAAGAAATTTAACATTAATAATTTCAAAAGACTGCATATTGAAAATTTACATTTAAAATTTTTGGTTTTTAGTTTACTGGTAAAAAAATAACGTTTAATACATGAATCAAAATTTCAATTTAAAATCTATACAATTTTAAAAATTATTATGTTTAGAAAAACTCAAAATGGCCGACAGACAAAAGACAAAGCGTTTTCAAACATCGACTTATCTTTTTTTTTCTATCTTTTGTTGACCTGAAGCACTTCCTTAAGTTTTACGGTACTTTTTTCGAATCATTTTTTTTTTTGTACTTCTGTGTTTTTAGGTTAGGACAAGTACACCAAACAAAACACTAAATTTCTATAAATATTTTGAACTTAATATTTGAACGCTAGTGCATCGCCAACAGATATGAGAGTTCATAATTAAAAGTCAGACCTTAAAAATCTCTAAAGGCTTCAAAGTTTTTGTATTGCTGTTTTACAGTGCTCGTAACTTTTAAAGGAAGATTAGATGTAGGCCTACTAGAATGTGTGCATGAATCTATAAGGGTACTGTATACAAAAGCCAAAGCACTCACTAACAGAATCACAAGAACGCTTGAAGTTTTGCAAGGTGGCTCCCTTACACTGAATATATGCAATAAGTTGTATGTATGGGTTTTTAAAAATCATCCTTTGAGTGGCTTAAAATAGTTTGTTTTTAGAACATGAAATTTTGGTGTTTGCATAATTTGTCCAGCTATCATGTGAAAACGGCTTGACTTATTTCAATGAAACGTTTTCGTTGTTGAACAGAGCTGTGACAAAATTTTAAGTAATCTCAAATTGCCATACATCTATTTGAAAAAAAGGTACGGACACTGAAAATTCTTGATTTGCCTCACTTAAAAACTTACTTTGCTGTTATGAAACTTTTGTTGCTGTTATGTGGAGCTGTAACAAGGTTTTAAGCGATATCAAAATGTCATACACGTACTTCAAACAAAATGAAAGGCACTAAAATAATTGCCTGCTGTAGGCTTGTTATCTGTTACATTACAAGGCCTACTTTGGCAGCTTTTAACTGGGCAACGGCTTCACGGATTTCGATGATTTTTTTTTTCTTTGTAATATATAGCTGTGACAATATTCTTAGCAATTTTAAACTGTCGTATACCTATTTGAAACAAAATGGTGTACAAGAAAAATTCGTCTGATTATTCGTCTGTGATGTTAAAAGGTCTAATATTCTCTGGGATGGCCTACTGGTTAACAAATTTGAATAAAAACCTTTAATTTGTTAAATACAATGTTTAGTAAATTTTATACTATCTCAAACTGTCGTATTCAACACAAAATTGTGGATACTCAAAAAGGCTTTGTTTATTTTAAACTGTATTGCCTTTCACGAACTCTAAAAGTCAAACTTTTTTTTACTCTTTCAAATTTGGAAAAAGCAAAATCTTATGTTAAAATAACATCAAATTTAACTATTTACTGCTAAACGATTTGATAGATTTCAGTTATTTTTTTAAAATATTTTATATTTATTAAATATAATGGTTACTAGGTTTTAGGTTAACTCAGATTTTCATAAACCTATTTGAAACAAAATGGAGGGCACTGAAAATGCCTGATATATTTTAAAAAGTGGTAGGATATTTCCACGAGAACCAGCGGCTAAACGTGTTCACCAACGGGCAATGTTTCTGTATGATGTAGGTTGTCAGGCCAGAATATCTTAGCGCCAGGGCTTTGGCCCAACAATCTGACTGTTATTTTGCCGAAAAGATGATTATATTTTATCAATAATAATAACTTGTTTTTTAATAAAAAAACAAGCTTCTCTTCCAAACATACAAACTTACTGTAATTTGCATCGAAGAAAAATTAATTTTTAAATCATCGTTCAAATGAATCAACTGTCATTTTTATTCCCTGAAAAATATAGCGAATGACAAATACAAAGCTAGTAAGAATACAAAATTAACCTGATTTTAGTTGAGCACAAAGACTGGCCGTTAAATGAATAGACAACAACCGATCTAGGCAAACTTTTGAACTTTGTTCGACCTCTTTGTGTAAAAAAGATTTGAAGCAATTTGAATGTTGGAGCTGCAGCTAGAGGGCTAGATGGGAAGGGGGTTCTTCCAGTTCACATATTTCAATAGAGTCTTGAACAAGAAATAATTGCATCATTAGGGGTTGTTTTAACAGAGGTCAAGGGTAAGTCTCCCCAGTCTGTCTGTCTAGTCTGGATCGTTCGAAACGTGTTCTCTTCAAAGAAAAAAACGTTGGCAACGATGGAGAATAAAAGATGCAAAAAATATAAAACAATCTTTCTCATATTCATAACACTTCCCCAATACGTCCGTTTCTCCATTTGTCTTCTCAAATTTGTCGAAGCGAAATTTGAAATTAAAAAAATTACTGCTCCAAAATAAATAAATCGAAAATATTGTTCAAATTCTACGGCGGTCAGTGATTGTTTTTTTAATTATTTCTCGATTTATTCCCCAAACGTTTTTTTTTTAATTTCAAATTTTCTACAATTACTTAAGTTAGGCTATATAAAAAGTTAATCATAACCAAAATCTGAATAACCGATTTTTCAAGGTTTTTTCAACAGAGAAGATGTTTTGGCTTATTGTGATGTGTACTTTTTGTATGGATTAAATTTGATCAAAATCGTCAGATCTGATTTTAGGAAAATCTTTTTACAGTTTATTATATATATATATATATATATATATATATATATATATATATATATATATATATATATATGTGTGTGTGTGTGTGTGTGTGTGTGTGTGTGTGTGTGTGTGTGTGTGTGTGTGTGTGTGTGTGTGTGTGTGTGTGTGTTGTTATTGTTATTTATACACATGCATAAATAATAAAAAATTAACAAAACACCTACATGCAAATTGCATCAAAATTTATCAATTAGTTTGGTGCCCAAATATGTGTATAGACATACAGGCAAAGCTGTGTTTAAACCCTTAAATGTCCTTTATTTCAAATTTATTGATTTGCTTCTTGATCTCTGAGGTACTAGTTCACTATAAGCAGGTTCGAATCTAGTTACAATCGTTTGTGGTTTTTCGTTTCTTACGTCTGCCCACCGTCTTCGTTAGTAAAACACGCTTAGACTAAAAAAGTAATTAGAAAAAAAAACAAAATGACCATCTCAGCTAGTGGACTCGCCTTCTAAGTGCGGGTAGAGTTCTGCATTCAATTAAGGATATTTTGTGACTTCACGTTTAATTTATCTAGATATATCTTCATATTTTGACAATGACCTCCTCAGAAGCGAGGCTAGTTCCTGTTATGACAGACCTTTGAACCAGACGTTACAAGAAAGAAGACAGTAACCGTGTTTCTCAACGTTTTACGACCCTCCTTAACGGAACCAGTCTGATAACGTGTCATGAGTAAACACACGTTGTTTATGAATAACACATTCCTAACCTCAAAGTTACAATTGTAAAACAACTGTTAAGTGAAGAATGTGGGACTTGTGATCGTAATTCAGTAGATAAAGTCGGGTCTGTGTCGCGTGGAGTTCGTCGACAGGAAAAGTAACCTTGCACGTTTGGGATCCGAGACCGGGACCGGGAGTCCGACAGCAATTTCCGGCAAATGTACCACATTTAAGGCATTTGATATGGAAAACTCTTTTATAGAGGAAACAATTGCTTTCTTGCTGACGTGATAGAAGCAAATTCCCCTAAAACTACAAAAAAAGTGGCGCAGAAACTAATTTTTAGCAGTAGTCTATGTGAGGACGAGTTTGTTATTCAGCAAAATCCATTCGATACGTTTAAAAATCTTTTGCTGACGTGACTATTTGCTGACGTGATAGAAGCAAATTCCCCTAAAACTACAAAAAAAGTGGCGCAGAAACTAATTTTTAGCAGTAGTCTATGTGAGGACGAGTTTGTTATTCAGCAAAATCCATTCGATACGTTTAAAAATCTTTTGCTGATGTGACTATTTGCTGACGTGATAGAAGCAAATTCCCCTAAAACTACAAAAAAAGTGGCGCAGAAACTAATTTTTAGCAGTAGTCTATGTGAGGACGAGTTTGTTATTCAGCAAAATCCATTCGATACATTTAAAAATCTTTTGCTGACGTGACTATTTGCTGACGTGATAGAAGCAAATTCCCCTAAAACTACAAAAAAAGTGGCGCAGAAACTAATTTTTAGTAATAGTCTATGTGAGGGCGAGTTTATTATCCAGCGAAATCTATTCGATACGTTTAAAAATCTTTAAAATATCATAACTATTTCTTCTTATACTTTTTAAAAAAATCTATTTCACAAAAAATCTTCATATTTAAACGAAAAAATACTGAAATGAAATTTAACTGCCGTCGGATTCATTTTCGATTGTCAAACAAATTCAAAAACGCTAATTGTTACACATTTTTATTACAATTATGCAATTATGAAAGCAGATTTTCAAAACAAGATAAAAACAAAGACTGTCATTTCTTAATTAACACAATACAGCATTTCTAATGCATCAAATTTAACAAAAACAAAACCGGTAAAAGCTATTTTAAGCAAAATGAAATGGGTACAGTTTTTTTGCAGAAAGTAAACAGTATGTTTTTAGGCGCACAAAAAACAGTGAATTAAATTTGTTAATTATATCGAAGAATTAATTTAACTGGATTTTTCCGGCCGACAGAGGAGCAAGTTTTTGCTTGCATCATCCGTGAAGGTCAACGGGCAAAGTGACCTTGAAAATCGACCTGTATCTTTAAATCTAGATTAATCGAATGTAATTTGCGAATTTGCTGAATCGTCAAAATGGAAGCGCTGGAAGCTACTTTCTAATGGCCATTTGATTTCCTAACTATATTATAAAACTGTAGAAAAAATAACTATAAATATAAAAAATAAAAATGAAAAAACGTTTTTTTAATCAAACTTAAAAAATACATTCACCTTTTTTCTTTTTTATATAATAATTCCATTTTGCAAAATTGTATTTAAAAAATAATTAATTAGATGAGAAGATGTAACGCAAAATTTATTAAGCGCACAAAAAATTATTTCGCTAAAAATTTTTTTGATTAAAATTGAATCCCTGTTTATCTTCAATCAGCATACCAAGGGCCTCATTGTTTAATTCGCCTGAGGCATCATCAGTATCGGTAAATACGGCTTTGGTTTGGGGCTAATACCGACCCCATGCACTTATGGGCTATATTTGAACAGAATTCAATCAAAATCGTTACAGTCGATTTTGAGAAAATCCGATTTAACACAGTTTTTGACGAAAAAACATGATTTTTGGTAAATTAAAAATGGTCGCGAGATATGAGCGAACGATAAATATATGCCTAAATTCATCAAAATCAAATTGTTTAACGTCCAGTAATATGTACAGACACACTTATTTAAAAAACTCTTTTTTATTACTCGGGCGTCCTAAAAACCGAAAGATCCATAAAAAAAGTTCATGACCACCATAGGCTACCTTCATCATACCTCATATTGTGAGAAAGTAAAAATCCACGAAAGAAACAAATCTACCAAATTAAATGTTTTGATTCAGTGGCTGTGGGTATATCAGTCAGTGGTATTTCGCTCCTGTATAAATTTAACTAATAATAAAATTACTCAAAGAGTTAAGCCTACATGCCCTTGGGTTCAAAGACTAACCGCAGGTGGATTATACAAAAGGAATTACAACATATCAAATAACACAGCCTAAAGGAATTTAGTCCAAGATCAATACAAAATGTTGCGGCCATTTCGTAACCTTGATGTAGCCGTGGTCTATTGGGGAAAATAAAAGGGGAGAATTGGGGATAAATGAAGAAAAACGAGCACCTGAGGGAGGCTTCCTGTTCTCAGGGTGCTAATGCGCTATACTTTTGTAAGGGGTTGATCCAGGCCGTTAAACGCTGTTAAACAGGTTTTTTAACGAATTAACGCAATCGTCGCCATTGTAGCGTGTTTATAACGGCGCAAAATAAATGCAAAAACTGTACAACATTAAATTATTTTGTAGTTTATTATTTTGAGAAACATTTTTTATACATAAAGAACTAAAAAATGTGTTTTATTAGAAGCGGTAATCTACTGTCTTTGGGAAAGATTAGTTTAAAAATTCTTTTGGTTAAAAATAACTAACGACTGACTAAACAAAATAAAACTGTTTATAAAAAAGAACAATAACACTTTTGGATTGTATAACAAATTACCTCGGGAATTAAGCGCTTGAAGAGACAAAAACATTTCTAAAAGGTGTACGAAATTGATCGTTTCGGTATAGGGATGTGACGACATTGTACAACTTTAACAGAATCATAATTCAAGTTTATCGAATATTTGGAATTAAAATTAAAGAAATTTACAATTTGAGAATAAATCGAAAACAAATCTGGTTTATTTTTCTGTATACATTCACTATGTATACGTTTATGTGTTATACATACATTATGTTCCCTAACAGTAAAATGTCTTTTATTTACAGCTTTTATACTGATTTCAGTTAAGAATCTTAATACATAACCAATATTTTAGAAAATATGAGAAATTTGGCCGATTTTTAATATTTCTTTCATAGTTCCTGCATGCGATTTTTTGGAATACATTTTGACCAGATACTTATGGATTATGTTTGGGCGAAATTTGTTATAGTCGATTTTGAGAAAACTCGATTTGTAACCAAAAAAGGACTCCCATGTTTTTTTTAAATCTAATAATATTGTACAATGTTTAATGTTTAGTCAAACGAACCCCGTACTTTGTGAATATTTGTGTGAAAATCCCGAGGAGCCATCTAGCTGAATCTAACCTTTCACATCTGATCTTGGGTTAGATCCCTTCATTCCAAGCGAAGGTGGTATTATATTGAAGGCTGCAGGGAAGCTTAGCTTAAATACAGATTCTGGATAAAAGTCAGATTTAATCTAGCTTTCCCGTTAAATGGGTGGGGGGCTGTGTATACTGTAGGCGGACATATTATTTCTCTAGCTAACAAATCATTAAACCAAAACAAATCCTGGGGGACTGGCAGAAGTGAACTGAGGAAGTGAAAATAGCATGGAGATGGAGTAAACTGAGGCTATATTTAACCCCATAGAACCTACAAGCAATAACTGTAGCACACTGTGAGGACGTCAAAAGGACCTACCCAACCTGCAATGAAAGAAGTGAGATATGGAGGTCGAACATCTCAAATCAGTACTACCACAAACGTCTATCTGGTGCACAGTATCCCATACTGAGAAGAGAAAAAAGGGCAGTAAAAGGACTTCCAATTAAACCTAGAAACAAGATCCAGACATCAAATTTTAGTGGTGAGAAACACAACACTTATAGCGCTGAGATGATAAGGCTGACGAAAATTTTACTTCAGGACTGGAGGGCTTTCAGCCAGGAGAAAACATATACAGTACCTCGAAGAAAAGTTGCTTAGGCTATGTGGGATGAAAACTGCAAGAGGCAGATGGTTTTTGGCTTTTAGACCTCCAGGAGAATGAGCTAGCCTGTGGAGTTAATAGCCTGTGAAACTCATCGAAGGTGCAAGTGTGCTGAACTATAACACTATAGATCCTTTGATCGCGATGCTAGGGACAATGAATTTAAACGTACTAGAATGATAACCCTTATGAAAAGCTGAACGCTCGCTGCTAGTGGCATCTTGCGGCAGTGTTCAACTAAAGTTAAATAGATAACGATGTATATTTTATCAAACGTCTCCACCACTTGTCCTTGCAGCTGGCAGCGTTCGTAGCGGCACACAGTCCCAATTACTTGGATTTTAGACGCTGATATTGAGCACGATTTTTTTAATAGTGTATGTACTTCTAATACGTTTATATGCAATACCAGAGGCCATAAAATCTCATCATTTCTAAGAATTAGTCATACAAGAGTGTTTAAAGTACATTCTTCTTTAAAAGTTTATCAGTGAGATAAAATAATGACATATCTTCACGCTGTAAACAAAGGAAAGAGAAATATAAACACTAATCTGTCATACGAAAGTTTATTTTCATCCAAAGTGTTCAAGTATTCTGAATTTATTAGTCTACTGAGTTTGTTTGTACTCTTTGTTACTTTACTTTCGAGATTTAGTCCGATATTGACATCGATTAGTTCAAGCGATTTGGGCCGCCTCGGTGGTCTAGTGGATAGCGTACTAGGCTTTCACCCCGAGGATCCGGGTTCGATTCCCGGCGAGGGCTTGGCATTTTCATACGCTATAAATCATCCCACCGTCTGCATTAGCCCAAGTGTGCACAATAGTCGGACGTTAAACACCAAAAAAAAAAAAATCAAGCGATTTGGGAATCGATATTGACATCGATTAGTTCAAGCTATTTGGGAATACTAACAGAAGCTGCAAAAGTAGTGATGAGTTGCTAAAATAACTTGTGCATTTCGGAGTATCAGAAGTAGTACTTGTCTGATCTTGTACTTTCGTCGGCCGATAAGACATTCGGATAATACGAGCAATCGGTTGACTAGAGATCGGATAATCAAGCTGTGTATAATTATCTGTTAAAAAATTGCAGAATTTTTTTAAAATATCAATCCCCTGTACTAAGTTTTAAAATCAATAAATGGTACTAGCTTTCTCACTGTTAACTACACCCCCCTCCCCGAAATGCTGTTCGGTAGACAAAAAACCCGGTTAATAGTCATAATTTCTATAAATCAATTTATCAGATTTTGTTCAAATTTTTGTTGAAAAAGTAATAAACATGAGTAAAGTGGAATTTACAGTTAGAGTGTAAATTTAAAACACATAACAAACCCGATGGCGGTCAGGTTTTTTATTTATTTATTCTCTAGCCGTAAAATCTTATTTCAGATTCCTATTTTGACTTCAATTATTTTCATATGTCACCAAAATTTGAACAAAATCTTTGAACCGATTTTGAGAAATTCTCATTCTTTCAGTAGACTTTTACAATAGCTCCGAGTAATGTAGCGACTCATGCGTTTTGTTTGGGTACTTAAAAACTACATCTGAGCAAATTTTACCCAAACCCCTGAAAGCCGATTTTTAACATTCTTCAACCAAAAAGGGTTCAAAAAATGTTTCCGAAAAATTACAAAAACAGTTCCGAGACATGTGAAAATCAGATTTACAAGTCGAATTTCAACAAAATTCTGTTTGGGAATAAAGAACACACGTTTTTCTAAATTATTTAACAAATTAGTTATTCGTTACAAAGTTATTAATTTTTTCAAGATTTAGTTATGAACTCCTTTTGCATGTTTCCTTTGTTAATTACTTTTTTGAAGGTTTCTTTAAGTTTTTTTATTGTTATTAGAGTAATGAAGCTGGGCTTCGTGTAACGGTATAAATTACAAAATTCGAACCCACATACAAAGTTTCAGCGAACTGTCCTGTCGTATTTACTCCATCACTTGAGCGTAACATTTTTTTCAGTACAGACTAGACCAATTTAGATAACTTTCTTTGGAAAGTGTGCTATTGGGCGGCCATCATTGTAAGACCCAGACTCGGAACCTAGAAATGAGCACTAATTCTGACCTCTAGGTTACTTTGTTGAAAATACAATTTCACCATCATAATCACCGTTAAAAACTGCATAATTTAGCATTTTGACTATTTAAGCATATTTTTCTTATTCTTAAATGTATTTATTTAGCGTATTTCTTATTGATATTTATGAAATTTTAACTTTTTCAAATCTATTTTTCAACCCTTTAAAATGAAACTTAGCCCAATAAAATCTGTTTAAAACTCTAATTGTTCTAATTACAAAATTTTGATCGATCCCAATGCGTTGACTCCACCGGATAATCCAAAAAAAAGGACTAGACGGGGCACTTCAGGTAAAAGTTTCCCACAAGGTGTGCACACATTATTCAGATCCACGTCTGACTGTGTGAACTACAAACTGAGGGACTTCCCTTAGCTCAGGACTAGGACAACTGCCTAACTGTCCGTTATGTGGGCCTATAGATGTGCTCACATTAGGTAAACTTGTTTTTGGTACCGAACGAATTACACATATCCCTTTCTCCTTATATTATAGCCCCAGAGTTCATCAGAAAAGCAACTCTACCGTCTAAACAATTAGTGGTAACATTATGAAAATAGCCAATTTTGAATTTTAAGATTTGGACTTAGAAAAATGTATAGCGGCATCATGTATTTAAAATTAGAGTAAAATTGCATGGGCTCGTAAAAAATCAGATACAGTACTTAATGAAATAATAACATGTTAGTATATTTCCACAACTTTTTATTTGAGTCTTGCCAACCAAAGTTTCACTCGTAACAGACTCAGTCTATTAAATGGCCTTGACAATACTCTACCGAGTGAAACCTTGGTTGGCAAGACTCAAATAAAAAGTTGTGGAAAAATAAAAACGTGTTAATATTTCATTAATAATGGATTTCCACCAAATACCAATGGTATAGATATAATATCTGTTTATGATTAGCCTCAACGTACTTTTAATTTTTTTTTAAATCAATATGTCGGAAGCAAGAAAAATTTTGGTAAATCAGTCACACGCTCCTAATTCAATTAAGTGATTTTTTTAGAGTCCTGGTTATTAATAGTATTTGCTTTATTTGGTTTATGTGTTTTTGTTCAGTTGCATGCAAAATAATATTATTTTTTCAGACGGTTGGGATTTTTTAGAACTTCGTTCAGTACGTTTAAGAATGGATTTCTACTACAGCACATTCAAGCATCGATGAACTGAAACTATTAATTCATAATAACGTAGTGCATATGTGACAAAACTAGTAATAGTTCTAAAAACGTAGACCTAGTAATATATTTCTACGACAGCGTTCGTAACATTTTCCGCCAATTTAACCGGTAACCGTCAGTGGATGAACTTTATTAAAAATGTATACTCTTTCTCCCTGATATGGTCAAAATTATGATAGGTTTTGCCGTTCAACCAGTATTACAGGAAATAACCAGCAATTGCACTCTCAACGTTGAATCAGAAAACTTCTTCCTTTCATCTTGAAACGGAAGTAAATGGAAAACAATCTTACACATCATTAAATCGGAAGTTAAATATAAACGGTAGTAAATAGGAAAAAATGTTACACATACGTCATTTGGTTTTAATCAATCTTAATAATAAAAAAAGAAGTCCTGACTGACTGACTGATTCATAATCAACGCAAAGCCAATATTATTTTACTTAGCGACTTGAAATTTTCAGGGTACCTTTAAGTTACCAAGTAGGCGTGCACTAAGAGAGGATTTTGTAAAAAATTGATTTTAACTCCATTAAACTACTTACCCAGTCCAACTTTAATAATCAACGTACAGCCGATACTATTATAACTAGAGACTTGAAATTTTCAGGGTTACCACCACATGTAGGGATAAACTGAAAAACGATTTTCCAATATTCAACACCTAAAGACGTAAAAATGAGATACAAAAATTTATATTTGAAAAATATGTTTTTCGTCTGACCTTCTTAAAACTTAACATAGTCACTGTTAAAAATAAGTAATGAAATATATTGTTCACCATTTCCGAAAACTCATCCCCTAAAGAGATTAAAAGGGGGTAGAAAATGTAAAAAAAGGTGTATACAATTTTGCAATGAAAAAATATTTGTTTTGGATCGTATATTCTAGAAATATGCTATGAAACACAAATAATGAAACACATATTTCAACATTTTTCCAAATTCATTCCCTAAAAGATTTAAAATGTAAAAAAGATGTATAATTGGAGAAAAAGAGTGTTTTCATTGGAGAAAAATATTTTTATCGGCTTTTCTTAAAAGTAAACAAAATATCCTAAAACACAAATTATGATGCACGTAATTCAGCATTCCCCACAAATTCATTCCCTAAAAGGACAAAAATATAAAAGAGGTATAAATGTTTGTATTGGAGAAAAATATTTTTATAACATTTTCTTAAATTCGAATGGAACACGTTTGAATAAAACAACACATTGAGGTTATAATATTTTTTCATATTCACTGTAAAATAATCACGAATTTAAATGATCACGCTTAATTAATATATTTTTTTCTTTCTAAATTATTACATTACTGAAACAGTTTAAGTTTCGTGGGCGAAGCCGCGACAGGTACATTATATCTTCTTACCAAATTTCGAAACAATTGATCAAATGTGTTTCACCAAAACTGCATACAGAGGCCGCCAGCTTGACGCGGAAGTGAATAGGAAAACACCTAACACATACTTCGTTCGGGCTTTATTCAAGGTAACTCCGTACCAAATTTGAAAACAATCAGTTATTGCGTTTAGCCAAAACTGCGTAACAAACAAACAAACACAAACCAAATGACTAAAGGTCGAGTTGAAACAGATACCTCTCTTCGCTCGCTCGATTAACAAATTATTTTAAAAATTCGGATATATTATCTCCCACTATCAAAATTTCAAGAAACATTTTGGTCTATTGGTTCTTATTGCCCGTTAAACCGATACATTGCTGTATATAATTATAGTACTGTAGTTTGACTGTGAAAAAACTGTCTTTGTTGATTTATCCGTTAAGTTTTTATCTCCTGAGTTAAAAAAGCTTTTTTCTTTGGTGTATGACAATGACGTTAGCGCACAGATAGTGTTTTTCATTATCTTGGTATCAATTTTATTATTTTTTCTTATCGCTTTATTTTACTCAAATATTTTACGGACGGCCATTAAAATTAAATTTATTTACAATTAAACAAATAAAAATATTTTTGGATCAAAAAAATCTAAATGTTAACTATCATAGGTAGGCTAGGAAAAACACTATTCAGCAACGCTAATTAAAACAAGTCTGTTGTGTAGTCTTTATAAATATAAATACGGACCTCTGATATGTGCTTCAATGCATTCCTTACGAATTTATCACGATGACACAGTATTTTTACTTTTACAATAAAATTTAACGAGTTTACTCCTCTTATATCTGGTGTGTGTTACATACGTGTGTGTGAGTGTGTGTTACATACGTGTGTGTGAGTGTGTGTTACATACGTGTGTGTGAGTGTGTGTTACATACGTGTGTGTGAGTGTGTGTTACATACGTGTGTGTGAGTGTGTGTTACATACGTGTGTGTGAGTGTGTGTTACATACGTGTGTGTGAGTGTGTGTTACATACGTGTGTGTGTGTGAGTGTGTGTTACATACGTGTGTGTGAGTGTGTGTTACATACGTGTGTGTGAGTGTGTGTTACATACGTGTGTGTGTGTGAGTGTGTGTTACATACGTGTGTGTGAGTGTGTGTTACATACGTGTGTGTGAGTGTGTGTTACATACGTGTGTGTGTGTGTGTGTGTTACATACGTGTGTGTGAGTGTGTGTGTTACATACGTGTGTGTGTGTGTGTGTTACATACGTGTGTGTGTGTGTGTGTTACATACGTGTGTGTGAGTGTGTGTGTTACATACGTGTGTGTGTGTGTGTGTTACATACGTGTGTGTGAGTGTGTGTTACATACGTGTGTGTGAGTGTGTGTTACATACGTGTGTGTGTGAGTGTGTGTTACATACGTGTGTGTGTGAGTGTGTGTTACATACGTGTGTGTGAGTGTGTGTTACATACGTGTGTGCGTGAGTGTGTTACATACGTGTGTGTGAGTGTGTGTTACATACGTGTGTGTGAGTGTGTGTTACATACGTGTGTGTGTGTGAGTGTGTGTTACATACGTGCGTGTGAGTGTGTGTTACATACGTGTGTGTGAGTGTGTGTTACATACGTGTGTGTGTGTGAGTGTGTGTTACATACGTGTGTGTGAGTGTGTGTTACATACGTGTGTGTGAGTGTGTGTTACATACGTGTGTGTGTGTGTGTGAGTGTGTGTTACATACGTGTGTGTGAGTGTGTGTTACATACGTGTGTGTGAGTGTGTGTTACATACGTGTGTGTGTGAGTGTGTGTTACATACGTGTGTGTGAGTGTGTGTTACATACGTGTGTGTGAGTGTGTGTTACATACGTGTGTGTGTGTGTGTGTGTGTGTGTGTGTGTTACATACGTGTGTGTGAGTGTGTGTGTTACATACGTGTGTGTGTGTGTGTGTGTGTGTGTGTGTGTGTGTGTGTGTTACATACGTGTGTGTGTGTGTGTGTGTGTGTTACATACGTGTGTGTGAGTGTGTGTGTTACATACGTGTGTGTGTGTGTGTTACATACGTGTGTGTGAGTGTGTGTTACATACGTGTGTGTGAGTGTGTGTTACATACGTGTGTGTGAGTGTGTGTTACATACGTGTGTGTGAGTGTGTGTTATATACGTGTGTGTGAGTGTGTGTTACATACGTGTGTGTGTGTGTGTGTGTGTGTGTGTGTTATATACGTGTGTGTGAGTGTGTGTTACATACGTGTGTGTGAGTGTGTGTTATATACGTGTGTGTGAGTGTGTGTTACATACGTATGTGTGAGTGTATGTTACATACGTGTGTGTGTGAGTGTGTGTTACATACGTGTGTGTGAGTGTGTGTTACATACGTGTGTGTGAGTGTGTGTTACATACGTGTTTGTGAGTGTGTGTTACATACGTGTGTGTGTGTGTGTGTGTGTGTGTGTTTACATACGTGTGTGTGAGTGTGTGTGTTACATACGTGTGTGTGTGTGTGTGTGTTACATACGTGTGTGTGAGTGTGTGTTACATACGTGTGTGTGAGTGTGTGTTACATACGTGTGTGTGAGTGTGTGTTACATACGTGTGTGTGAGTGTGTGTTACATACGTGTGTGTGAGTGTGTGTTACATACGTGTGTGTGAGTGTGTGTTATATACGTGTGTGTGAGTGTGTGTTACATACGTGTGTGTGTGTGTGTGTGTGTGTGTGTGTGTTACATACGTGTGTGTGAGTGTGTGTTACATACGTGTGTGTGTGAGTGTGTGTTACATAAGTGTGTGTGTGTGTGTGTGTTACATACGTGTGTGTGAGTGTGTGTTACATACGTGTGTGTGAGTGTGTGTTACATACGTGTGTGTGAGTGTGTGTTACATACGTGTGTGTGTGAGTGTGTGTTACATACGTGTGTGTGTGAGTGTGTGTTACATACGTGTGTGTGTGTGTGTGTGTGTGTGTTACATACGTGTGTGTGAGTGTGTGTTACATACGTGTGTGTGTGTGTGTGTGTGTGTGTGTTATATACGTGTGTGTGTGTGTGTGTGTGTGTTACATACGTGTGTGTGAGTGTGTGTTAGATACGTGTGTGTGTGTTAGATACGTGTGTGTGAGTGTGTGTTAGATACGTGTGTGTGAGTGTGTGTTACATACGTGTGTGTGTGTGTGTGCGTGTGTGTGTTAGATACGTGTGTGTGAGTGTGTGTTAGATACGTGTGTGTGTGTGTGTGTGTGTGTGTGTTACATACGTGTGTGTGTTACATACGTGTGTGTGAGTGTGTGTTATATACGTGTGTGTGTGTGTGTGTGTGTGTTACATACGTGTGTGTGAGTGTGTGTTAGATACGTGTGTGTGTGTGTGTGTGTTAGATACGTGTGTGTGAGTGTGTGTTACATACGTGTGTGTGAGTGTGTGTTACATACGTGTGTGTGAGTGTGTGTTAGATACGTGTGTGTGAGTGTGTGTTACATACGTGTGTGTGTGTGTGTGTTACATACGAGTGTGTGAGTGTGTGTTAGATACGTATGTGTGAGTGTGTGTTACATACGTGTGTGTGATTGTGTGTTATATACGTGTGTGTGAGTGTGTGTTACATACGTGTGTGTGTGTGTGTGTGTGTTACATACGTGTGTGTGAGTGTGTGTTACATACGTGTGTGTGAGTGTGTGTTACATACGTGTGTGTGAGTGTGTGTTACATACGTGTGTGTGTGTGTGTGTGTGTTACATACGTGTGTGTGAGTGTGTGTGTTACATACGTGTGTGTGTTACATACGTGTGTGTGAGTGTGTGTTACATACGTGTGTGTGAGTGTGTGTTACATACGTGTGTGTGAGTGTGTGTTACATACGTGTGTGTGAGTGTGTGTTAGATACGTGTGTGTGTGTTACATACGTGTGTGTGAGTGTGTGTGTTACATACGTGTGTGTGTGTGTGTTACATACGTGTGTGTGTGTGTGTGTTACATACGTGTGTGTGAGTGTGTGTTACATACGTGTGTGTGAGTGTGTGTTACATACGTGTGTGTGAGTGTGTGTTACATACGTGTGTGTGTGTGTGTGTGTTACATACGTGTGTGTGAGTGTGTGTTACATACGTGTGTGTGAGTGTGTGTTACATACGTGTGTGTGTGAGTGTGTGTTACATACGTGTGTGTGAGTGTGTGTTACATACGTGTGTGTGAGTGTGTGTTACATACGTGTGTGTGAGTGTGTGTTACATACGTGTGTGTGTTACATACGTGTGTGTGTGAGTCTGTGTTACATACGTGTGTGTGTGTGTGTGTTACATACGTGTGTGTGAGTGTGTGTTACATACGTGTGTGTGTTACATACGTGTGTGTGAGTGTGTGTTACATACGTGTGTGTGAGTGTGTGTTACATACGTGTGTGTGAGTGTGTGTTACATACGTGTGTGTGAGTGTGTGTTACATACGTGTGTGTGAGTGTGTGTTACATACGTGTGTGTTACATACGTGTGTGTGTTACATACTTGTGTGTGTGAGTGTGTGTTACATACGTGTGTGTGTGTGTGTGTGTTACATACGTGTGTGTGAGTGTGTGTTACATACGTGTGTGTGTGTGTGTGTTATATACGTGTGTGTGTGTGTGTGTGTGTGTTACATACGTGTGTGTGAGTGTGTGTTAGATACGTGTGTGTGTGTGTGTGTGTGTGTTAGATACGTGTGTGTGAGTGTGTGTTAGATACGTGTGTGTGAGTGTGTGTTACATACGTGTGTGTGTGTGTTAGATACGTGTGTGTGAGTGTGTGTTAGATGTGTGTGTGTGTGTGTGTTACATACGTGTGTGTGTGTGTGTGTGTTACATACGTGTGTGTGAGTGTGTGTTATATACGTGTGTGTGTGTGTGTGTGTGTGTTACATACGTGTGTGTGTGTGTGTGTGTGTGTGTGTTAGATACGTGTGTGTGTGTGTTAGATACGTGTGTGAGTGTGTGTTAGATACGTGTGTGTGAGTGTGTGTTACATACGTGTGTGTGTGTGTGTGTTAGATACGTGTGTGTGAGTGTGTGTTAGATACGTGTGTGTGAGTGTGTGTTACATACGTGTGTGTGTGTGTGTGTGTTACATACGTGTGTGTGAGTGTGTGTTAGATACGTGTGTGTGAGTGTGTGTTACATACGTGTGTGTGATTGTGTGTTATATACGTGTGTGTGAGTGTGTGTTACATACGTGTGTGTGTGTGTGTGTTACATACGTGTGTGTGTGTGTGTGTTACATACGTGTGTGTGAGTGTGTGTTACATACGTGTGTGTGTGAGTGTGTGTTAGATACGTGTGTGTGTGTGTGTGTGTGTGTTACATACGTGTGTGTGAGTGTGTGTTAGATACGTGTGTGTGAGTGTGTGTTACATACGTGTGTGTGTGTGTTACATACGTGTGTGTGAGTGTGTGTTAGATACGTGTGTGTGAGTGTGTGTTAGATACGTGTGTGTGAGTGTGTGTTACATACGTGTGTGTGAGTTTGTGTTAGATACGTGTGTGTGAGTGTGTGTTAGATACGTGTGTGTGAGTGTGTGTTACATACGTGTGTGTGTGTGTGTGTTACATACGTGTGTGTGTAAGTGTGTGTTAGATACGTGTGTGTGAGTGTGTGTTAGATACGTGTGTGTGAGTGTGTGTTACATACGTGTGTGTGATTGTGTGTTATAAACGTGTGTGTTACATACGTGTGTGTGTGTGTGTGTGTGTGTGTGTTACATACGTGTGTGTGTGTGTTAGATACGTGTTTGTGAGTGTGTGTTACATACGTGTGTGTGTGTGTGTGTGTGTGTGTGTTACATACGTGTGTGTGAGTGTGTGTTAGATACGTGTGTGTGAGTGTGTGTTATATACGTGTGTGTGAGTGTGTGTTACATACGTGTGTGTGTGTGTTACATACGTGTGTGTGAGTGTGTGTTAGATACGTGTGTGTGAGTGTGTGTTATATACGTGTGTGTGAGTGTGTGTTACATACGTGTGTGTGTGTGTGTGTGTGTGTGTGTGTTACATACGTGTGTGTGAGTGTGTGTTAGATACGTGTGTGTGAGTGTGTGTTAGATACGTGTGTGAAGTGCGATGGAAATGTTGATAGTTAGAATTCCTCAAATATGACGATTCAAAAGCGCAGTTGGTTCAGAAACGAACAGTTCGCGTTGCAGCACAAACGACCGAATCCAGTTGCAGAACTTGAGGAAGGAGGCCAGGTTCGTCTGGTTACCCAGTCAGACTAATATTAATAAGTGGTTTTGTAAACAGACCTTCGGGAGACGGGAAGAACAGGATAGGGTGGGAATTAACGGCACACAAATCATAACGACCGTCTGGATTCGGAACTTCTGTCCTTAGACAGACCTGTCTTTAAATAACGTCTAGCTCAGTTGTATGGAGTACAAGACAACTACAAAATTTGGTGGGGTTGCAGGTCGCGCGGAAAAATATTTTTGTAAATATTGGCCACATATTTTACTTTAAAATGCAAACGTATGGTCTAATATGCATTGGAAATTGTTACATTATGGTTATGCAGAGCTAGAGAAGGTCATTTATGGTTAATTCACATAATAAACAGAGCGAAGCGTGGTCTCTGCCGACATTTGATTTGTGCGTTTGTTTGTTTGTTAACGCATTGATTCATTGTTTTGAAATGTGGTTCGAAGCTACCTTGCATAAAGCGCTAACGACTTGTGTAAGATTTTTCCCCATTCACTTTCGTTTCAAGATGGCGAACTCTGATTCAACGTTGGGAGTATAGTTGCTGGTTATTTCCTGTAATACTGTATGAACGGCAAAACCTATCCAAATTTTTACCGCTTCATGAAGAGCATACACTTCCAATAAAGTTCATCCAAAAACATTTTTCGTAACTACGTTTACTGGTTAAATTTGGCGAAAAAGTTGCAAGCACTGTCGCAGAGCGCTATGTAGGGTCTATATTAAAAATATACTGCGATGTCTACCGTTCTTTGAACTATTAGTTAATTGTATTTTATTTATTATTGAAATATTTAAGAATACAAACTACTGAAATGTTTATTTTAATGGATTGTGTTTTCAAATAGCATCTGTAAATATACAACCATGTGTTTACGAGCTTCTTGCAAGCAGAACACCTTCAGATGCAAGCCTCAAGAAAACACAAGTCAAAATGTAAAGTTTATAAAAAAATCAAAGAAAAACCAACAAAGGTGACTAAAGGGTATGAGCTTTTTGTGGCATAAATGAAACAAATTTTATAAATTTGAAAAAGCTTAAGCATCCAATACTAACCGACTTTCCATACTTAACCCTTATGTAAACAAAACAAAGCATAATGTCCAATGTCATTTCGAACTAGAACTTCTGGAGGAAGTAACTGAATGTAAGTTTATGTAAAGTGTTTATACCTTTTATTTCAAAATCCACCATACTCCTTTTTCTACATGTGCATATTTTTCGAAACAATCTTTTTCAGATACACATTGCATATTCTACTACCCCTTCATTAACACAAAGCTTTTTACATTTTTTCTGACGAACTGGCAAGATAATGTTTTCCTTAACATTCACCTAACCTAACTTTTCCAACAAATCCATAACCATTGCTACAGATTGTAGTTATTTTCAAAATCGGCTACATATTTTTCTTATATCTTAATTATATAACAAGAATCATACATACATCCATAATAAAAACAGTTCTCGATATCAGGAGGCTGAAGTCCAAATAGTGCAACTTGCCGAGTTCGTAGCGGCAAACAGTGCAAGTACAGGATGGGTGGAAACGTTCGCGAAAACGAACTGTAATTGAACACAGCGCAAAATGCCAACAGCAGCGAGCGCTCACATATCTCTCATATGGATTTTCATCATTCTAGTATGTTTATATTCGGTGAAGTAACTCAAGGAAAATGTAGCGGACTCCTCGCTAATATAACAACACAACTGTGCCGACCTCTCTGTTTGGGTATAAGGGATTTTTGTAAAAGAAAAAAACACGTTTTTCATGATACAAATACATTTTAATATTTTCTAGATAAAAATTATTAATATAACTTATTTGACATATGGTAGTGAAAAAACATACAATATATTAATTTTACCTTATTCGCGGATACTTTCACAAACAAAACATTTATTAATAAATACTATTCATAAACATATAATGCATCTAGAAAGACACTATTAAACATACACTAGAAACTTATGAGTATAAACATACCATACAATACAAATATAGATATATTATCCCAATGTTTATATATTTTTTTGTGTCAACTTTTTCATGTTCTTAAAAAACACCTAACAGTCCAGTTTGGAAATAATATACAAATATAGTTTTTTACTGCTATTCAAATGGAAAATTCAAATACATTTGGAACATTTTTTTAAAATAAACAATTTGATATAGTACCAAAATACATTGTAATAATACATTACGTATAAAATACCTTTCATCTAAAATATCTATTGTAGTATATTGCATACATTAAATATAATATAGTACATGGTTATTATATATTATACATAACAGTTAAGTTGTCAACAAGCCTTTAGTTTTTTAAATTTATTTTTAAGCAGATAGTCCGCCAATCTATTATCTGAAAATACATTACAAGGAAAAATGACATATCCCTTCTTTATTATTGCAATAAGAAACTATATTCCTTGAGGGGGAATGTAAGTTTGTTTGAAGATCAAACATTTTTTTAATAGATGTTCTGTAACAATTTAATGTTTATCCAGTAAATTGGGCGTCTACAGAATTTCTTTTATACCGTATTTTATTAAACGTTCGTTTGGAATAGCCGCAAAAAAGAGTTTTTCCAAGTAAGTTTTGAAGATGAATTCTCTATTAAGGAACATTTTCGGTCATATTCATAAGCTGTTCTAGTTACCCTCCTTGTATAATATAGATCTATAATTGTGACAAACGTTGTGTAGGTCTATATTATAATTCTATACTTCATAATTGAAAAAGATTTATTTTACAATTTTAACTGTGACAAATTTCGAACTAAAATATGCTTAGATATTTCAATTGCATGACCCTAAACAGTTAATTTTAGCCTAACAAATTTTAATTTGATCTATCAAGTAATTTTAACTATTTTTCAATTTTCCTAAAAATAAAACATTCAAATTCACCTAGTTTTGTTTATAACAAATTAATAAAATTTATAAATTTTAAAACAACACAATTCTACTAAATTGCTTCATAAGGAGAAAAAACTACTTAGTAATCACTACACTGGAATATTTGTAAGTTTAATCGACAGATTTCTAGAATACAATATTTTTTCGAATACGAATTTGAGACAAAATTACGAACTATTGTGCGTTTTGATTAACATATAGAACGCAGCTCAGAAAGGGATATGCCTTACATGGTAAAATCATCACATCTATATGTCTATAATAAATATAAAGATATTGTAACAATAGCCTATTGAGTATTTATATTTTAAAAAATAAATTATTTTTCAGTATTGCAGTTTTTTTTAGTTTGATTGTACACGAGTCTGCATTAGTTCTGAAAGGTTTTTTTCGAAAAAATAAAACTATTTTAATAAAACCCTTTTGACATTTAAAATGTTTTATATTTTTTAACAAATGTTACTGTATTACATTTATACACTTTTAAAGTGTTTTAAAAACCTTTCAGAACGGAGTAACTTTAAAAAATTTCTTCTGAGAAAAACAAAAATCTATTTTAAATATTTATACAAGTTATTTTAAAAATGTTGGTGTTAAATTGGGATAAAGCCTTATGAAGAAAAATATATTTATTTTATCAAAAGAGCTCCAACAGAAACAATTTTTCAATTCAACCGTCGACCACTTTCAACGAATTTGTACGAGGAAAAATAAATTACCACACAAAAAAATTGTTTCTGTCTTCAACCCGAACTGTTCGGAATCTACTGACATTCAACTTTCGCGCCAAAAAGCAGTCTAACTCGGGCTTGCGCAGTATTCAAAAATATTTCAACCATGTACTGAAAAATACAACAGTGATATACATTTATTTGAAACAAAAAATTTTTTTTGAATTTTTTTTATTGTATATTTTGAGCAATTTAATAGTTTGAAAGGGCGTTCCACCCTTCAGGATATCTAAGGAGGGGTATTTTGGCACTGTATGACGGTTCGGAGTAGGTACAAAATATGGGCAACCAAAATTGTCTGGGGGGGAGAGAAGTTCAGATTTTCCAATCAGTATTAAAATGAAACACGTTTTGGTTTGTCTTCAATTTTCTACTAGTAAATAAATTACACGTTTCTAACTCTACCGGGAATTTATTTTATAGAAACTAAATGTTTCACAAATCAATTTTTAACATTTAAATAGTTTTGGAAAATCTGCACTTTTATCGAATTATAAGATACCTGGACTTTTAGAGCACAACATACATTACAGATTTAGATATTTTCTTGACACACAAATCTTGAAATTTTGTTTCCTTAGTAACACGGCAGCAATGAAACTACTAATACCAGCATGCTCGGTGTTCCGAAACTCAGAAATTAACTTGCAAAAAGCAAGTATTCTTAATAAAATGAATGTATTCGCGTCAGCTTGGAAGGATCGCAAAAACTTGATTTATACTAACTACACTATGAACTGCATCCTTCAGAATACTCATATACTGCCCGCATTACTTGTTCAAGAAGGTATTGCATAACCCATCTACGGTAGGCGCTGGTAATATACACAAGGATAATAATGAATAATCTTGAAAAAAATTGTCTTAAAAACTCCGAACATGCTTGTAAATCCAATCTACGATTAAATGTGTTCAGGATGGCTTCGCAAACACATGCAGCGTCCTTCCTTAAAAACCAGTCTTTTTTTTACCACTTTTAAAAGACCTCAACTTCATCAAATGATATGTGTGGTTTCGTCAACAACGATTTAGTGGTTTTATAAAATAGAGCATTCGTATAATCAACATGCAATAACAAGAATAACACCAATAACAACAAATAATTTTTTTTTTAAACAACTCGACTTCCAGTTGCCCATTACATTTTTTTTGTGGAAATTAACCCAATTTTTTTAGAATTTATGAACTGTGTATAAATAAAATTAAATTTTGATCAAACTATTTCAGGAATTCGGTAAAAAAAGCAGTTCGTTAATACATTTTTTTACTATGTACCACGTATTCGATAAACAGTAAATTTAAGGTTTATGACTGAAATAGCAGAAAAGTTTTTTTTATTGTAAATATACTACACAAATTTCCAGATTTTGCATTTTAGATCTAAATATAAGCAATCCTCTTATTCACAATTTTGGGTTATTTTCAAAAAAAAAACACTGTTGTTCCACCTTAAACACTAAGAACTGAATCCATCTTTTTCTTTTTTTGTAACACAAAATCAAAATGTACAAAAGTATGTTAGTCCATATTTATTGCTTTCAACTGTCAAGATCTTTGGAAAAAAAGACCCTTTATTTGGTCCACTTGTTTTTTTCCAGGAACAAAGAACGTTTTGAGGATGTTTTTGTGAGGTTAGCAAAATAACAGTGTAACGACGAAAATTGTAACACAATCGAATTAATTGGCGAAAATATTAATTTATGTACAAAAAGAATGCTAAACGACCAGTCATAAAAATTTTTTTGATTTTTTCAGTTGAATTTTGAAAAACTTTCCTTGTTCCCGTAAAATATTATAACACAAACGTAAATAATTCCCCCAAAAGCTCTATTTTTGATTTTAAGGAAGACAAATAGCTGTCTATTGCTTATTGTAGCTCAAAATTGGAATATTTTTTTTAACGAAAGCTCTAAGCATGACCAAAGCTAAATATTTCATGCCTAAGCGAAATCCCCGAACAGTTTCTACGGTAGCAAATGTTTCCTTTTTTTATTATTTTTCAAAACTACAAAATGTATTATTATATTACTATTCAGTTCTAGTATAAGTCTAATCTATGAATATTTTTAAAGTGTCATAAGTATTAAAATAGACATAAATTTACTATTGTCCAGAATTCTTTTTATCGGCGAAGCTGATGTTTTTGCGGGTGGCAAACATAGAACTGTAACAAATAAGCTCTATTTTAAATGTAGTACACATTTCTTTTGGCATACAAAACATTCAATTTGAAATATAAAATAGAATTTATTTTTGAAGTCACTGTTTTAAATTTTAGTTAGCGATGCATTTAGGTGATAAATTTTAGCGATGAATTCGGCCCTTGCCAGTTCTGAAATTTCTAATTGGTTTAAACAAATTTGGGGTAAAAGTACTGCTTTGAATCATTCTTACTAAACATCTGATGTAAAGCAATTTTAAAATATATTTCAATCATCAAACTTATAAAGGGCATAGAAATAACCAAAATTTCAAGTGCTTGTCTTGACAGACAACTTTTTTTTATTGAATATCAATTCTTCAATGTTTTTAAGTTGCAATACCCCTAGCAGTAAAAACAATGGTTTATCAAGGAAAATATCAACATTTTCATTGAAATTCCTTAGACAAACGTGGAATAAAGTATCAATTTGTCAATTCATAAATTTTGCAATATATGAAATCTATCTAGGCTAACCTAAAGTTCCGGATTAGTCAAGTTAAGTTTTTCACAACACTGACCCGCTTGAGCGCAGAATATTCTGGACAACAGCACGTACCCACACAACTTGCAAGTTAAGGCAAAAGAGTACATTATAACAATTTTTTTCTTTCTTGCATATTTTGCGTGGCAGGGAAACAGTACAGGTAATTTAAAAAGTGATACCATTTCTATTGGAAAACAACCTTCACCGAAAACAATTAAATTTGATTGTCGTACTTTGCTTTCGTTAGATTGGTTTTTTAAATCAAGGACCACACAAAATATACAAAAAGAAAACAGCAAAAAACATTCACACAACACACATGCGAAATAAGAACAGTTCAGATATATTTTTTGTAAATATATATTTATGGAAATATATGAGCATAAGCGTTCGAGCTTTCTTGAGTTATTGCTTTTCACTTTTGCCGTCTCAATGAAAGCTCTCGGCTTCTACAGTATTGAATTTTTTGGTTACAATAGAAATATACTTAGGTTATATCTTTTTTATTAACTCTATAATAAATTATTTGAAAAACTCATTCTTATATATTGTGTACATTTTTTTTAGTAAAACAAAAAAAATTTACTATGTTTACATTTTAGGCCTGAACCTATATATCTCTTATACACACCGAATTAACATTCCTAGAAAGTTAAGTATTCCTATCAGTCAAAAAACCCCTAGCTACAAATATGTGTTTCCTCGGATCCATGAACATGCCGACACTTATTGCGACTAAACGACAATACAACTAGATAGATAAAAACAGAACACAGAATAAAAATTGAATTCTTCTATAACGAGTAAAATTAAAATGAAAATGCAAAGAACATCGTAAACACTGACAAATCATGGTTAGATTGAGAGTTGCCTAACCTAACCTAACGGAACATTAGATTAGAAAAAGAATTGATAAAAAAAAGTATACCTTTTAAGCAAATAACGTTCATATTCTCAAAATGATTATATATTAATTCTATAATAAACTTAATAACAATAATAACAGCAGCTAAGGTAATGTACTAATTTATTCTAAAGTAAAAAAAAAGAAGTTAGAATTTAAACGGAATAAAAAATATACAAAGAAATAAATAAATTTGTGTAAACTACAAAAATTCTTATAAGATTATATATTACTTCTATACAAAACTTATTTTAATAGGATAACATCAACAAATTAAATTTTCTTACTTATTTAACTAAATATATTGCTTAAATTCATCCGCCTAATAAACAAAATTTGCAATAATAAATTTAATTCAATGTAATAAAATTTGAAAACAAAAACATGATGCTCTTGTTCTTTTTTTTAATGAGAAAATTGGTTTGAGATGTTTATTGATCATAAAACACATTCACTAAAACATTTTAATTATGTTTCACTCTACCAATGAATACAACCAGTGGAAATTTAGAAAAAAATTGAAATATTTTACTTAGGTTATACAAAAATTGAAAAATTTTGAACTACCAAAGTAAAAGTATAAAAACTCATTGTCAGGAAGACAACCTAATTGGAAACACATCTCAAAAACCAGTCAGCAGATATTGAGCTGACAAACTTCTATTCCACTAAATATTTTTTTTTCTTTAGATATATTTATTTTATAGCTATGTTCAATATAATATAGTATCGTCTTATATAATATATAGGATCGTAATAAAATAGAAAAAAATACTATAATTAATTAATTAATAATACTCTTAATAGTTGTGCACAAATTGGGTGGGAAAAAACAATGGTAGATCTAGTATACAAAATCTACTGTTCTAGACAGCAAAAACAACCTAAGATCAAAAAACACAAAACAACAAAATGCTTACAACTATTAAACATTATTAAAAATGAGCAATATGTACAAGATTTCGTTTAATTTTAAAAACAGTCCCAGTAAACCCCCTCCCCACTTAAAAAAAGCAAATCTTGTTCATCGTTGCTCATATTTAGGTTAAACTAATCAAAATTCAACTAATAAAAAAATAAAATGCACTTTGCAAGTATAAAAAAACGTATATAAATGTTTGGGCTTAATAACTAAAAAAATACACAACAAAAATATACAGTTTATTCAAAATCTGTTAAATTATAAACAAAGTCAACTAGTGATAAATTTTCCCAAAAAAATCATCACATGGTGGGTTAAATATACAAAAAAAGAACACTAAAATACATTTATTTTTCAAAGAACATTTATATATCAATAATTATTTATCATATAAAAAAGTAAACAAATACTGGAAAAAATATTTTTCTTTTTATTTATACTATGAGGCTAAATTTGAAAATTTGAACATGGCATGACAGCAGTATTTCGGCTGGGCTAATTATTATGAAACTGATTTTAAAGCAGCTAAAAAAACATTGGTCTTGCCCAAAATTAAAACAAAATAAAGCGACAATCAACATCGCATTGAGCATTGTTTGTTACAACTACTATACAACAACAAATAATATACAGGTACTAAAAGTGCACAACACTTATGGGATATGTATTGACAGGTTCTTCTGATAAACAGCTGATTAACTGTTGGAATGACTAGACGTAGTAAAAATTGAATTAGAAACCCGGTTATCCGACCTCCCGTTTATCCAGGTGTTTTATGTCAATGACAAATCGAACAACTTATCCGGCCTAACCTGACCGAATGCACAAGGTCGAATAACAGAGTTCTATCCGTACTTGTAAATTTATTAAAAAAATCTGCAAGTACCTTTCACATCACGTTTAGTTGTTCCAAAATCTGCTGTGCACCATGAGATAAACCCTACAATGCATTTCACGCGGTCTATAAATCTAAATGGCTCGTTAGCTAAAAAAAACCCAAATTCACCGGGGATACCTATGAATGCTATGTCAGCCTACGGTACACAGAAAAACACAAAAAGACCTCAACTTATACTATATCACATAAAAAAAAATCAACAGTTTAACAACTTGGGATATGTTTCTTCTACCGTAGTCTAAATAACAAGGAATGCTTTTTTTCTGAATTCACGTCTCGTAAATATAAGGATTGCATTAGCTTATTAAAAAATTTGGAGCGGCCTCTTGATCGCACCCAAAAATTGGCAGTTTTAAGAATCACAGCCTGTAAATCGCCATCTGCTGTCATACCGTGTTCTACGCCTCTTTACCAGGTTAAGGGCAGCACCTTAGTCTTTGAACAAAACCCCAAAAAACGTCCTCCTCACTGATAAAGTAAAAGTAGGAGACTCAAATCTTCTCCAGTCAAACGTTTTTCACAATAAAAAAAAATCACAAAGTCTCAGTTTATGATTAAAAAAAATATAAAATGAGAAGAAATATCTCAGGGGTATTGAACCGAGATCAAAGTTAGACATCTCAAATACACTATAAAAACAATATAAACATAATCTTAACATAAAAATATACAATAATTTATTCTTCGTTGTACACTCCCGTACTGGCCACGTGCGAGGTACACTATCGAGTCAGTGTGGGAGACAGTGAGACAGGAAAATGAAGGGTTTTGTGGATAAATTAAGATATAATGCGGATAGCTTGGTGGACCGGCAAGTGGCAGACCGGACAGGTGGGGTCCGATCCTTGGCACAGTCCGTCTCCACAGTCCATACAGAACAAATTATGCCCGCAAGGGACGAGTGCGGCAGTCACTTCTCGCTCACCGCACACCATGCATTCCCGTTTCCCGGATAAAGATTCCGTCGGCGAAGTGGAATGTGGCGGAGAAAGTCTTGCTGAAGGAAAAGACCAGATACTGGAAGAAGCTGTAGCAGTTTCAAATGACGGTGACTCTCCGATGCCTTCGTCGCGGTCTAAAGACGTACTCCAAATAGATCCGAGATCTCCCAGTCCTGTGATGGCGGATCCTGAAGCCGAAGAGCTCGAAGAAGCCGAACTGCAGCCCGAACTACCCGATAGGGCAGAGAATCCGCTCTGGAGATTGTCGTTCTGGAGATTATCCATGTAGTTGAACAAACTTCCCAGACCGGTCTTATACAGTGAGGCGAGCACATTGGATGATTCACCGTTTAAGAACGGATCCGAGAAAATGGTGTCCGGCAAAGTGCCTGTTCCTGTGCGTACAGCGATGTGAGCTTCGATCTCCCTCCTAGCAGCTTCTACGCTTTCAGGTAAGCCGGTCACATCGAACACGGGTTCCTTGTCTCGCGACGGTGTGACTATGTAAGTGTGGGTCTGGTGTTGGATCCGCTTAATCGTCGCTCCTTTAGGCCCCACTACGAGACCGACCACTCTGTACGGAACGCGCACCTGGATGGTCACGTGACCAGGGACGTTCGCAGGAGGTCCTGGAGGAGAGAGGGATCCGGTTCCCAAGTTGTTCTTTCTGGATGCGCGGATCTGAGAGAAATGTTCAGCTGCTGACAAAATCTCGCGCTTCGCCTTGGCTACGTCCTCTTTGCGCCCGGTGACAACAAAGACTGGTTCTTCGCCTCGAACTGGCGTCTTGATGTAAGTGTTGGTCTTTGCTCTCAGTGCTTTGATCTTGCAACCTGCAACAGGAAAAAATGGAATACAACTACTGGTCATATTGAAATAAATACATTTGCATTTAGAAGGGAAAAAAATTACCATAAAATAAGACAATGTCTGTTGGAATTTTCAGCTTAAACCTGCAAGTATATGTTGATTAAAACTGATTAGACTAACATAATTAATAATTAATACACGAACGTCGTCTATAAAGTCGACTCACCAAGCGTGCACAACCCTGTAAAGTTTGTCAATCGTGATACAATCTACTGTCTAACAAAATTAGAAAAACTAACCCAACTTTTCATTAACTGAATTAATGCACTGTTTTATACAGTGCAAAAAATTATTAAAATATATTTAAATAACGTCACAAAATTTAACTTCATTTTTAGCTATTGGTTGCAATAAGAGTTAACTGGTAGTACTATCTGTTATCGTGTGAATGAAAACTGTTTTTATATTACACAATATTCATGATAGATTAAAAATATTTACTGAACAAAAAATAGGTGAGCAAACACAATCTACATTCAAAATTTTACTGTCATCAATCAATTCGTTTAGCCTCCAGCGAAATGCTTTATAAAGTGAGAAAATAAATTGAGAAACAGCAACTGCAGATTTACATAACTAGTCAGCCTGCAGCCCTCGGCCCCTGGCCTCTTGTTAAGCTTCGCAAACTGAAAAACATTTTAAATATCATCTGTTAAGGCGAACAGTACTAATTCCACCCCTCCCCAACATCTTCGAAGTGTAACAATATTTTCGTTGTACATTTATAAAATACAACGTGTATGATTACACACCTAGTGATATATCTAGATTACTAGTGTCAGAAAACCTTGAGAACATAAACAGTTCGGGATGAGCGGCTAATTAGGGAGGTTTTAACACAGGAAAGGAGCAAGGAGCAGGTTGCCGTACACCGTACATTCCTCAGCCACAGCGAGAGCGGGGAGTGGGGGGGCCAGACTACAAAGCACGCTATGGGAGTTGAAAGCCCGTCCAAGGTGACCGGCCGCGCTCGAAGGCCGCGAGCCCACTCGTCGGATCTTTTGTTTCACGGCGCGAGCTGACGTACCCACGGGCGGGACGGGGTTTTTTGGGTTGCCGAAAACGTTCATTCAAACATTGGGCTAGGCTGTAATCAAACAGACTAGTCTATTTTGAGATCGACCGCGTGTGGCCGGTTTGGTGGTAGAAAAAACTAGCGTGATCTACCGAAACTGACAACAAGGAAATGACCTAGATACAACTTTGGGGGCGGGTAGACTCGGACAATTATTCTTTTTATATATCTGAAATTAAAGATAAAACTCTACAAAGCATTTTAATTAAATATTCTCTTTGAGATCCAATTTGGATATTCAGTAGGTCTTCTGTATTCATATATAAATAGGCCTACTATAAATGTGCAAGAAATTGTTAACATAGTGCTTAAACTGTTACAGTAAGGACAGCATTCAAAAATAACTAAAATAAAACCCTTACGCATCAGAACAAGTATGGTTAAGGCAAAATTTCGCTTCAAGTGTTCCTGAAGAAGAACTACATTGTCAGGATTACATTTTACTACTTCTACGAATTTTGCACATACGAATAGGATGCGATTGTATATTGCTTTCATCACAAAATTTTATGATTTTGAAACTAGAACGTTTTCAGTAAGCTTTCACGGAACACTTATTCTCCCGTTTAACTTACCCGTTCGGGAAATGTATACCGAATAAAATATGGTTTATGACCAAATGTAATGAATCGAAAAAAACAAACATGGCTCGGACGAATGATATAAAAAATAAACCCTGACCGCCGTATCGTAATTTTCGAAGCAAGATTTATTTTATAAATAAATAAGTGTGAGCGAGCAGAACCAAATTTGTAGTAATGTTAACGTAGCCTATCCTCTGTATATTAATTTCACTGCCTCTTAGATTACAAAAGGCGGAAATATTTTCGTTCAGATTTAGGATTAGATTTGTCACCGGCAATTATGTCCCTGGCATTAACCCGAGCCAAGGTTAAGCCCGAGCATTGTTAGTCTGTCGATCTGTAGCCTACCTTCTCACACTCACTTCTCGCTTCACAATTAACTTGTATGTAAGCAATGCCATCTCCCGTCACCCGCGCCAGCTCGTTTGTGCCAATTACGCGTGTATAACTCCATTCAATCAACTACGACCTCTTGCACTCCTGCTTGCGTGATGGATACACGAGGGGACATAGCGTTACTATAACAGTAAACAATATCAGCTGATTTTCATTATCGTCTAATCGTCAATTACAAAATTATACAATACTTTAAATACGGCTTTTAAACGGTAATTTTGTAGATTATTAAATGCAATTAACATATCTATCAGATGAATTTATTTTACGATATATATTTCTTCACGACGTGATTGTGAACTTGGTTTAAAAGTTTTAATGGTTATAATTTTATGTTTCTTAGGTTTCACTCGAATATCTACACATGGCTCTATGTTTCAATAGAGCCTATAAATGTATTCTGTCCACCATCTCGGGCCCATTTTCAAAATTTTCCGTCAAAGTATTAACGATTTTTTTCAAAATCGAGTGGTGCGATTTTGATAAAAGTCCTCAAAATGACCATCGTCGAGTTAACTTATTTTCGTATATCAGATTTCGAACACTAAGATCAGTTACAAAAATTCTTGTGACTATAACCTGCTGAACCGATTTGAAAAATTAGGTGTTTTTAGGCGATAGCTCCAAATTTGCTTGTAGGCTACAATTAATTAAATGAGTGTAGGATATCATGAGTGAATGAATGAGGTTACACATATTTCGATTTGGAACAACAAATATTTTTTCTCTCTGATCTCGTACTACTTTTGAGTTATGTAGCTGTTTGTGAAATGGCCACGAACTGAAACACGGTTTACAACACCTCCTCAAGCACATGAAATGCGAATAAAATTCTTTTTAAAAAAATCGGTTAGGGTAAAAAACACACGATATTCTAATAATTCAACTATATTGAATTTGTAACTAACAATTTAACATTAATATTCGAATAACGACCTCAAATTTTGAGGAAAATGCCTCAAAACTAAGTACTATCAACCCTTTTTGACAATGTTTTCCTCACTTTTTGTACGCCTTTTACATTATTACAGCGGTGCTATAGTTACGGGAATCGATCTCGAAAAATCGTTTGAAACCCGATCCATCGTAAGAATTTCGACCGATCAAGGACTGTTACTGTGGAACAAAAGACAAACGCGACCTCCAAACAGCATTCCTCCTCCAAAGGTTTTTACTTTACTTTGCCGACATAAATTATTAATGAGCTATTTACAAAAGGGTCTAACAGTTTGGGCTTGCGGTCACTTCAAAACGAAATTCGGCGGTTAGGTAAATTTGGAAACGCCCCAAAATTGCCTCGACCCGATGATCCGTCCAGTTTTTTTACCATCGTAAACATGACCGCGACCTATGTGCCGTTTCTTTGTTTTAATCCGATCCTTTTTATTTCAGTATTAGCATTATATCAGCCAGTTCCTAACATCGAGGTGTTGATATACTCTTTTTTTTGTAGTGTGGTTTACCAGTAGCTGTGAACTGAAATGTAAAATAATTACAATATTTGGGTCACTAAATAGAAGCCCTCTAATATTTGTTAAAATATTTATTTTGTTAATACTTGTAAATAGTTAACTGCAAAAACATTTCTGGAGGGCTTAGGAACGCTTAGTTTTAAAATTAAGATTTTCAAGCAATAGTAATTTTAGTTCAATTCGAACTTGGAATAAAATTCGATTTTGGCAATAGCCTGGGACGAATTCGTCCTTTCCCCAAAAATACATTAGTTTTTAAATGTTACAAGAATCAGAAAGACCTTTTAAACAGTTTATAATGAATTTCAGTAGTAACGTATTTTGAATATATTAGTTTGAAAATTCGTAGTTTTAATTAGTTTTCGCGACTAAAATGGCGGCAGGGCTTGCAGAATTTAGAATCATAGTCAAGTTAAAGATGTAATCGATTTCACAAGGTCAATGTATCACGAAGGCCTCGATCCTCTAGGCCGATTGAAATACGGAGGCAAGACATGTAAACCTTGAATTTAATGCGAACCCAACCACACCGCACTGGCCTGGCCTAACTTGCGTTTGGTGAAATTTATCACAATTAATTGGTGTTGAAATTTTCTGCAAAAATGTTTAGCCGGACAAATTCAGCGGAAAAAATGGTTATTAAACGTAAACCATTTTCGTTTACGGGCATCAACCAAAATCAAAAATTTGCTACGTCCACTGTATCCCTTCAATGTCTAAACAACTATGTAATGTAAAACTAAGATAATGCTTCAGGTGTTCTTTTTTTTAATTAGACTACTACAAAAAAAATTTCCATGTAGTAAAAAACGTTGTGTACTTTTTTACGTAATTTTCTAATAACAGTTTACAGTGCTTTTCCTCGGGTATTCACTCGTAGGCGTAACCTCAGATATGAAAGTATGATTCAACAATTGTGTAGAGTACAGCTAAGGCGCTACCTTCGATTTTCTTGCAGGTTAGAGTATTTAGGGCCCATTGTTATCAGTCATTGGTTTTTAATCAAATTACTATTAATTAATGAAAGCAGTCATTAAATTTTTATAACATTTTACAAAATTATTTGAAATAACTTTTTACTATGTGCGGACGGACTCACACTGGAATGTTTCTCACAAAAACCTTCCAGATTGTCGGTACAAGGGCTTCCGGCAGGTCAGTTCCGCCCGCAAGGCAAAAAGACCTTACGTCAGCAATGGCGCAACTTATGACATCTCCAATGACCCGTGTTCACAATCACTGTTTACGCAGCAATATTGACTGGGTAGTAGTAAATTAATCTTAAACGTAGCCGCCTCGGTGGCCTAGTTTATAGCGTACTGGGCTTTCACTCAGAGGACCCGAGTTCGATTCCCGGCCAGGGCTTGGCATTTTCATACGCTATAAATCATCCCATCGTCTGCATTAGCACAAGTGTGCACAATAGTCGGACGTTAAAAAAATCTTAAAACGTTCCGGATACCTGCACGAAAATTACACGATGTAAACAAGAGGTATTTTCAGCCAATCTAATTTTTCGTCGAGACTGTACAGTTAAACGCGACCTTAAATAACTTGAATGAATGAAAACTAATCTCGCTACAAAATTGTAATCTAAAAGGCAACGCGAACGACACCTACGATGAATAAAAATCCAGATGCTACAAACCGGAAATGGATACTTTTGTACACAACGGCGGTATTTCCGTTTCCTTTGTGAACCGACTACGTTAATCAAATGAGAATCTAGGAATGTTTTCATTGTCGGTGGTTAATTTGCTGAAGCGCAGAAGACGGTCCCTACACACCCAGTTAAGAAACTAGTGCCAAATATTTAACAAAATACGAATGATTTATTATTAAAGATCTTTTTTTTAAATGAATGACTCGCTGATTAGATTGTTGAAGATGTGAAAAATACATTGAAATTATATATAAAAGGATTCTTACGACAAATTTTTTTTTTAATAAATTAGGCCCAATTTATGCAGTGTTTACTTGATAGTGTTCTTATCAAGACAGGAAAATTATCACCGAATTGATTTTGACATTGATTTCTCTAGCTCGAGCAGGAAACAAAGCTAAAACATAAATATTAAATTTGGAACATAACCTTTTATTTACCGTACGGACCTTGTCAAAGTCAAAAACACGTTCGACCGCTAAAAATGTCATCACGTGTTCGGAGCAACTTCCTCATTGACGCACGAGAGCGAGATTTCAAGTTCACTCTGAAAATAAAATACCCACAGTTTCTCAATATAGTTGCATTGTAGCCAGTCAGTGATCCTGCTTCTGCCGGAGTCAGTGCACGGAGACGGGTGCTGTGCCAAACATTTCAAGGAGACTTGTCAAAAAGTATTTTTAAAATCGTCAGAGCATTTGCGACGTAAGCGGTTACAGGCGTTTATTTCACTTGTGTTCGTGTGCAATGTACTTAAAGTAATAGAAATATCGGCTGGGTCTATGTTTTTAACAAGCTATCGTTCATTTAATGGACATTGTTCAAAATTAATCAAAATCGTTAGTTTGGGGAAGAGTCTTTAGAAACTAAAAATGCTAAATGGTTTCGAAATACAGACAATCGATTATTTTACTACTCCAGCGATTTGCGCACTGAAACAATCGAATAAAAACTACCTTCTTGGGCACTGATGAATACAACAATCGATTTTTTTTTACGATCACGAAACTTTCCATCATACTTCGATCCGATTTAAACTTGGCACAAAAGTCAATTTCTGGAACACCTAAAACAAGTTCGTTCATTAAGCTGCTAAATATGAATCTGTTCCAACTATTTCAAAATGGCAGGCATTCCTCCAAAATTAATCATTTTTCAATAAAATGTGCGATACAAAATTACTGTTGAAAATACACTTCGTTCCGTCAGAGAGAAGGCGAATTCAGCTGCGATGGCCTCACCCCCCCAAGCTAGGTTTTATGCATCACAAATTCAGTAACAATTACTGTTATGTATTTATTAATAATGTGTTATTTAATCAACAGTTACTCGCATCACTACTGATTTCTTTTTAAAAGAACACGGGTTTCTATACTGCTAGTCTGTGCAGTAGTGCTGCAGTAGACCCCTCTTGGATTGGCAGACGTACAAAAATACCGCGTTGTGCGTGCGTGTGCGCGCGCCACATACCCGATCTTAAACTTGAAGCCCTGCAAATAACAACTATTCACAGCCACATCGTCGTGCGTGCGTTTGGGCCTACTTATACTTAATGCACATAAACCCTTCTGTGTCGTTTTACACCAATCTTTTAAAAAAAGTTGAAATACGAACGTTTCACTCAAAATTTGGTTATGCATCTCATTAGCACATCAACGAATGGATTAAAAAAAAACCAGGCAGTAACTACGACGAAATTTGTTTAATAGAGCGTACAGCAGGCTACTGTTATCAAGTCGGCACTGCCTGTCGCTGTAATATCCCAACAAACGATCACGCGCGTTCATCTTTTCTCTAATACCCTGTAGATATCGCTCCGACATTCAGCAGGTAATACTGGAGCTAAACAAACAAGAGATAAAACCCAGCGTAGGGGAGAACAATGACTGTACATTTACCAGTTCTTGTTTGGAAAATAATTTTATCGGAAGATGTTTAGAAAGCAATGAACTATGGTTGTTTTGACACTGCACGTTTAATAAACATCTCCGATTGTGACGTCACTTCCTCAAATAAATGGAGGAAAGACTTTACGCAAACTTCCACCCACAGTCATTATTTCCTCAAAAAACTAGACAGCTGCCTTAATGTATTAGGCTCAAATATTGGTAAGAATCATAAACATTCATATTTAAAATGAAAAAGTTACGGTTTTTATTAAATCGACAATATGCTTTAATTACCATACATACATTTCTTTTAGAACTGTCACCACAGGATCGAGTCGCACGAATCTTCACACGTGATGAAAATCTGAACATACAAGATAAACAGATCTTGAGAATCGATGAGGACATCGGAACCCAATTTTTAAGATTCCCGAACCTAATTTTGGTTTTATTTACTGCGTACGAGCAAAATGTGATCAAAACTGTTAATGGCCGAGAAATTTTACCAAAAGAAATGCCAAAGGAAGTAAAAACGATTTGCATACAAAGATCGGTTTATTTCAACAACAGATTTCCATCTCCAAAACCAAAAAGAATTCCTGCGAATTATTTCAGTTTTGTGTTTCGACGCCACGTATTGAAAAGTTGTTCAATAAATTTTATAAAGAAAACTTTAGTATAATAGTATTCATTAAAGTGAAACAAGTAATATTCTAACTGTATTTATTGTTTTAATACATTTCCCTACGGTACTTGTATTTTTAATCCACCAACCACCTTAACTTCGAACTCAAATTTGTCAGACCGTTAAAGAAAAATTATATGAGGGCTTTTATACGAGGACTTAATATTGACGGACGAACCTAATATTCCAATTTCGTATGATTGTACGATTTTCGTCGTCCAGTAATACCCAAGTGGGAACACGTAAATACCAAAATTGTCAAAACGATCGTTTACAGAAACAAACTTCTATATTTTTGCACGAAAAACTGCTTTCTAACAGCGCATGCGTGAGTGTATTAAAAACGTATTTAGTTTCACCAGTGTCAGGTTCAGACAGACCTAACCTTACCTGCCTCTGTTTTTCCAACCCACTGCACACATTCAGAAGAAGGCTACGGATAACTTGTGTGCCGGCTTAATTAACAGCACCTACCGCCATCTTGTACAGTGTCGGTAAACCTATCCGCATTCACTTCTAATTTTCTAGAAGCATTTACCCTTGTAACTCAACGCCGAAACCATATAAGAAGAAATTTTCAGAAAAATTTGTTGCTTACAGAAATTATAACTTAAAAACATTCACGAATAATTTGTTGGGACCTAGAAACCGATGAGTTATCACAGACTTGCACATATAATTACTTTTGCGTACTGCAATACTTTCTCTGAACTAATTACTGTTAGGATGATAAAGGAAATTGCTAAACTGTCAGATTTTGCGCGTTACGCGACTCCACAAAGGAATGATTTACAGTTCGAGCGAGACGCAGTTCCAAACAAAGATGGCGACAGGGTGGAGGACAGATGCTTTATAACCTTGGGGTTGCCGGCGTAGGGTGGCGCGCTATTTTTGGGACTATTTCAAGGTCACTCGGTAGTCGGCATAACACTGCATTCATCTGCGCTGCGGATAGTTTTAGATATTTTTTTAATACGATTATTACAGTACAAAACAGGCTAGTAAATAGTGAAATTACGCACTAATTCACAAGAAGGCATTTTGTCCACATTTTTACAGCATTTACAATGGAGAATCCATATACTGCATCACCCTGATTAGTCTACAACAGAAGGCTACATAATTATGTAATAAGTAACGCGGCGGTCTCATTTTAAAATGGTTTTAAAATTTTTACTGAAATATCCATTTTTAGGCTAAGGATTTTTCTTTAGAGACTATTTTTTTTTGTTTTTAACAAGCAAAGTTAATTATTATAGCAAATGTTTAATGGTACTAAACATTTTATGAACTTTAAACAACCAAAAAATAGAGTAATTTAACACATTGTTTTGAGTCAGAATTCCACAACTGCTGAAATTTTCTTCGTCCACTTGAAAAGAAAGGTTTGAAGATTTTTCTTTTGAAAATTGAAATTATACACAAAATTTATTACGATTATCGAATATATTTAACAATGTGCAACAAAATCGCTTTATTTTATGGTGTGAAATTTTATGGTGAAAAACGGGGAAGTGTGCTCTTGAAAGAATGGCAAGTTTTCATTTTGATAAAATATAGCATTGCTGTACCGGTTTGCATAAATCTATTTTCATTTTTATATTTTTTTTCAGTAAAACAAAAAAAATTCACAAAAACGATTTAAACCATAATTTTGCTTAAGTGTAGAAAACTCGGTATATGTTTTTTTCGCTACTGAAAAACCTGAAGTTTTTCTTTATTTTACCGTATTTCAAATTTGGTACACTACGTTTATAAGTATTAACCTGAACATTATTACTAAATATAACGGAATATATTTATGGTTTTTGCTGATAGCTCCGACAAAGCAGATAGCAATCCATTTTTGTATACTCTTGGAACTACGTTTAAGGAAAATTTCGACAAAAAGTGGAAACTGTCCTGAAACAACTTTCACAACTTACACAACATGTCAATCAAATTTATTTAATATTCTGCATTGTACACAAAAATTTAAGTAGCATAACCCAACTTTTTTTGTAAGACCACGATACACTAAAATTTGACAACTATCACTAGTTTCGACCTAGTTTAAAACGAGCGCATCGGTTACACTTTCTCGCAAAACCTCACAGAAAACATGCGTATAGGAAAAAGGGGGGCTTTGCACAGAGATGTATTATTAATTTCAATTAAACGTAGTGGTGTTTTACTGCATAGTGGGGGGTGAAGCTGCATTATTGATTGTGTTCTGCAACCCCTAGTGCCGTATTGTCCCACCCCCACTGAACTACCCTCCTTTTCACCCCACTTCCATCCACGTGCTGCCTCCATACGTGTCTACCTAGCGAGACAACGACCGGTGTAGTTCTGACAACTCCCACTGCGTCTAAACATTAAATCATATGAATACGAATCTATGCAGTTATTTTCTTATAAAACCCCTTTTAAACATGCATCATGTTTTAAGACTCATTGTGATACTGAATTTTTCGTGATGAGAGTGCTATATATAGGTATATATATATATATATATATATATATATATATATATATGTGTGTGTGTGTGTGTGTGTGTGTGTGTGTGTGTATCAGTAACGTTTATTTTGCACGTCGCAAGTATCTAATTAAAACTTCCTAGTTTCAGCGCAGAATCGAACTGGGGACTTTGCAGCACGTGTAAGGCGCACGTGATAACCACTACACTACGGAAACTACGAAGAAGTTTGACCAAAGTAAATGTATGCAATGAATCGTTAATTTAATTTTGATAAGTTTCAGGTTATGTTAAAAACTAGCTACGTTAATATGTCGTGATGCCGTGTTTTTCAACACATTATAGTAATTTTCTGTACATATCGTAGTGCAGTGACATTGCAGTGACCGCACCGACGTTATGTTCGTCGTCGTCGTAGCTCTTGCTTCGCTAAGGAAGTCGCTTGTCGCTTGTCGCTTATCTCCACTGATAACAAAAAGACACACCACCAGCATAACTACTGACAAACGTAATAACGGCGCCTCACAAAACACTTGGAAGGCCAGCTTTGTTTGTAGAACTGTAGTGGGAGCTTGGATTCGGAGAATCGTTAGCACATGGTTCATGTTCCGCTGAAGTCTTTGTTCTGATCCCGTTTACGCTGCATAAATGTAACGGGCTTTAAAATGCACTTTCTTGAATTAAAGTGAGGTGTTGGCTTAAAACTCTTCAAAAACCTTAGGAAAACCCCGAAAAATAAGTCAAATCAGACATTGGTCGGTCATAGTATGAACATTATCAGGGTGTACTTTCGTTATTTTTTTAAATTTTCTCCTGAACAACAATTTGTCATATACCGTCTCAATTTTGGTATACAGACATCACCTCTTATTCTTAATGTTTAAACCACAAAAAATGGATTTTAATCGCGGATAACAAACCAAATTCAATCGCCAATAACAAACCAAATTCAATTGCGGATAACAAACCAGATTTAATCGCGGTTAAGAAACCAGATTTAATCGCAAATAAGAAACCGAATTTAATCGCGGGTAACAAATCAGATTTAATCGCGGATAACAAACCAGATTTAATCGCTGATAACAAACCACCAGATTTAATCGCGGATACGAAACCAATTTAATCGCAAATAAGATACCAAATTTAATCGCGAGTAACAAATCAGATTTAATCGCGGTTAAGAAACCAGATTTAATCACGGATAACAAACCAGATTTAATCGCAGATACGAAACCAATTTAATCGCAAATAAGAAACCAAATTTAATCGCGAGTAACAAATCAGATTTAATCGCGGTTAAGAAACCAGATTTAATCACGGATAACAAACCAGATTTAATCGCAGATACGAAACCAATTTAATCGCAAATAAGAAACCAAATTTAATCGCAGGTAACAAATCAGATTTAATCGCGGGTAACAAATCAGATTTAATCGCGGGTAACAAATCAGATTTAATCGCGGGTAACAAATCAGCTTTAATCGCGGATAACAAACCAGATTTAATCTCGGTTAAGAAGCCAGATTTAATCGCGGGTAACAAATCAGATTTAATCGCGGTTAAGAAACCATATTTAATCACGGATAACAAACTTGATTTAATCGCAGATACGAAACCAGATTTCATCGCAAATAAGAAACTAAATTTAATCGCGGGTAACAAATCAGAATTAGGCCTAACAGCAGATAAGAAACCAGATATCCAAGCAACTGTCTTGCACTAAAAGGTAGTTAACTTGTCACTCCTCCCACTCATTTTAATTCCGAACACAGTTCGTGAAAATTATTTCAGATTAACATTTAACAAACATTCGTAACTCAAAAGTCCTGGTTTGCTCGCGTGGAACGATGATTCTATTGAGTGCTAATAAGCAAGCATGTCCAACTGCTTCCTAATTGAGTTGGCATAATCATGCGGACAATAAATTAAATGTAATTGATAGAGATTAAATTTGTCAGCGTTATCAGATCGAACAGCGAGTTGTGAATGACAACACTGTGGGTGTCCCGCATGGATCCCACTTGGTACCGATGCTTTTTTATTAATCAATCCAACACAGGAAACGCTTCGATTACAAGCATTAAAGTACTTGGGACTATAATCGCTTTACTCGTTTCCAATTATACAAAAAAGAATTGTCATAGTCCAAAGGTAAAATATGAACGAGAGGGGGAAATGGCAATGGAAAACGTTTTTTATTAATTATTTTAAAACTTATTTGATGTCGTATCATAAAAATGATTGAATAGTACTTTTAATCACACAGCACAAGGAAGAATGACGTAAAAAACTGCATTTCTTGAGAGTACCTTAATTCAAAAATATGAAAGCGAACATCAACAAAGTGTACGTTTGTTTTTCATTCAATCCAGGTTTACACATTTTTAGATTTTTCTGAACGGCATGCCGGAAGTAGAGGGGTTGAAAACGTATTCCAAGTCTAAATGCTCTACACACACGCACAACTTAATATGTAAAACTATATGCTTTTGGAATCCGTATTCTATTCAATACTACATTCAAATGATACCTTGTAGTAGACAAATAAAAAATTTAAAATTATTCTTAATTTTACCCTGAACTACCCCTACATATTTGTGCGCGCGTTAATGTACAGACGGAAGGACGGACAGCGCGCTCAAATGTACTCTTTATTTTGTGCAAAGACCAAACAAATTCTACCAACATCTCATCTGGAAACATTTCTTTTACCAGTAAGCAGACATTTTTTTATTTTTAAATATTTTATATCCCTCAATTATCACAATCGATAAGAAATTTTCCACCGTACCATTCAATCTAAATATTTTATTTATAAAAAATCTCATTTTTTCCCAGTTAAGACTAATGAGGACGTGGGATCAAGCAACGGGAGTAACTGCGTTTCGAACCAGAAGTCTTGAGGTTATCGACTGTCCGTTATACCACATCGTCCACCGAGCCTTTCTAATCCAAAAAATAATCCTTGACCCAATACCACTCAGCAAAAAGTACGTTCTTATTAAAGAAATCTATTTCGATTTTACACAAAACAGGACAGA
Organism: Callitettix versicolor; assembly: GCA_022606455.1. Taxonomy (NCBI): domain Eukaryota; kingdom Metazoa; phylum Arthropoda; class Insecta; order Hemiptera; family Cercopidae; genus Callitettix; species Callitettix versicolor. The sequence continues at coordinate 73,003,462 of CM040190.1, forward strand.
CATTCTATCTATCTATCTGCATCTTACTCTACTACTATGAAAGTACAGCAATAGTACTGACGAAAAGGACCAAAACGTTTTTTTATTTACTTTTCACAAAATCAATACAAGACTTCTCCACAGAAAAAGTATGTTTACTAATGCTTGTATTCTCTTCCTCCTTTATTTAACTGCTGTGCAAAAGGTTGAAGTGAAATGTGGTTTTAATTGGTCTTGTAAATTTATTTCTTGTTCGGAAGAAAAAAATGTCCTTTCGATTCAGAAACTAGTGTGGTAACAAAAAAAAAGGAAACAGCTTCAAGTTCTCTCCCAACAACAAAGCACCTTGTTGGTACTGTTTTCGCCATTGCACTAGCGATATTTGTGTCTATAGCCTATTAAATGGACAGATGCGTTACCCTTTGGGGAATATTTAAGAGGGATCGGAGATTGGCAGAGAGCCGGGATGTTCCGCCAAAAGTTCCTTGTGCGTGCAGCGTGTAGTGGTAAAAACCCAATGTACAGGCAGGCTTGCATATTCGTCTTATCATAATCATTTTGTTTTATTTAGCATTATTTTAATGATTTTGAAAAGGCCTATTCGTCTGTTATATCATTTTGTTTATTATAATTTTAATGATTTCAGATAAGATCAACGAATTGGGCCTATCCGTCTGTTATAATCATTTTTTTATTTAGCATTTTTTAAATGATTTCATTTTTATACCTATTCATTTATAATTTTATTTTATTAAGCTTTATTTTAATGATCTTGGACGAGATCAACGTATTGAGCCTATTCTATTATATCGCGTCATTTGGTTTTATTTAGCATTATTTAAACGATTTCCGAGAATATCACCGTGTAATCCTATCATTCGTCTGTTGTCATAATCCTTTCTTTTAAATAGCATTATTCTAACGATTTTGGATAAGATCAACGTGTAGGCCCTATTCGCCTGTTATAATCACTCTTGTTTTATTGACGGTAGTATTATTGTACGATTTCTGAGATCAACTTGTAGACCTCTATTCGTCTGTTATAGGCCTAATCACTTTGTTTTATTAAGCATTATTTTAACAATTTCCGAGTTGTTCAACGTGCAGAACGTGATTTGTCTGTTATCACTATTATTTTGCTTTTTTTCACATTTTTAATGATTTTGTAGTAGTTAACAAAACGAGAAAGGAAAATAAAGTATACAGTAATTTACTACAGAACTATGTTTAGTATTTATATAGGCTCGAATAATGTTACATTTGAAGTTTTTGTATTACCGATTATAATGAAGATAGTTTAAAAAATAAAAATGTTACTTTTTTCTGTCTGGATCGATACGTATGTGTATATCATAAGGTCGCGCTAACTAACATTAAGCTGTGGGAATACATTTTTATTCAAAGCCCGTTCAGGTTCTGACAAAACGGTACGTGTGTACTGGTGAAGTTCTAATCGAAGTCAGTTTTACAACCTTGTACGAATTACATACACACAACAGGCACCGCGTGAAACAGAATTGGCGAGTGGCTGCTAAAGAAACCCCCCACCCCACCACGCCCATTACCGGCTTTATGGCTTTGCGTCGGGTCTTAAAAGATTAACTGTGAACTGAAGTGAGCCGAAAAGCAAATTGGTTCAGAGTTTATAGGGCCGTGCCCTGCTGGTCATACATGAAATTAAGTTTTTTTGCATATACAGTGTGGTAATCGACGTCAGGAAAAACGTGACATTTTGCATGGAAGTCAACTGTTACCCGTTACTGGATTGGCAACGTTCAAATCGATTGGCTTTGAAACTTTTTCAATATAGTAATTAGTCATTCCTCTAAGTAGGAAGTTTGTGTAAAATCTGTAAGTGAATAAACGACATTTCTATTTTTGTCAGATTTCGACATTCCAATTGTTCAGATAATATACGGTTGTGTCTATTTATAGACATCGAGAGCTATCCTTGTTCAAAGTGGTCACGTGGTCTCCAAAGCCTACCTAATCCTGTAAGCAATAATGGCCTACCCCAACTTGCGGTTATATAATCAGATCAAGTCAACCATCGTGTAGGCCGTGAATGGAAGACTGAATATTGACGACTGTTTGTAAAGCAAAACGCGGTTGTGATAACTTTTTTTAGCCACAGTTAGCCCTACCGCTTTTACCTAATAATTACAGTACTTTTAAAAAAGCGAAATCATCCGTTCTATGAATATTCCGAAACTAATTTTTATTATCACCGAATGACCTTGGACTACCCCTAATCGAAATACAAAACCAATATTTTTTCCCTACACTTTGAAGGTCTAAATCTAATGTTACCAGCGCTAAATTAAAAAAAAAAAACAATGAATATCAAGCAGAAAATATCGCTATGCTATCATGACAGAATCGAACCTGCGAACACTCATAGAGCAACCCACTACTATAAATAAACCACACTACACCAAACTGATGGAAGGTTTTTCTCCAAAGACACTTTCTGTTCGATGACAATTTTGTCACGCGTTGTTAACGGTCTGATACATCACTATGGCAGGTTTTGTGACTTGTATCACTTAAGTTATTCAACTCATGCACCATCTATTGTTTCTTCTTCCTCCTCTACTCCAGCTGCCTCTACTGGTGAAGCTTGATAAATATGCTGGAATATAATGATCTACAGTCCAAACAATTCCAACTACATGTGTTACAATACGTTTCTAAACAACCCCCTTAAAACAGTACCTCGAGTGTCATTGTTTTCTTTTAGAAAAAGAATCATCAAATACTGCAGTGTGTTATTATTTAGTTTGGACAAACCTAAAACTGTTTAAAATTGCAAAATTTGACGTAAAATTTAAAAAATTTGGTCACATTTACGTACATACAAGGCAATGAACACTCTAATATAGGTGAAATATATTTTTATAATCGGAAGCCTACTTCAAAATGGCCTAATTTACTACCCGACATAACCTAGAACAGTTGCACAATTAATCCCAGTATTTACTGTCGTTTCTTTAAAATTACTACAATTATTTCAGTTTCATTGCGGTATACTATAACTTAATCATTTAGTAAAAGTATTGTTTTATGGGTATCCTTTTACTCAATTCGTACTGAAGATAACACTATTTACCTAATTCTGAAATTATGAATACAAAGTGTTTATTTTATTTGTTATTTTTCAATACCTTGACGTTGTCTTACCATTTAATTCATTCCACAATGGCGTTTGTTTTATGGTACTAACGAATTGTTGCTACAAAATAACTGTCGCAGCTGTGTGGCATCACTTCCAGCAGTATAAAAGCCTCCAAAGTACAGTACTCAATCTTTTCAAGTTTACAAATACATAGCAGCGCCGTGCCAAGCCAAGATAGACCTCCCGCAACAACTGACATTGTCCTTCAAGTCTCGGCAGCTCGCACAAGAGTGCTTTGTTCTCTTATCACTATAACACGCGCGCGCGTACTCTCCGATGAGGAACCGATTTTAACGATTTGTTAATATAACTACTGTTACTGAACAAAACTTATTGTTGAAACTACGGAAACAGCTGTTCAGATTTGAACTCAATTCTAATAGTATACAATCAAAACAAAAATTATTAGTTTATACAAAAACGAATGCAAACTTTCTCGAGGCAATTAAATTTGTAAAAAGGAGCTTAAGTTTTGCCTTTAAGTATCAAAATTAACCAAGAGGCTTTGGGTATACTGTATATGTCAAAATATGAATGTCAAGAAAATCGAGTTGGAAAACATGAGCAAACATGTATACAATGACAATTTCTTTGTTTTAAAAAAAGTAGGAAACAATTTTTTTAGAAAATCTGGCTGTGAATACACATTACAATAAATCCCTTTGAAATTTTATGCTACATTCTAACTTGTTTCCAAATTGGATTAATGAGGGGAACAGCGACACATGCTTTTTAATCAATATTAAATTCTTTATTTTGACCTATCTGTAATAATTTAATTAAATTACAGAAAGCTTTTTGCAGTAATTTTTTGTGTCTACCTAAAACAAAAACTGTCGTATTGAAAGTCTAAATAATGACATGCTCTCTTCCCCCCCAGGAGTATAGTATTGGAACACATTGTATCCGACGCAATTGAAGGAAACGTCTGGGCGTTTTACTGCTGGGCGTTTTACTGCACGTCGTCTCAAGTGTGCGCTTGTGCGTGTGCGCTGCACTACGCAGTGCGGCTGGTACACCCTCCAAAACAAACCCGAACTGCTTTGTCTCCCTGGCAACGGGTTGGGGTTCGTCCCTCCCTCGTATTGCGAACTTTTCACTGAACACGTACGCTTTAAAATATAAAATTGTTCTGATAAGGTGTAAAACAGCACGAATACACTAGCAACTGCAAGTGTAAAACTTTACACAAAACGTACTATTACCGACCCGCTAACAGAAAATGTGTTTTATTTTTGTTTATTCGTTGAACAATTGTTTTATTACTTTTGTGTAGAACGATTGGGAGTTATGAATGTACTGATTTTAAAATTACCTACTTTACAGTAGATAAAGTAGATTAAACAGACTAGCTGCACCTATTGAGGATTTAGACGTCCCTCGCGGTACCCGAGTCTAACACACGCTTCACTTACAACACTGCACTTACGACTTTACGCTCATTTACATTTAAGGAAGCGATAATTGCCTCAATGTGTTTTTCGCCTTAAAATAACAAAAAAATAATAAAATAAAATAAAATCGTCACAAGAAAATTTTATTGTTAGTTTATAATTTCGATTTAAAAAAGTTGCTCGGAAAGTTTGGCAGTAGATAACTTTTTTTATACAGTTGAAAGCAATCTGTACTCCCCTTCGAAAAAATATTTCTGTATTTTTACTACATCGAAAAAAATACCTAACTCCAGAAAAACAATATTAACATTTCATTGTACATTTTCTTTTAATACGCCCTACAAAAGTTGATGGAACAACTTGGAAAACCCAAATCGCCAATGCCGAAATAAAAAAAAACCAGTCTGCTACAACCGCATATCAGATTGCAATAAAACTGCCCACATATACTTGCTGTGTAATCGTTAAGCTCACTATGCACTGTACAGGCCTACTAAATACATCAGCATACCAGACCGATATACGGGTTTCAATGAAACACTACACTATCTGACCTTGGACAGTTCATCTTATATGAACCGCGACGCCGTAACGTTCTAGATGGAAGGGTAATTGCATTATTTCATTACCACTGGGCTGGTGCTTTCTTTCTTGGCTATTAAAATGTTTCGAACAAAAATTTATAATCTGCTGGTCACACGATCTTGGAAGTTGGTTTTGTAAAGTATTACGATATTGCGGCAATGAGTGTCCCGCCCAAATACACGACATTTTAAATAATACGTTTTTTCTAGAAATCAAGTCGTCAGTAAAACACATTGCTGTTCTTTGTTGGTTAAACGGAAGATCAATACAAAACATTTTGAGGGCGTTACTCGCCGAGTGTGAAATCCTGTCTATCTCAAAAGTACTTCAGAATGAAATGCAGTAATCTAAACGTTAACCCAAGATCCATACACATTAACTTTGGGTACATGAACCATAAAATGGTGCATTAAGTGTCCCCACATTGCTGCCCCTCCAGTTCTATTCTACGGAACAAACTGATTAGGATAGCCAGTTTTAAGAGTGCTCCATAGCGCGGCTAAAGTTCAAGTAATTGGATTATCTGCCGCTACGAACGCTGCCAAGATGCAAGGACAGGTGAGTAGACGTTTGAGAAAATACAGTACTTTTATCTACTTAAATGTAGTTGGAACACTGCCGCAAGATGCCACCAGTAGCGAGCGCTTACAAAGTTCTCATGAATCATTCTAGTACACTTATATTCAATGCTTAACTATTATATGCAACTGCAGGCAGCCAAATTGTTGAATCTAAAAAGGGTACAAGGATGAACACGTTCCTAATGAGGAAACACAGTGTCATTGGGACACTCAACTCAAAACTTAAATAGAAAGTGTGTCAAAAATCACCTCTAAAAGATTTTTATTGTTATACCCCAACAATAAATCTTATTTCAATAAAATTTTTATTGAACTATGCCCTAGTACATGGACCTGGGTTTAATAAAGTACAGTACTGTAATTTTTTATACTAAACCATTTCGTCAGTTAATAATCTTCTGCTCCCTTGATAACGTTGTCATTAACGTGTCATTAAGTGTCATTAACGCGGTAACCACAGTTTTAGTTACACCGACCCTCGCGCATGCACACCATGGTCACTGCAGGAAGATACCTCTTACCATAAACGACCGAGCTATTGAATAAAACATTTATTTTATATTAATTTATTTATTTATATCAATTTATCAATCATTTTATTCAATTTATATCAAAATGAAACCATTTATAAAAAAATGGTAAAAATAAAACAATTACAGTTTGGTTTAAATACAGTGGTGTTGTGCGATGTCCACTACTACTGAATATAAACGGATTAGAAGTACACACTTTACAAAAAGAGTGTTCGATATTAGCGGCTGAAGTCCAAATATTTGGACTATTTGTCACTACGAACGCTGCAAGCTGCAAGGACAGGGAGTGAAGACGTTTAACAGAACACTTTGTTACAAGATGGCACCAGTGACGAGTGCTCACAAAGGTCTCATAAGGGTTTTATCATTCTAGTTACATTCATTCAATGCTGCTAGAGTGAACTAAAAAACACTGTCACACAAGATGGCACCAGCGAAGTGTGCTCATAAAGGTCTTATAAGGGATCGTTCTAGTTACGTTCATTCAATGCCGCTACTGTGCACTAAAACACTGTCACAAGATGACACCAGCGACGAGTGCTCACAAAGGTCTCGTAAGGGTTTTATCATTCTAGTTACATTCATTCAATGCCGCTAAACAAACACGTCTCTATACAGACCCTATTACTATTCTACGCAAGGTTCAAACAGTCCCGATTTAAAATTGTCCTCCCGGGAGCACAGGAATTTGGGACTAATAATTGGGATCCGGACTGTCTCCTAAAATAATTTTTTTTCAAATCCACCACGGAATATTGATTACACTTGAAAAAAGTAAGTTTTATCGCAGTAATTGTAACAAATACTACAATTCAGAGAGAAAGAAAATTTGTTGCCACATTTACAAAATCGGGGTCTTAATTTTTTTGTTCTGCCGATTCTATTGATTTCGAAATTCATTTGTGGCACAAAAGCCCAACTGACTGAGCGAAACGAGTCAGGTCTGTTACAAACTCGACCGTTCGGCAATTGGTTTGTTTGTCGCATTTTCGGCCAAACACGCACATGCCGCTTGTTTTGAAATCTGGTACGAAGGTACCTTTTCTTAAGCCCGAACGACGTGCAAGGTATTTCCCATTCAGTTCCTTTTTAGATGACGGTCTCTGATTTAACACGATGATAAATATACACGCAGTTTTTGCCAAACGCATTGTCCGTTTTGAAATTTGAACCATCTTGTACGGTCAGCGGCGTATGTGCAGGATATTTACCCCGTTTATTTTCATTGCAAGATGCGGCAACGATGACAGTGTAGTTGTAGGCTATTTCCCGTAATACTGGCTATGAAGTTGGCCCAGTAACATTTCCTGTAATACTGCCTCAATGACGACCTATTATGTTTACAGCTTCAAGAAGAAAGAAGATAAATGCCCACTGAAGTTGTCCAGTAACATTTCCTGTAATACTGGCTCAATGACGACCTATTATGTTTACAGCTTCAAGAAGAAAGAAGATAAATGCCCACTGAAGTTGCCCAGTAACATTTCCTGTAATACTGGCTCAATGACGACCTATTATGTTTACACCTAATGAAGAAAGAGGATAAATGCCCAATGAAGTTGGCCCAGTAACATTTCCTGTAATACTGCCTCAATGACGACCTATTACGTTTACAGCTTCATGAAGAAAGAGGATAAATGTCCAATGAAGTTGGCCCAATAACATTTCCTGTAATACTGGCTCAATGACAACCTATTATGTGTTTACAGCTTCATGAAGAAAGAGGATAAATGTCCAATGAAGTTGGCCCAGTAACATTTCCTGTAATACTGGCTCAATGACAACCTATTATGTTTACAGCTTCATGAAGAAAGAGGATAAATGTCCCATGAAGTTGGCCCAGTAACATTTCCTGTAATACTGGCTCAATGACAACCTATTATGTTTACAGCTTCATGGAGAGAGGATAATGCCCAATAAAAGTGGTCCAGTAACATTTTTGGTTACCGATTGAACGGGCGGAAGATGTTGTCATAGAGCGATTTGTATATTCATTAACAATATACGGGAGGTCTACTGTTCTGTAACACTAGTTCCGTTTTTTAAAGCCATTTCAATCCACGGTTAAAACAAAAACAAAAATTCGCTAAGACTTTCTATAGAAATTCAATTTAAATAAAAACACTTTGTCACAAGACGGCACCAGCGACGAGTACTCACAACAAAGGTCTCATAAGGGCTTTTATCATTCTAGTTACATTCATTCAATGCCGCTCCTGTGCACCGCTAAAACACTGTCACATGATGGCACCAGCGACGAGTGCTCACAAAGGTCTCATAAGGGTTTTATCATTCTAGTTACATTCATTCAATGCCGCTCCTGTGCACCGCTAAAACACTGTCACATGATGGCACCAGCGACGAGTGCTCACAAAGGTCTCATAAGGGTTTTATCATTCTAGTTACATTCATTCAATGCCGCTACTGTGCAACGCAAAACACTTTGTCACAAGATGGCACCAGCAACGAATGCTCACAAAGGTCTCAAACGTATAAGGCATTTTATTAAAAAAATTACTAACTCTTATACTGTATAATCCTCCGTGGCTGAACATGAAGGTTTAGCTTTTACCGTATTATCCTCCCAATATTAAAAAAACAATCTTGAAAAAGATATTTCTGCACATCAAGTTAAATTCCATGCTAATATAACGCTATCCTATTTTATTTTACTAACTAAACTGTCCTTAATCTTTAAAGCAAAACATTATGCTAACATTTCGTTAAACGTTATCACATCGTGTGAATAGACGAGTGGGTCGTACAGTTCATACAGTAAGTATATCGCATCATATCGAGCTCTGATTAGTCAACTTGCAGGATGTGCGCGCGCGCTCGTGTTCGCCCCTGCTCCCCCACGCGGTCTCCCGCCCGGCATCGCTACGCTGTACTGTCAATGTTCTCGCTAATAATTATTTCCGAAACGTTGCGCGTTTTTCCGTTACAATGTCACCGCAAGGTGGCACGATTAACTGGCTGACAGATATAGCATTAAAGGCAAAATATTTTTTGCTTTAAAAATTCTCACTGAAAAATTCGCTGTTTTATCGTCATCACAGCAACACGAAGGTTCATGAAATGTGCACTGGCATTAAAAAACCAACGTTACAGGGTTATTAAAAATGTAACAAACACTAGGCTTAGCAGTTTGATCCAACTTTGTGAAAACTGGCTCAAAAAATGTACTTTAGCGTTTGGAAAGTCCGTTTCCCGGCAATTTGTTACGAAATCAGATTTAATCTTAAAGTTCAAATTTCACTGAAAATATGGAAAAAAACTTCACGACTATAAAGGCTTATTGCCATAATCCTAACGAAATGCGAACATATCGGTACGATTATTATATTGTACACATTGTTTTTAACTTTTTTATTTAATTACGAAAATATTATATTTTAACATTAACGTGCCGACTACAACTGCAAAAAAGCACTTTTAAAAAAAGATTATTTTTTTTAATATTTTGTGACGATTTTGAATTATTTTAATGGGTTTTTTTGTTCAACGAACTCAAAAAGATACCACAATCAATGCGTGTCAAGAATCAAATATAATAAAATTAGGTTCGATTGATGCACAGGTAGCAAAATTTGCCGGGTTTCGTAAATTTCACATTTTCAGGTTAGGTGCAGTAGATGTGGCATTACGTAAAACAAGATGGAATGAACGTGAACGTGGCACTGGTGTGGCCCAGACAATTTTCGGACAATTTTTTTAAATTTCGTAACACTGTTTTATTTCCCTTGTAAAACAAACTATTCTCCGTCCAAAGTTTTATTGCACTTTTCGACAGCTGCGTTTCTGTTCCAAGAATTATTGACAAAGGCCCAGAACCCGACCCTCCACTATCTACCAAATTGAAAGCTCACTTTGTAGATTTTTTGCCGCTGTCATGTCCTGACCCTTGTTAGATTTGTAGCTGGTATAAGTACACAACAGAACTAACGGTCTTTGTCCCGGTGTTTACCCCTCCCCTACCACTCCTCCACAATGAGCAAACATTTTTTCGTTGTGAAGTGAGGTTTGTTCAAAATAATTTTTACAAATTCTGAAATATTTGTCATATTTAAGACTTCATAGATTCTATAAGTAGTATCAATTTGCGATTTTATGTAAAATCGTGATTACGATCCAGGATTGTAATCCTGAAATGATCACCGATCCTGATCGTCGTTCATTAAAACTTGGAACAAAAATCGATTTTACTTGGCTAGGGCAACTTCCGTTTCCCAGTAAAATTTGTCAAACCGTTAACAAAAAGGAGAACAAAACAAATATAACTTTTGATCTTCCAAATTGTTAATTTAACTTCTCGAAAATTTAAGAGTTTTAAAGCTAAACGCTGTATACCAAGTACTTTTAGTAGTCAGAAACTACGCAGCCTAATACACACACCATCATGTAGCGTGCTTGGAGTCGAGGATTTTTTTACGCAAACCAGAGGAAACGAACCTCTTAAATTTTCGAAATTGGGGAAACGTCTGATTTTTATTTTATTTTATTTTTTTTACACTTGGGCTAATGCAGACGATGGGATGATTTACAGCGTATGAAAATGCCAAGCACTAGCCGGGAATCGAACCCGGGTCCTCGGGGTGAAAGCTCAGTACGTATCAATTAGGCCACCGAGGCGGCTAAAACGTCTTTGAATACGCCTAGGACAGCCACAAGATATTGTCACAGATTTGGTTTTTCGAGCCTTAACATTATGTCGTCCTTTACCCATGGGACGCATAAATGCAAAGCATTACAGTAAAATATTTTACTTAAGGTTAATAAAGATTGTTTTTCCTTCCAAAACCAACAAAATGTTCACAAATTTTCGGCAGAAACAAATTTCAAGGTTTACAAGCCAGACGTCAGGCCTACACATAACACTTCATTAGCGTCTTCAGTGCGTCAATGCGACAATGCAGGTGGTCATTTACAAATTTTATTAACATTCCACAAGAAACCACTACGGGTGTATCATTTATCGTTAAATAACAATTTAAATAGCTCGTCTGGGAATTGCAGCGTTAGAGAAGGGGGGAGCTGCAATGATTCTGTGCATTCTTGTGAGACGCGACCTTGAAAATGTGGAAGAGTGGTTCAACGATCCACGGGCCACGGGCACGGAGATAGAAAGGGAAAACATTACAGAAGAGAGAACCAGTCGCGAGACGAGACGGTCGCGGAGGCCAATCAATTATTGTACTTGTATAGTCCTGCTTGGCACGAAAACTGAAATGCCACATTTAAATAAAATTACTGAAAACACTCCGACAAGACTTAGCAAACCTGTGAAAAATATAACAATGATGTCACTTCCACTTCTATGTGAACGATCTATACAGCTTACGATAAAATATGTAGTTCATCCGACCTATTTGCTACAGTTTGCGCGTAACAAACGAATTGAAACTTCATTTTTGAATTTAAATGACTTTCAGATAGTAAAGATGACAGCCTGGCCCGCTTCACACTAACCCCGATCTCACTCTACGTCTTTACCTGGTAAAATACGTACTCTTAAGGTTTTTAAAATTTGAACCAGTAAAATTTCAATGAAATGATAAATATTTGTGTTTATATATATATATATATATATATATATATATATATATATATATAGTGTGTGTGTGTGTGTGTGGCAAAATTTAGCCCTAATCTGATAAGTCAAAAATTCGCTTGTCAAGTTATTACGTCATTTGGTTCCACCTAATTTTTAAAACAGGTGTTTTAACAATGCTGCGGAAAAGCTAAACGTTGTTAACGGCAAGAACAAATTCGGTTTTTACATTACTTACAATTTCTCTTACAAATATAGTTCAAGAAACCATTTAATTATAACTTGATTCATATGTTTCTCTATAACACCGCAATGTTGTCGTCTAGTTTAATTTCCTTTATTTCCAAAATAAGTGTCAGTGTTGCCAGATCGTACGCCGCACTTTACATTGTGTGCTGCACGTAGCAGGCACGTAGTGGGTTTTATTCGCTCATTGTGTGGGGCACATAAAACTGGAACTGTTCCAGCCTCCAGCGGGGTTATCTTATCTCGTCCCCCCCCCCACGTAATCTCAAGGTAGAACAATCTCGCGTTGTTTTCATTTTAAATGAAATCACAACTTCCGGGCCTCGTTTCCGATTGTTTTTTGTTTTGAAATTGTGCCACTGCTTGCACCTGCGCAGCCGCAGCGCAAAGACCGCAGTGTGCTTCTGACGTAGGCCTACGCTTTGGAGATTCTTTTGTTGAGTCTTTAATTTCTATGAAAACATTTGGCATTTCCGCACTTTGGGACTCTTAAAGTTGTGATTTTAATATTTTCATTTTTATTATTATTACGAACCATATTATTGAAGACCAGCGCAAGATTACATTTACTGCGGTAAGTTACGATTTTAAGCAATTCACGATCACTTAGGCCGTGCTTAATATGCTAGTAACAGTCGTTACAAGGTTAGTAACTTCTATGCAATAACCTACTCGTACAGATAGCCGTGCTAGGTAGATTTTTGTCCCTTTTAAAAAAAATCGTATATATATTATATTGATGCACAACCGCGTTAGGGTTTTCACCCAACCGTATTTGATAGGTTTTTCTTTAAAAAAAACATTTAATGAATTGTTTACGCGTTGAAAAACAAGTAATCTACTTTCGCGTGCTGGGTCATTTTGAGGTTGTCACTTTTATTTTCCATTTTTTTTCTAACTTCCGGTTGTTTTCGCACTTTTATAGCTTGGATTATTAATATTGGGCACAATGTTTTTGTGAAAAAAAATACTGAAATTGACATGAGGCCCAAGAATGCAGTTTTACCAACACTCCAATGTAGCCTATTTTTTAAAAAAAACATCTAGAACTAATGTAACAAAAAGTTATCTGGAGTAATATTTGTGCAAATAAATGGTGCAAAACGATAATAAAAACACATTACTTTCAATTATTAAAAAAAAAAACGGACTGTGTACTCCGTCTCTGAACTACGCACCTCAAGGTCGTGTGTTCGAGACAGTTACTGTCGTGTCTTTAACTTTTCGTTTAAGCTGATTTCTAGTCCTCATTAGTCAAACTGGCATGAAGTATGGGCGATAAGATAAAAAAAAGGGAAAATTCAATTTCAAGGCATTTTTTTAGTGGAATTAACAATTCGGGGTTTAGAAAGACGTTTGAAAAAAACATGAACTATATTTATTGGTGAAATCGATTGTTGTAATACAAAGGTTTTGACTGACATGAACTATATTTATTGGTGAAATCGATTGTTGTAATACAAAGGTTTTGACCGACAAATAATAAAAAGGTTTGCCAAATAGAAACATTTTTTACACATCTTGTTCCTTGGTTACCCATTTTTTTCGGATTTATTTAACCCGTATTACCGCTGCCGGGGGTAATTGAAACATTAAACAGGCCTGTTTATTTTTAAATTCGTATAACGTTTTATAAGGGTTGTTAAAAATTTAGGTGACAGCAGATCTACAAAATACGAGTAGCACAAATATCTAATTACAGATGTCGAACAATTCTGTAGTAAATGTATGCGTCATTTTGAAACTGATCAATTTTGAAAAAAACATTAGTATATTTTCTTCAACCGTCCTGCATACTCTCAACAGACAAATATTAACGTGAAATTATAGGGGTTCTTCTTTCTAGACCCTAATTACAAAAATGTTCCTTTGAACCCCTCAGTCATGTGGCGCTCGAATAGACTTGCCCAACGCATCCGAGGCGTGTTTTACAGCAACCTGAATTCCTGTGCATTCCTTTTGAATTTGCTTGGAAAAATTGTTTTTATTACTTTGCGCACAATCTGGTTTATTCGATTTGCTGAACAAAGTAAAAGCTTTCTTTCATATATATCGACTGAGAAAAAACTAGTTATAAATTAAAACAACATGGATTCATTGTACTGTTTTGTACAAAAAAGAAAAAGAAAAGAAAAATTACACCATTTCGCAAAATGAAAAGTAACATTTTAGGGAATCTGTTAACATCTCGAGTAGAAAAGTAACTTCAAATTAAGCAAACATGATTTTAGAATAATTTTTGAAGTTTCAAAAATAAGGCAGGCCGATAAACGAAATTGGACTTTTTGTTATGCAATTTGTTTCAATAAAATTTAAAATTAAACGTTTTACATTCTGGTGGAACGCTGCCGCTGTTCTTAAACCGGGCGTCACTGAACAGCCTGAACGTTTCATGAACGACAAATTTTGGTTCAGTTCCAAAAATAAAATTCTCTGATCAGATTCAAGGACAAATTTCCGTTTGTGACGTCGGCGGTCTCACAGAGGCATTACCACGGCGTCAACGCGTTGAATAACGTGTAGCATATTGATGAAAACTACACAAATGCACCGACACGGTACTACGAGTGGTTTAATTTTGAAACAAAAATCTGATTATATCGTGTTGTTTTTAAGAGTCCATTGTGCAACCTGACGATTCATATATTTTACATGAATGCCTTTTTAAAAGTTAATTCGCAAAACTAAATACAGTACACTAGGGATGTTCTACTTTTTTCCAGCAATACCGAACTAGAAAACATTGAAAACGGCTTCTGGACACCTGCCTAGATTTTAACCCGTTAAACGTTTGATCGCTAGTTCTACTTATGAAGATTTAAATAAACGAAATACAGGAACCACAAATCAAAATTTCAATCCTAAGTGAATATCATATTACGTTAGCATTCCGGCAAACTTTCTTGTACTTTCTCAATGTTTTTCACCAATGCTGTGATTGCAACTTTGTAACATCGCATGCAGGCGCGCACACAAATTTGCTACTCAGATTTACCTTAAACAATAAAAACAGGCGCATACCTAATATCGTTAAAATCGGTTAATTAAGTTAGCCAAGTAAAAACTAAGCACCTTTGTGAAGTACCTACTGGAGTAGGGGCTTGAAAACAATGTGTCCAAGAAAATAGGCCTACCATTAGCCATTTTTGACACTTTTGTAGAATTTGATACATCGTATATGAGAACACAGGATGATGAGTTGAATTTTAACACAAAAAGTCGCATAGGTTCACCAAAGTATTAAAATTTTAATGTTTCATTACATTGTGAATAGGTAACCAATGGTGTACAAAGTTAAATATTTTAAAAATAAAAAACATCTAGTTTAGGTCAAATGTGAAAATAAGTGACTTAAGGACGCGTTAAACATGAAAATACCGTTACCAGTGAAGGCAGCAGGAGTTGAACAACTAAATACAATCCTGACGAGGAGTAAAAGTGCGGTTCGGCGCATTCCCGACCAGTTTTTGTAAACATTGATTACTGTGCGCTGTTAGTAATCAGTTTTCGATCAAATTATAAAATTTTGGAACTCGGATGACAGGTGGAGTTACCGGACAACATATGTTACTGCACCAGGCACTGCAGGACGGGCTTTTTTCTGCCCCCGGGGCTTCCGGCCAGCTGCTTCGTAGTCTTTGTGTATCCGTTCAGGCCTTTGTTTGCGTACATTCGATACTCGATTTCCCTTACAGCCCGTATAACGTAAAACCCAATACGAATCTGTACAAGATAAGCCTCCGTTGGGTCCAAAGTGCGTTAATATAATTGCAAGCAAATACGCAGCTGGTAATATAATGTGTTCAATCCACATAAATGTATCAAAATTAGAAAGAGAACATTGTTAGTGCACATTTTATTGCTCTCTATCGACTACAGTCCAAAAAAAATTGGAAAATTTCTAACTAAATTTCATAAAATCGGTTCATCGGATTTGGCTTTATATAAACACAATTTTTTCGGGGGATAAATTAGGCGTCACTAAACACAAGTTAGTGCACAAAATTTTAAACAAATTAAATTTATGACTGTTAAGATCTAAAAACAAAATTTTAAGGACCAGATATTCCAAAATTACCTTTTTTTAAATAGCAAATTTTTAAGGATTTACTGACTTATATTTGAACATGATTTTATCTTATATCAAGTAGAAACTTTCTGAAAAAAAATTGTGTACAGAATTAGTACATACCAAATGTTATCAAAAATCTATCCAGTATCCAGCTATGTATGTATAAGAATGCAAAAATCCATAAAATTTGCAAAATGTTTTTGTAAAAGTTTATTGGTACATGTAATGACTATACACTGAATAAAGCTACGCTATCCATTCTGAATCGAAAATTAAGTCATTTTTTTCGATTTGCCTCCCTTTAAAGTAATACTATAGTTCAAGCAATCATTTTTGTGCCAAGTTTAAATCAAATCTGATTGAAGTTTAAATGTATTCACAATTTGTTTAAGATCGGGTTCAATGATCATTTTATAGTTCATGGATTGGATTTTACGGCAATAGACACTCGAATCTCTAAAGAAATTTACTCATAGGCCTACATAGACCTACAAAAGTATTTAAATAGATATTGTTGGTCTAATCTACGACAAAGAAAAGCTAGGAGATATCTAGAGCGAGCACAGCGAATTTAGTTAAAAAAACTTATAACAAAAAAATAATAAGCGACACTCATACACGTTATAACTTTACAAAGCAAATTTATTTACCAGCTTTCCTAACAAAAAAAGCTCTCGTGGTAAAACAACCATAATAATAAATACAAAAATTAATTTCTTCCAACCGTCTAACAAAAACCGTTGCGCATGTTTTACGTTGTTCATTAAATAACAAAAAACCAAAACAGCTGTTCCCCCACCCTCGCGATGTGCATCTGCCTCTGGTGCGTTTAGATCACGTGGTCCATATAGGTCCATGAACTGTTAAGCTTAAAAGAATGTTTGCATAACAAATTATTGAGAATTTTTAGAATATGAAAGTTAGTGCCACGCTTGTGGCTGTCCATCACGGATATTGTTTTTTCTTTCATATTTTGTTAGATAAAAAAAGTCCTTCATATTAAGTTAGATAAAATATGAATGTTTTTTGCTACTCATTAGCATGATCCATCATGCTACTCATGATCATCAACAAATTTGATCAATATGCCGTTTTGTTGCAGTTTAAAGTAAATATAAAAACAATTTTTTACACGTTACGTGTAATTTCTGTTTTGAAATGCATTAAAAAAACAAGAGTTAATTTGGTCGATAACTCTCGTTAATATTGTTCGTACTACTGAAACAGAAAAAAAATAGCTTACAACACTATGGTTATGGTTTATTTCGTTGTTTTACTTGCTAAGTAGGTAAAAGTTAAGTTTTGCGTGTAGGCCTATATAATTTAAAATAATGTACACAGACTTTAGGCTAGCCTAATCATTCATTCTCCCAATTATATAAGAGATTTTGAGCATTTCGCACACCGCTTTTTCAAAAAGATAAGTTTGATTAAGCAATAAATGTGCTAATTCAATAATTTAAATCGTTATCATTAAATGTGAAACAAAAATACTGCTTACAATCAAAAAACACTACTACTTTTGTGTATTGTCTTTTTTAAAAGTCACTGATTAGGGCTAATCAAAATCTACAGACGGTAATGTAGACCTACTTTAAAATCAATCACTGCAACATACATAATAGTTCATTCATTCATTAATCAAACTTTAGACTTCATAGTGTAAACAATGAGCGCTCAAAGCAATAAAATCTTAAACAGACCATCATGTAAACAGGACAAACCATCTCGTAAACAGGAAACAAAAGTAATTCGAAGCTGCGGAGTAGAAGTCATTGTAACCATCGGTAAATTCTTCGAATGACTAAAACTGGCTGCAGTGACAAGGAGTCTGTGTTTTCATTCAAGGTCTCGAAATGGCGGGAACTTCGGGACAAAGAAGAAACGCATGGGTCCTACGAAATGTTTAGACAGTCAGACTACAGGCGTTATGTAACAGAAAACAGTCGACTGAATACTAAGTCTGGGGGGAAAGTATTGGCCAGCCGTGCCGAGTCTGATTTTGAAACAATAATAGGCATTGAGAAATAACATGTATTATCATTTGGTTCTAAAATTGTAGGTAACAATAAAATTAGACCACTAATCGACAAAAATATTAACTACCAGTGTAAATTTCAAGTTATATTCTTTAGACCTAGTGAGAAATAATTCATTTCAAATCTTATTTAAAGTTAGATCAATTTTCACCGGCAGAAAAAAAAACTAAGGAAAATCTTAATTTTGGTTAAGCGTAGATACCAAAATAACTTTAAGCATAATTAACGTAATTATTAAACTGCGCTTAACTTATAATATACACTTAAAATATAACAAGCATAAGCTAATTTAAACATCGTTTTACGCAAATATTGAGAGTACAATTAGATGGGCCTTCTCGGGCACTGTGCGACGTGACATACTAATCAATAATTCCTATAAAGTCGCACAAAGACTATGGTTCTTGTAGCCTTTGTAGTTGCCTACAGATAAAAATTTTAAAACAAATTAGGTCTAACTAATAGATAATATTAGTAATATTCTTTTTTTCACAAAATCGTAAAACAAATTTGGCACAAACAAAATAGTTCCGACTTTTGATAGGCCTAACTTTTACTTTAGGTATGTAGCCTACCTAGCCTAATTAAGAGAAGTTATTTTAAATTGGCCGTAATATGTCGTTAATAGGTATTTTTCGATTTTTTTACAATTAAAAAAACATTTTTAAGTTTTAACTCGCAAGAAAATATAAGACGTTGCGGGTAACTTGTACGAAATGTCAAAGAATTTATTTTATAGAAAACTTAATTTACAAGTTTGTACAAGTCCTTACCTTGCCTTCCCACAATTTCGGCCACATGTTCAGAGCTGGGCACCGGTACACACTCGGTCATATTTTGACTTTTTTTGTTCCGATTTTCATCGGGGACAACAAAACTGGTCGGTATTGTTATTGGACTGTCATTTTCCGTATTATTGGGAGTCGGATTCGAAACCTGAGTCCCACCGAGCGGAGGATCACTAAATCCCAGCATGGACAGTTCAATTGCTAATTGTAACGCCCTTTGGTCTTCAAACCCTCGCGTTTCCATTTCGAACAGGCTCGCTGGCATCACTAGTAAATCACTCACTCACTAACAGTATGTGTTGCTCGTACTAGCCGGCATTCAAGACTGGCTGTCGGTCTGGGAGAAGAGACACGAGGTTCCAGGCATGTGTGCGGCCGGCTTCCTGTGCCGCAGGGTGGGGGGAGCGCCAAATTTGAACCGCGCTCTGCTATTGGACGCGATCCATGGGAACTGCGCTACGGGAGGGGGATGCGACCGGATGGGAGGCGAGAGATGAGGGTTCTAAAATTACGCTCGCCAGCCACTGAGCCAGACCAGACTTGAATCCGCGCACAAAGAAACCACGTGTTTTCATCATTCATATTGATAAAGTTTTGTCATTTTTACGGAAATAAAATTGAATGGTTTTTTGTTGACTTTTGTATAGTGTTCCAACTTTTTAGATATCGACAAATTCTAGACCGTACTAAAATAAAGTAGGTAATTATAAAATAAGTTGGGCCAATATACGATGTACAATCTTCTCAATTCTGTTATCGATTTTTAAAATCATTTATGCAAATATTTTACTGTTTTATGTGTTTTAAATTTTCAAATCTGTTGGATTTTGAAAATTGAAATGCTTGGGAAATAAATGATCGATAAACATTGCACATATCCTACCTGATCACATTCAAATTTTTACCTCAAATTTGATTAACCTATTTTAAAAAAATATTCCAACTTGCAGTACAGTCGGTAGGTCCTGTACCGGTTTTCGGTGTTCGGTTTGTTCGAAATACCTACGACTATTCCATAATTTTATATTTGTAGGCTACATTTGAACGAAATCGTTTGAGCTGAATTTGAGAAAATTTATTTTTTCAATTAGTTCTTACCAAAAATCATTTTTTAACAGTGGTGGTGAGACACTGTAGCTCACGTAAATGCAAAATTTAATCGAAATAGGATCCATTTCCATTTTTAATTTCTAGCAAAATCAAAATACTGTAAAACTTTTTTTGTCAGGAGATATTCTCAACTCGATTGATACATTCATAAAAAATAGATTATAATACCATTTAGTAAGAAAATAATAATAGGCTATAATCTTTACAAATAAATATGGTTTTTAATAAGTGAAGGAAAAATTTTCGAAATACTAATTTTACAAATTTATTAATGTTCCCACTATTTCTTTTTTTCATTTATAAATAGGTCCCTACAAGCTAACAGTAGGATTGTAGTTTCTAACCTATCGGATTAAACTGTTTCGTGCACCATGAAATGAGCACCGATATTGAAATTCATTCAAACCTTTTTTATCTTTAAAAATATATCCACGTATACACAAAAATTAAAAATGCTAATTAATGTAGGTATTCAATGCTAAATTGAAAAACAAGTACGAAAATGATACCGAAAAAGGTGTTAATTTTTAGAAATTATATTTCATCACATCAGTGAGGTAGGTATCTAAAAACGCCCCATAACGTCGAAGTACTGTACACGGCAGCACAGGAACGAGTCGAAAGGGGTGGGGTAAAACAAATGGGGTCACTTGGTCAGCTTCTTTCAAAATCGCGCCGAAACCAAGGTCATTGAAGTCTGACGCGTTGTTTTCCAAAACCTGTTTCACATTTGATGTTTTGAAAATTATAAAATACGTTGTAGGTTATTGTTCGCCTGATTTTGCACTAGTGTCATTCAAAATTAATGAGTTTTAGGGAAAGGGGGCTTACTGTTTACACATCATGGGGGGGCCTTCATACTGCAAAACTGGGCGTGACTAAAAAAATACGACGCAAATAAAAAATTTTATTTTACTGTAGTTTTGAAAAATGTTCACCATCTTGCAGCCACAATTTTCAATGATTTTTTTTCTAATAGGAAGTTGGTTAGTAAATATACTTCGTTTAGTATATAGGCTAGTGTTAAAAACAAAAAAATATCTTGAGAGGTCAAAAATAAACATCGATATTTTAAAACTGTTCAGATATTAGAAAACTGTAGATGAAAAAAATGTTCAAACTCGATTTTATTGAAAAACGTTGTTTATTTAACACAATTGGCCTAATTTGTTAGGTCTATGAAACAATTCAATTAGCCTATAACATTGAACATACCAATTTACTTCCCTTTTCAATTTGTTGGTGTGTTCATGTAATCAGTAAGCTATAAACGCGTGCCATAAAAAAAAGGAAGTAAAAAAATGTCTGTTATTGTACCAAAATTTAAAATCATGTATGTCTTCTCTTCCTTTTTATTTTAATTTCTTTAATTTGTTCGAAAACACGACGTAACCTATAACGTATTATAGCCTATCAGCTGTTCAATGAAATCAGCTGATCGCTACGAATTAACATAAAACAAATGATCTTTTACTATAACTACCAACATAAAAATTAAAGTAACGATTCATTTCATATATTTACATCGGTCAATCTTCCTCGTATTTTCCGTAGTGTAGTAGTTAATACGTGCACATCACACGCGCAAGGTCCCCGGTTCGATTCCGGGCAGAAACACAGGAAATTTTAATTATAATTAAAGTGAGACTTGCGACGCGTAAAATATACTGTTATATATCAATATAAATTTGTGCACTCGCATCACGCCAAATCCAACATCACAACCAGCTCTAAAACTTGATACATGTTGAGAAACCTTACACAAACTTTCTCACAAACAAACATTTCCACAAAAAATCGATTTGGAAATTATGTGAAAATCGGATTAACCGCGGTTGCTCAAATTACGTCAATATAAAGATTAATAACACAAGTCATTGTATCGAATTTCAACAAAAACATTTACAGTTTGAGAGAAAATTGAAAAAAAAAACAATGATACCCATTGTTAGATCTGTAATCATTTTCGTTTTTTCCACTTAGAGCATTGATTTATAAATTTTCATCGGTCTGATGAACCGATTTTGAGATATTATGCCTATTTTTGGTAAAAACCATAGGCCTATATCATAATGTTTTAAAAGCCTAAATATTGTTTTCGCAAATTTAAAACGCAACAAAATATATTTTTTCAAATCTAATAAATAGAGAAGTGCGAATTGATGAATTGAACTGACAGCTAGTAAATAAATGGTGGAAAACAGAATACAGAGAAAAACTATACATCCGAAAACGGCCTAATTTCTCAAAATCGGTTCATTAGATTTTTCTGAAGTTATAATCGTAGGCTATATAAAAGTAATCAAGTCATTCATAACTGAAGCCAAAGTTTCAAATTTGAAATGACAACAAATTATGATTAGATAGTAGGTTGGTTCTATTAAAAAGCCACTAAATTGCTTAAATGGTTGCAATAACTTCATATGTTTTCTGATTTTTTTTTTTTCAGAAAAAAGCAGTTTTTTATATATCTGTGAAATATTGTGCAGGTTAAATAAGCAGACCGATTTTCTCAAATTTGGTATCAGGGCAGAGGGCTCAGTGTCCTTTAGCTGTTTTATTTCAAAAAGTTGCGCTAAACATAACCACTAACGAGCCCTATATATGTTAATCCTTTGGCACAGGAAGTCCATAACCTCAATGGCCTGAAGCGCCAAAAATGTATTTATTTATTTGTATTATTATAACTACTTTGCTCACTGGCAGTTACGCGACAGCTCCGTTAGATTACGAGTCTCGATCCTACGAGATTCGGATGCGTAGTTCAGTGCAGCCTAAACTATTGTGACTGTTATAACATATTAATATTCCAAATAATATGTGATTTATTATATCATTGAGTTATGCTATTTTTTTTTAATTTTAGAAAGGTACGATTATTTATTGTAAATATAATGTGATACATCACTTCATAATAACTTTCTCATCATCTTACTATTCTCTCCCACTCACACAATCATATTTGGCTAATCAGCTGTAGCTCGGCTAATCATATGAATATTATCAGCTGTAGCATAAACACAAGGACTGATGTGGTGACAGATAAATATACGCGTATCTTTCCAAGTAAATGTTTATTCTTATGAACCTATTACAGCCTTGATAGTTTATTGGTTCTCCGAAATTTGTGCGTAACAATGACAACTATCAGACATGTATGAGTTTTTCCTCCATAACTCATTACAGTTTTTTTATAGAATTTTTTGAATGAGATCTCGTGCGATCTGGCGTGTTGTATGTAAGTACAGTAATGTTACCCATGATTATTAGTTCTCTTTATATTTTGTATTTTTAACGTCCGACTATTGTGCACACTTGGGCTAATGCAGACGATGGGATGATTTATAGCGTATGAAAACGCCAAGCCCTGGCCGGGAATTGAACCCGGGTCCTCGGGGTGAAAGCCCAGTACGCTATCAACTAGGCCACCGATATATATATATATATATATATATATATATATATATATATATATATATATATATATATATATATATATATGTGTGTGTGTGTGTGTGTGTGTGTGTGTGTGTGTGTGTGTGTGTGTGTGTGTGTGTGTGTGTGTGTGTGTGTGTGTGTGTGTGTGAAATGTATGATTATGTGATTGAAATATGCAATTTTCGTTTTATAATATAGGAAAGATTAGGACTATTATTATTTTTTAATTTGGGCATTATTTTCCCCCAACACTTGGAGATGTTTTTACCTGCATATAATAGAAAGTATGGACCCATATAGAAAGTGTGATAGTTATGGAAAATAAATCGTGAGACTTTGATAGATGTATGTGATTTCAGATTACCTGAGATCAAAAACACTCTTTCACATGAATTTCTGTCCGTCTGGGTCTCTGAACACATCACTGAAAACTAGTAGACTACTAACTAATTAAACGATTTTGTATGTTTGTGTAGTTAACCACTTCTCGGAGCCATTATGTGTTTTTTTCTAAAATGTTCGTCTGTTTAGTAAAAATGAACAAAAATCAAATTTTCTCAAAAAAAGGCTTTGACTAATTTTTATGTTTTTTTAAACTATTTTCAATATAGTTTTTATGTACTCAAATAAAGACCCCCCCCCGGAAATAAAACTGTTCAGGAGCTACCAGTATAAACCACTAAAACCTGTCTAATTTCTCAAAATCAGTGGATCAAAATTTACTAAAATATTGTTCACATAAGCTCTATTTCGATCCATACCGCAAATAAATATATCAAAATAAACTAAATTTATTTGGCAATTTAATGTTCTTTCTCCACAAAGCGTTCAAAATTATGATAGGTCAAGCCGTTCAGTCTGTACTATAGGGAATAACCAGCAACTGGACTCGTCATCGTTAAATCAGAGGCCGCCATCTTGAAACGGAAGTAAATGGAAAATTTTACACATATGTAGTTCGGGTTTTGCATAAGGTACCTTTATACCAAATTTTAAAACGGTCAATGCTTTTGGCCAAAAGTGCGTACTTTCTTAATCGTTAAATCAGAGACCGCCATCTTGAAACGGAAGTGAATGGAGAAAACGTTTACACATACGTAGTTCGAGTTTTATACAAGGTACCTCCGTACCAAATTTCCAAACAATTGTCCAGTGCGTTTGTCCGAAACTGCGTAATAAACAAAAAATTAAATAAACACACAAAATGTAGAAAGGTAGAGCTGAAACAGATCAAATTATGCCATCAATCATCCTAAAAACAACC
Organism: Callitettix versicolor; assembly: GCA_022606455.1. Classification (NCBI taxonomy): domain Eukaryota; kingdom Metazoa; phylum Arthropoda; class Insecta; order Hemiptera; family Cercopidae; genus Callitettix; species Callitettix versicolor. The sequence goes on from CM040190.1 coordinate 73,028,217, forward strand.
TACCTTGGAATGTCGGATACATTATTTTTTACCAATTTTTAGCCAACCCCTCGCTCCTCCCTCCGCTGAATTTGAACTAAAGGGCATCAGGAGTGTCACTATTCATCTCTATTTCCACAAAAAATTAATTTGACACTAATATCTTTTAATGTTTACTTGACCCTTCTCTAATCTGTCCCCCCCCCAGTTTTTCTTTTTAGTAACCGTTTGGTTGGCGACTTTTGGTTGGAATCGAATCATAAACTTTAAAATATAGGCTAATCATAATTTAAATAAAATCTGATTTTGAGAATTTAGACTGAATTTTATTAGTTGTTTGACACCTCCGTAATAGGATGTTTTAGGAACAAATTAAATGTATGTATGTGTAGGCCCTAAAGTTTTTGCACCATTTTTTTCCGTAGTTTATGTAAGATTCGTTTTATTTAATAGTCGTAATAAGATTAGTTCTTACTTATAACTAATAAGTGTGTGCCGTGAGTCAACCTTTTGAAATTTAATGTGAAAAGGTTTGCGCAATATTCGTGTACCACTGAAAGCCTTTTTTGTAATTAACCAGCAAGGCGGGGTGTTTGTTTCAACTAGATAGTTCGGTATTTGATTTGTGCGTTTGTTACGCAGTTTTGGCCAAACGTATCGACCAATTGTTTTAAAATTTGATACGAAGGTACCTTGTATAAAGCCCAAATGACGTATGTGTAAGATTTTTCCCCATTTACTTCTGTTTTAAGATGGCGGCCTCTGATTTAACGATTAAGAAAGTACGAAGTTTTGGCCAAACGTATTGACCGACTGTTTTGAAATATGATACGAAGATACTTTGTACAAAGCCCGGAAGATGTATGTGTAAGAATTTTCTCCACTCACTTTCGTTTCAAGACAGCGGTCTCTGATTTACAATAACGATTGTTCGCAGTTTTATCCAAATTCATTAACCGATTGTTTTAATCTTGGTACGAAGATATTTTATGTAAAGCCCAAATGACGTATTTTAACACTTTTTCCTATTTACTTCCGTTTCAAGATGGTGGCCTCTGGTTTAACACTAACGAGTAAACGCAACTCTAAAAATTTGAAATTTGATACGAACGTTTACGTGTAAGATTTTTTCCCATTCACTTCCGTTTCAAGATGGCGATCTCTGATTCAAAGTTCAGAATGTAGCTGCTGGTTATTTCCTGCAACACTGACTGAACGGCAAAACCTATCACAATGTTGACCGCTTCGTGAAGAAAAAGCATACATTTCCAACAAAATTGGTCCAGTAACATGTTTCGTAAATATTACGGTTACCGGTTAAAATGGCGGACGAAGTTACGGAGCGGTCTGTAATTAATTAAAAATATACTGCGAGGTCTACGGTTCATTGAACTACTAGTTGTTATTTTGAAAAAGGATTAGGTACCAATCACCAAATACGTATGAGCGAACGCGGTCGTTAGTGTATTTCCAGTAATTCTCTAAAAACCAATAGCATATTTTTACATCACATTCTGACCGGTTTCTCCCACACGCACACTTCCGCTCCCGTAGCTTAGGTTAGTACTGCGACTACGCTGCGACGTTCTCACGCTCTTGTTTTTCTTCTTCTCTCCGCCAGCTGTTTGGGGAGTTCAAGGCCAACCTCACTTCATACTCTATTGTCATCCCTGGTGGTGGTGGCCTGGTTGGTACGTTGCGAAATAGTTTTTTTCAATAGGCAGAGGACAGGCAGACGGACGCGGTGTTGTAATCCGAAGGTTGAATTTGAATTTATTTAGACAATTCAAACATTTAAACATTCAGGCATTTAGACAATTCAAACATTTAAACATTTAGAGAATTCAAACATTTAGACAATTCAAAAATTTAATAGTTTTAAAAATAATGTCTTTGTTACGGCTAAAAAAACAAGGAAGAGAAAAAGTAGGAAGGAAAGGTAGATAGTAGTGGAAGGGAAGGAAAAAAGGCAGAAAGAAAAAATAGTAATGGAGGAGGAAGGAATTATGGGAAGAGAAAGAGAAGAAATGGAGTTAAAGAAAAGAATATAATTACTGTATTATAAAACAATACAGTAATTATTAACTTTCTTACTTTCATTTGATTACGATTATAGATTACTATATTATCATTAAGACATTAACAATATACGAAACATTACTGCCCACTTTGAGAAACAACCCCGCTCGCTTTCTGCTACAGTCTCGAGCAAAGGAGCTACTCACTAAGCTTGCAGTTGAGTAATAAAATCACCTGATTTATACAGATACTGAATAGATAAATTACATTGTTATACTGAATGGAAAATTAGTTCAATCAGATCTATTTTATTTATCCAATTAGAAAATAGAAACAGCCCATCAGTTAATATACAAAAAATCATTTTGAATAACAAAACCAGCTGATTATTTTTAAATGATGTATTCAATCAAATATAATTTGTTCTAAATTGTCTGGATTTTACCTTGGTGTAAATAAAGAGATCTTAACTTTTGTTTCAACTCCGCTTTGCACATTTACATTATTAATATTTTAAAATCATATCCTTAATGTAAAAATCGATAAAAATACCAGACAGAGTTTCAATAATAAAAACCTTTTTCTACTACAAATACCGGAAAAATTCTTGTGACAGTTTTAGTGGATCTTTTCTTTTGTCTGTTGCCTAAAAGAAAGTAGAATTGATTTTGCTTAAATTGAAAATACTATATTATATTTTTCATTTATACATATTAAACATATTTTCCCTTAAGGCAACATAACCTAAGTAAGAAAAACATATATTTTCTCTAGGACGGTTCTACCGGTCACGCGTTTTGAACACGTATAACAAACATTTAGACAATTCAAAAATTCAGTAGTCTTTAAAATAATGTGTTTTTTAACGGCTTAAAATACAAGAAAGGAAAGGGAGATAGTGGAGAAGGGAAGGAAAAGGTATTCTACCATTTATACATATATATACAATGGTAGTGGAGGAGCAAGGAATTATAGGAAGAGAAAGAGAAGAAATGGAGGTAAAGAAAAGAATGGGATAGAAAGGAAAGGGGAGGGATGGAGACAGTGTGAGAGGAACGATGAGAGGCAGATGAAAAGGAGGAGAAAGACGGAGATGGTGGGATAAAAACAGTAAGCTGATTATATAAGAAAAGTGAGACATTTTTTGGATATTGCCATTGACTTGAAAGTAAGATAAGGTAAGATTTGCAAAACGTTGACAATAGTTCTATTAATATTGAATAATCCTACAAAGTTTTACCTTTAGTATATAATACGTAGAGCTCCAAACCCAGTGTTAAAATCAAGATGCCTGAATGAAAGATAAAATTCAATTAGTAGTTCCAAAACCCGACATCAGAGCGTTATGAACTCATTTTTCTATTTCTTGTCCATCCTTGAGTCTGTAAACTGCCGCAGTGACGTGAATTTATCTTACACTCGATTAAGGTATAATTGATTTATAAATTAACAAATAATCTAATTATAGCCGCAAAACTTAACCTAAAAGTACGTAGTTCATTTCCCTTCTCATAGATAACGTTATCCATTTTCAGTCACACAATTTCCTATGCAGTCAGATCTCTATGTATCACCTCCCTCAATGGTTTTACCTGAAGTATTGTGAGACTGATGACCACGTTCTCACACATTGTACAAAGCACATGGATCACGATGCGTGCGTGTACGCCTTCACGCACTGTCACGCACTTTAATTAATACAGTATAAATGAGTGATCAATGGAGAATACCATTTAGTCTCGCGTGTTGCGTGCGTGCTGTTGTAGGCTGCACTGAGTCACCGCTAAACCTGAGCATTACTTGTATACAGGGTAAGAAGAAAACAGTACTGTACGATGTGGTTAGCGAGGGAAGTAACCGACTGTTCCAAAGTGCCAAGACCTGAGTTCTGATGTTAGAATATTTGCTTCACCTTCAAGTGACTGTGATCGTATTTGTAGAGATTAAATAAATGTTGCAAAAACATTGTACAAATTTTCTCGTGTTAAATTATTTAAAACCAATGGTCCTCAAACTGGGGTACGCAAAAATAACATTAGTATCTTAAGGTTCGATGGCCACCAAGTGCGGAGCGGAGTTGCACTGAGCGAAGCGAAGCTAAGTAGTGAAGCGGCGTCTCTTCGCTTTCAGTGGCAGCACTTACATTAAAAACAATAGTTAGGCTTTCAATGCGTTGTCCGCTTCGCATTTGATTTGTTGTTCTAAGATAACCCTTTATAAATTATTGGGTGAATAGTTTCCCAACATGGCTTCGCTTAAATAATGCTAAACAGTTCTAACAGTTCATTGAGATAGTTACATTCCACCATAGAATGCACACTATAATATATAAAACTTTAGATTTATATAGTTTTTCAACAGTTGGCAGCCTGCTATTATTTATAACACAGCTGAGAGTGTTAAAGTGGAACACTGTTATTACTGTGGACGTACGTAGGCCTATTACTGTGCATGAAGCCAACCACCAAAGTTTTTTGTTATTTTATGTAAAAAATTCTTCTGCAATTCGAACGCTTTAGGTAAGAATATATATTTTCATACTACTGTAATCATTTTTATAACTTAGTTTTTATTTTTAGAGAATGTTTTAAGTAGATAAAAATTAATAACAGGAAGTGGTGTAAGAAAAAGTAAAATGACTTATGACTGATGACTTTTTTTTTTTTTTTAATTTGTAATCGTCTGCATTAGCCCAAGTGTGCACAATAGTCAGACGTTAAACACAAAAAAAAAAATAAAATAAAAATTTGTAAAAATACAAAAACATACTTCAGCATAACAAACTGTATACTAATGGATTCTGAAAAGGTTATTTAATTTAAAAACAATGCAATATAAATTTATAATAGTTCGAAAAAGCAAATATTGGCAAAGAAAATTGGCTACATGCCAGGAAAATCCAGAGCACGCAAAAGAAACCATCCGGATGGGTACCCAACGACTGAAAATACAAGACTGACAAATGTAGGGCTTCATCTTCCTCAACTAGTGGCGAAATACAGAAGGTGTGCTCATTGTTCGACTAAAGCTAAAGAAAAACGTAGCAATATGGTATGTTCAGGTTGTAACGTCCCCATATGCAAAGAATGTTTTTTCTTTTTCCATCAAAAATTTTAAAAAAATATTAAAATAAGTTTCTTATCTTTTTTTGTTTTTGTATTGTATATAAAATGAACTAATTATACTTTTTTTGAGATTTGAAAGCATTTCTATTTACGAAACACCAGTGTTAACATATAGAAGGTAAGAATAACCCACATAACTAAAGAAACATTGGGATAATATTTTCCCACCCTAAAAAACTATAAAAAACTAAAAAAATGTATATGAACAAAAATGTATTTATGTTTACACGAGGTATTCCAATGTCATTTGATATAAAAATTCAAATATTTTGTCCCCCACTTTCTTGTCACTTAAAGGGATAAAGAAATTTAATTCCTGTAATCATCCATTTACTGAGAAATACTTGTGGGATTTTTGTAAGCACTCAGTGACATCCTACCTGAAAACGATTTCTGCTATCACAGGATACGAAAGACATTCTGAATACTTTATGTATCGCTCACTGTTTTACGGAACGCAGTAGTGAAGAAAATTGGATTACAAAACCTTTCGGTGAAGATTTTTTTTTCAAAAAGCAATACGACTTTTAGTAACCGAAAAAGAAGCTTTTTGTAGAGGGATTGTTTTAAAAATCTTATCAGTTTCTGGCACCTGCGAGAAATAAATAACGAGGTAACTTTTGTAAGACAATGACGTTTCTATTGCTATTTATAACCACAAAACTTGTGGAGGAAGTCTTCATTCAGAACAAACCGTGATGCTTCTCAAACAAAGTGTTTTTCTGATCAATTCAATCTGATTTTTTAAATTAAAAACTCTCATAGAAGTGTGAAAGATGATGTGACTTGCTTAATGGTTTTGGCATTTTGTTAATTTGTGTTGTTAATTCTGCATAAGCCTACTAGATTCAAAATATTACGGTAGATGAGTAAATGGAAGAAACAAATTATAGGCGTCGACGGTTAAGGCTTTTTCCGTTTATAACTGACTTCCGAAACGTATCGATCAATTTTAATTTTTTATGGTTTTGATTTTTAAAAGATGATTGACCAAAAAGATGTTCATTTTTTTTTTGTTTTTTACATTAAAAAGTAGTTTTGATGTATAGGCAAACGCAAACAGACCTAGTGCTACATGCCAAATTTCATCAAAGGTCAATTACTTTGGTCTATATAGCCCATAGTGTCTGTAAACGTTAAGGTCAATCAAAATCTCAAGATCGATTTTTTCAGTCACAAAACTTCTTTCATACTTAAAGGAGCAAGAAATTAAAAAAGACGACTTTAATTTAACCTTCAGAATACCTAGTAGGACTACGTGATACCTTGGTTAGTATCTGACTTGCATGCTAAACGCAATAAAAACCTCAAACACATTTCTGTTATTAAAATAAAAATAAAAATCATGTATCATATTACTACTCCTTTTTTATTTTAATCAGGATAATTTAAAAAAACGAAACATGACTTTTATTTTTGTTACTTTTATTATTGTTATTTTAATTACGATTTTTTTTTTGAAAACACGACAAATTAACAAAGCTACTTTTTATAACATAACTTGAAACTTAAAGCCTATCAGCTGTTCATTGAAAACAGCTGATCATTACGAATAAATAAAAAAACTGCGTTTTAATATAACTACCAAAATTAAATTAACGAATCATTTCATATATTTACATCGGTCATATTTCTTCATTGTATTCATTCATTTTTCATAATGTAGTGGTTAACACTTTCGCCTCACGCGCACAAGGTCTCCAGCTTGATCCCGGGCGGAAACACAGGACATTTTAATTATAATTAATTTAATACGAGACTTGCGACGCGCAAAATATACTGTTATCCAGCATCATAACCAGCCCTAAAACATGATACATGTTCCTCACGACCCGCAAAACCACCCTAAAAGCATGATACATATTAAAAGGGGAAATAGTTAGCTACGGTTAGGCCTAAAATTAAATTTATATTTTACAAATATTGAATGTTGACTCGTATACTTGCAAGACGGAGTATTCAGTTTTGAAATCCTGTAAAAGATATAATTTAATAAAATTAATTTTCATCGTACTGCACTTCCAACATCTGAGTTAAGTCGCGAAAACTTGGTAAGTGATACGATACCGAAAACGTTTTCTTGTGTGGCCAGCTGATTTTCCTGTGCTGCTATTTAGTAACAATGCACTTATTAACAACTGGCCTTATTTTCTTATTAATTAAAATTTTAAAACAAATAGTTTACAGATGTATTTTACTTGTTTCAAAATGGCTAATGAAAGTGTTTATAATATACCAGATAAATTATCAATCAAAGCTGCAAAAATAACGGGGAAGTTATTACCAGAAAAATCAAGAAATAAATACTAAGATGAATATAGGCCTACATGTTTTCTGAGTGTTGCAATGCAAAGCTGAAAAAGTTAGGCCTGATAAGTTTTTTTTTATTTGCGCATTGAGTTATTTTGCACACTGATGAATAGTAAAGATAACATAGGATGGTGAAATGGGGAGAGGGAGCTTACCAGTACCGGGGGGGGGGATCCTCCACTGGAAAATTTTCCAAACGACGCAAAAGCTGACAAATTAATGTATTCAATGTGATTCTCTACTAGGAACACATAATATTGTGTATTTAGACCAACCATTCTTTGTAAAATTAGAAGGATAAATGATAGTGAAAAATCGTCATTTTGATATTGCGATAGATCTGCCCGTCTTCAGATCTTGGTTCAAAACGGGTGTATATGTCTGCACACATCGATTGAGAAAAACTATTCGATTAAATCTGGCACGTGCTAATAGTCAGGCCATTAACTAAAAAATGTTTGTTTTCAACCCTCTCTTGGCACACAACATTAATTTTTAATGTTGTATATATATAATAAAGACCTTAAGTGCATAATTAAAAGTAAATGAATTTTGTATTTTCAGTGTAATGTGAAAGTTTAAAATGTTAATTTATGCCCATTTACAGCCCGAACAATGTATCCACTACCGTTTCAAAATGGCGGCTTCTGATTTACAACAACGAATGTACAGTTTTGGCCAGACGCATTGACCGATTGTTTTAAAATTTGGTACGAAGATATCTTGTATAAAGGCCAAATGACGTACGTGTAACGTGTTTCCCTATTCGCTTCCGTTTAGAGATGGCGGTTTCTTTACGACGCCGAGTGTACGCAATTTTAACCAAACGCGCTGGTCAATCGTTTTGAAATTTGGTACCTTGTATAAAGCCCGAAAGACGTAATTTGTAAGATTTTTTCCCAATTTCTTCCGTTTCAAGATAACGGGCTCCGATTCAACGTTGAGAGTGTATAGTTGTTGCTGGATATTTCCTGTAATACTGGCTGAACGGTAATATTTATCATAATATTGGCCGTTTCATGGAGAAGAGCATAACATTTCTAACAAAATAGGTTCAGTAACATTTCCCGTAAATATTACGGTTACAGGTTAAATGGGCGGACATAGTTACGTACGCTATCGTAGAGCGCTTTGTATGTTGGAATATACTGTACTGCGAGGTCTAATGTTCTTTAAACTACTGGTGCATTGATATTCGATGAGAATATCTGCAAATGTGCTCCAGAAGGTCATCAGGACTGGGATCATACAGCTGCTTACAGTAATCGCAGGACATGTATATGGGTTGCATATATTAGGTTGCAGTATGTAGATCATAAATAATTTTATTTGGTCTAACTTTCTATATTCTTGTAGGCTTGCTGTTAAGGAAGTAAAACACGTGCTCATCACGATGTGCGAGTGTGACACTTTTCAACTCTAAAAAAAACTTTTCGGCCGCCTAAAGGTTCTTTGAACTTAAATCATGGGTAGGGGTAAAGACATTAAGGGTTGTAAATATTTCAAGTTAACACAAAGGACAGCCATAAATCTACGATAGGACACGGTATTGTTCCAAACACTTCAAAATGTCTAAATTTTCTTCAAAGCGGTTTTTGATATACAAGCGTTTTTGCCGCCTGAATGAATTTATTTTAAAAATGGGACATTCCCATTCTTATTACAAATAGGGGCCGCCCAAGTGAAACACGTTTTTCTTAGCTAGGCCTAAAGTGCATAGGCTAATGTTCCAGTTTTTATATTTTAAGCTCTTGAGAATGAACATTCAAAAAAACCTCAGAATATCGTGTATTTTATGCTCCCAACAAAAAGTAATAATAATCAATCATAGGCTATGGCTGGCTTGCTGACTGGATGGAAGCGAATTGTTATTTTTTAAAATCTTATTCTTTAATAAATACTTGATTCGCTATCAAAAATTTCGTTAAAAACTGCACTATTTCGAATGTAAAATTAGGCTTAACTTAAAAATATGAAAGTTAATGTAACCCTTATCACCGTCAGATATTTTTTCTTATTTTAAATAGAAATGAAAATTTTAAATGATAATTTACGCAAATTTTATCTCAAATTACAATGGTGAAATCGAGTGTAGGATAGACAGTTATAATTTATTTAAGATTCATAGATTCTGTTGAATCCGGCAGTCATTTTAAAACCGTTAACCGTTAAACACACACACACACACACACACACACACACACACACACACACACACACACACACACACACACACACACACACACACACACACACACACACACACACACACACACACACACACACACACACACACACACACACACACACACACACACACACACTGTACTGTAGCCTGTATAAAAAAAATTAACCACTCTCAAAATTTGATTTAGGGGTTAAGGACAACACACACACACACACACACACACACACACACACACACACACACACACACACACACACACACACACAATGTACTGTAGCCTGTATAAAAAAAATTAACCACTCTCAAAATTTGATTTAGGGGTTAGGATCGGGTCTCATTTCGAAGTCCTAACCTTACCATAAGTCATTTTCTAATGGAAATTTGATAAAAATTCGGCTTTGTAACACTTCAAGAGAACAGAATCGACTTTACAGGCTTTGTCAAAGTGGCAAACAATAATAATTTAATATTGATTTTTTGCAATAACATTTAACAAATAAAATAATGTAGTCAAAAAACTGACCAACAAAAAAGTAATATAATTGAAGTAAACAGTGTTCATGGCTTCTCTATAATGTTTCAATGAAATTACTAATCTGTTAAATTGAAATTATACACAACTGATATTAAATAAACTGTGGTGTTGGCTAGGATGGGCTTGTAGTATAAAGGCGTTCGTTAATAATGTAAATGTTTATTAAAGATCGTATTTATGTACATTTGAGAACTCTAGTTTCAAAAGTCCTACGTCCATTGTTGAAAATTCACAGGAAATCACAAAAAAACATTTTCAGATGGAAAAATGTTTGAATATAACGTTAAATAAGTGTACAAATTATACTTTATGTCTCTAGGTAATTTTATACTAAATGAAAAGGCTTTTACACTTTTAGTTTATTAATAAATAAATAAATCTCTATGGACAAGGGACATTTTGAATCTGAATAGTGGATAAGAGACGATTTGAAAATAAAAAAAAATGGACAAAGGACAGTTTGTTTAAAAAAATATTGTTTAAACAAATATTATTGAAATACTAATCAAATACAAAAATATAATTAAAATTAAAAAAAAAATTATTTAAGTGAAATGAGTTAGCAAAAATATTTAATTATTGTCAAAATTTAGACCATTGTTTAAGAAAATCAATATTATATTTATATTTATTATTTATTATTATATTATTATTATTATATTTATATTATTATATTTATATTATAAAAAATAATAATAATAAAGAGTCATAATAAATTGAAAAAGCCTTTCAGTGGTAAAATTACCGAAATATAAAAAACAATACGCGGTACTGCGAAAATAATAAAAATACTTAATATATGACACAAAATCACGATCAAAACATACAAAATTCGGATGCCTTCTTCTAAACAACACTTCAACATAACCGTTTATGTTTATGTCTATTCATTTCTATTATTTTATGTCTATTTATGTTATCGTTATTCTTCAACGATAATTGTTTATCGTAAGAATGACAAATAAACAATTTCCTGCTTATAAACAGGGTTACTGCAACTCTTCAAAATACACATGAAACAAAGAGATACAAACAGAATTTATATTATTTTTAGTATTTTCCAAAGCTTGTAATGTTGATATCTCAGTGAACAAAAGACAGTTTGAAACTAAAGTGAACAAACACCATTCACGTACTAAAGTATTGAAGGCCATTTTGAAAATAAAAAGAGAATCCTTCAGTATTTAATTCTAGTCGGCCATGTTGGTTGGTCAAAAGACATTTTGATTCCAAACCACATATTTAAACTCAAATATTTATTATTTATAGGACGTTTTGGTTAAAAATACGCTTATATTTTCAATAGGTTATATATAAAGAATACGTATAAATAAAAATCACGATTTCGTCATCCGGTGGTTTGTCCTTTGTGGACGTTTTGAAACTAAACTCCTCATTTGTAAGATATACTTATATTAATTGTAATCGTTCTAAACAATTTTATGCTGGATGGATGGCATGTAGTATAATCGCGTTAATTATAATTTAAATAAATAAATTTTATAAATAAATAAATATTTAAATAAATATAATTTAAATATTTATTTTTCAAATTATTTTTATGTATAATTTTAAGCAAAATAAATTTAAAAAATTAAGAAAAAGTTAGTCAGTAGTGGCTTTTGAACTTATAAATTCACTTCAAGAATACAAGTTACATGTATAGAGTATACGGAAAAGGTGACGTGTTATCATGGGGTGCAGACTAGCTGAACCTATTGAGAGGATTTAGACATCCCTCGCAGTACTCGAGTCTAACATACACTTACACTTACAACACTACACTTTACAATCACATTTACATTTAAGGCGGCGATAATAGCCGAAATGTGCTTTTCGCCTTAAAAAAAAAGTTATCATGAGTAGGGTACCCGAGTGTTATACCTTGAATCACTTTTCGCTCTTATTTTTTTGTGGCCTTTGAAGAGTTCGATTTTCTTGTAAATAAATTCTATAAATATTATTTTAACCCTTTTAATGTATCCTATGAATTTATAATTCTAATAAGCACTGTTTTTCGTTTTCAAAAAAAATAATTTCTCTGTACATGTTTAATGATCCAAGGTACAACATAGGCGTGTACCTTGGAACGGACTTGTTGTACCTTGAAACGCAATTTAATATTTAGGAATAATGCAGTTAAATCACGCAATTAATATATCAAAAGTTGTATTTAAAATCAGAACGTGTTGAAATACAAACAAGTAACATTTAAGCTGAAAATCTACATTCAAAAGTATTGTGGCTCAGTTCAATTGTTATTATTTCTCCTTTTACAAAAATCACACACTTAATTCTTCCACTCTTGTTCAGCGTCTGCACACACTCGTGAGCCTATCTTTGACACTATACAGCAAATCCATTCTTCTCCACCCACATAATTTTTATATGGTTCACGGCATAAGAGACACTCTTCATCAGAGGATGTTGCTGGGCTCTTCGGTTTAGGTTTTCTTATATTCTTAGCCATTTTCGTAGGTTTATTCTTTTGGTTATTTTCTTCAAGAACGTCTTTTTTTGCTTTAAAATTTAGTTTTCGCTTCATCGTCTCTTTTTTTTATTATTGCCAGTTTCAACTTCTCCTTTTCATGGGTGTCTGTAATTATTCTTGTTTTCGCAGGCTTCCTGCCTTTTTTGGCATTATTTACCCTTGGCTTAGCCTTGGGGAAAGGTTGCGTCTCCTCTGGAGACACCACTGTATACGTAGACGGCATAGAACTCGGACCAGGCACATCACTGCCAAACGTTTCAGAATTCAAAGATGATTCAGCTGGCAATAACTCACCCTGATGGTTGGTGACTTCAGGTGCAGAGGGTTCAAGATTCGGGTTAGGTCTATGCGTCACGTAGGATGGCAGGTAGTCGTCATTAGAAAATATCTCGATCCAGTGAGAATATTCCTGGGACTTTAAACCCCTTGTTTCATTCCTTTGGGTGCTATAATTTTTCCTGGAACTTGGACTGTAGACAGACCGGTCTCGTCTAGATTCCAAATACGATCTGGAGTTATTGGCCCAAAACTCTGATGAACACTTTCAAGGTTGTCAAAAAAAGCCCCAACGTTTATTTTATTAAAACTGGTTGCTCTACTCAAACTTCTAGCTTACGGTTTCCGAATAGATAGATCAGGATGTCTTTTCGTAAAACACCTCATCCACTCTATTCCTGCCGTTTGTTCGTTATCCCAATGTTCACAGTATTTTTTTCCATTTGCCTGAGCAAACTTGTATGCAAGATCACGGGCCCCTTTTTTACTTAAGCCGTAATTCATCTTCGCAACTTTTTTTATGTAGTCTATCAAACACTTTTCTTCATTATAATTGAATATTTGTTTAGTATTAAATTTAACGACATATTGATATTCTTGCTTTTCAGATTGACGAAACGCTGTAACATGTCTGGATAGTGTATCTAATTTTACCCCATATACATTACACACTTCCCTAATAGAAATTCTGCAGTCTGGGTGGGCTGTGACCGCTTCTACAGCTCTTTTCATAGCATTCGAGTCGATAGGAGGCCTCTTGTTTTACTAAATGGCATCGTTACTTGGAACAAAAACTCAAAAACTAATAACCTGTTGTACCTTGGAACATGTTCCAAGGTACAACAAGTTTTGCATTTCGTGGTACAACAGGTAGCCATTTTAAACACAAACTACCGCCTAACATAGAAAAACAATCTAACAGTTTAAGTAAGTTATATGGATTTACTCACCAGAATGTGACGAATCTACTTAGCGAATATACAACGTTCTACAGGAAACTCGGAGGGCGTACAGAGCCAAACAATATATAGCTGAATATTTACTTTTCACGAGCAAAAAACAGTTTAGTGCATAACTCACGATAACTACTACCAAAATGAACGGGATTTTTGCTAGCGCTCCTTAGCGTCACTATCTACAATGTAGTTCATTTTCGGCCTGTTAGGTAGCATTACCTTGCAGATCGAGCTAGTGTTCCAAGGTACAACGTACTCAAGGTACAACACCCTACCCTACGTATTTCGGTATTTATGCAGTGTAACTTTTTTTAAACAGTGATTTTTGAATATTACCTTTACTACATACTTTATTATTTCAATTAAGAGATATTCACCTGCGGAAATATATTTTTTTTTACAATTACGATTTTAGGCTACTTTTTACGGAACTATATTGCGACGCCGTTGTTTACATTGCATGGAACATGCTAGATGTACTACGCGAAGTGTGACGTCATTGCTGTTTGTCACCCGGTTGTGTTCATGCTCGTTTCGTTGTAGACGGAGTCCTTCCTTAGTTTTTAACTCGCACAACTGTGTTGGGTTCTTTAGCATTTTTTAAAAAAAGTTATTATTGTTTTCATTTGTGATAACACACATTTAATTAATCGTTTTCGCGATTACAAACACTTTATCTACTTTCGCGCGGGAGTGACTTTGAGGTTATGCAGGTCACTTTTATTTTCGATTTTTTCGAACTTGCCGTACTTCCGCGCTGTTATATTTTATTTGTTTTGGGGCATGCAATAAAACACTCTGGCGAGCAAGTTACACTGCATATTTACCTTGTTTCTCTCAAAATATGGTAAATATTTACCTTATTTTATCTTATTTACCTTACAAAAAAGTCAGCCTGAAGAAGTTCTCACTTTAAAAACAAGTCTGACAAGCGTACACGAGTACATTGGAACTATTTAGATCAGCGGTCGGCAAACTTTAGAGCTTCAAGGACCACTAAATGTAGGCCTATAAGTTTTATTTGGCGGACCAGCAATTTTACATGGATTTAGAAAAAAGAGGCTGTAATGTATGGCATAAAATAGAAATAACAAAGAACTTAATAAATGTGACTAACATTTGTTCTGTTAGTTGCCATTTTTTAATCGGAATTGTAATGAAACTTTTTAGTCGTGGTGCAACACAATAAATAATCATCTGTTTTTTTCTGTAGACCATCAAACATTTTTGACGGACCACCGCGTTTGGCGACCGCTGACTTAGATTTAGAAGTTTTGGAAATATCGTCTCGCTTCTCGAACAGTTTACTTTTTACGTAATGCTAATTTGACTGTTAGAGTCACAGGAAAACCTTGGTTATTAATTCTGGTTTTACTGACTCAAAAAAATTGTCCGCTATGAATGTTTCTTATTAGAGCTGCTAATTCAGGAGTTAACGATTGTGTACATGCAGACAGTCCACGCAGCAGTCGAGGAGTCGGTCTGTCGGCAACCAGTCAGACGAATCGTTGGCGTTACTTAGCGATGGGCTAGTCGACTAGTAAACTAGTCCTTTATTCGACTAGTGCCTGAAGTAATCGACTAGTCGGTTATTTCTAATCAGAATGCGAACAGAAGATGAAGGACAAGAAGACAACTCAGCTGATGCGTTAAGGTCTTATTTTTTTGTAGACTCTGTTCTAAAACTATTATAACAAAAAAAGTAGGGTGTCTACTTCTTAAATGTAACCGCATATTAATAATATTATTTAAACGTTTCAGACACTTCCTACATAATTTACAAACAATTTTATCGTTTTATGTTCTAGCAAAATATTTCCAAAATATTTATCTTTTTGGAGACATTTTAATACTATTAGATTGAAATAAATAAATTAAATTAAAAAAATTACTACACCATGACCACTAAAATAACAATAGTAACTTATTTACACTTTTTATTTACAACACTCTATTTACTTACACTCTATTTAACACACTATTTATATACACTCTGAAATCTCGAAATCATACCATTATATTACAAAAAAAAACTTTAAAAAATCTTAATCTCTTAATAAAATCATCACTCAATCAAAAACTGCAAAATACTGAATAACTGAATAACAAGTCTGACTTACTTTAATATCAATTCCAGGAATTGTGCCCACATTTCCAGGAAAAGTGTTCCAGGAAAAGTGAACACCGACTAGTCGACTACGTTATCCAATGGAATTGGCTTTGCCGAGAATGGATGTTGGATCCGGAAGTTAGACAACGAGTAAAACTAGTCGACTAGTTTTTACGACTAGTTTATTCGATGTTTTAATCGAGTCGACTAGTCATTAGTCGATTGTTTGAAGTAGTCGATATTCCCATCAGTAGCATTACTGTACACTCATATCATTCGAGTTTTGTTTAGCCATTTTGTTATCTTGGTTATACCCCTCCCAAAAAAAACTTCCTGGAAAAAAAGATTTTTTCTTCATCTGGAGAATGGACGCTGATTCATCATCTCCGTGTTGTACTGACCTTATCGCTTAAGCGATTCACCAGTAAGGTAGGCTAGTTATTTTTAACCATATTTTCCGATTAGTCGTGACTCATGAGATGAGATATAAGCACATTATCGCGGCACGCAGCTGTCTCGCTGACCTAATGTCCAACACTAACTTTATTATCACTATCAGTATTAACATGCATAAATTATCATTTTAAGCAGTTAGATTCTGTAATAACTATTTTCAATAGAATTTAGTAATACAGGTTTTATGAAATCAGAATTTCAAAAATATGTAAGGTAAAAAAGGTGATTTTTAAAGATTTGAAATGACCGCCATTTTGAAACAGTTGAATAGATTGGCGTTTCAAACTGATAACGTAATTTACCCTTATGTACATTTGGGTAACATAGAAAAACCATCTTCAAAAGTATCGCAAACAGTATCCGTCTGTTTAGTATCCCTCCCTCTGAAAATATGTATTACCGAAATGTACATCAGGGTAAAATAATTTGACTAGTTTTTTCACATTGCGGTAAAGTATTTCCTTGTGTTTGTATATCGCTCCACAGTGATATTTGCAAATTTGAGATTTAAACAAGTTTATTACGCATTAAAGTGAAAAAGGTCTTTTTTAACAGTGGTCACAGTTCATTTTCCCATTTTCAAAATAATTTGAAAATATATGCCCATCTATACAGATTTTAGCGCTAATTTTAGCGGTGAAATAACATTTTCAAAAAAGTGTAAAACTATTGTCATGTTCTTGCCTTTTGAAAATTCGTCTTCAACACGTCAGCGAGGCAGCTGCACGTTCCTCCAAAAACCTTTCTTCCCTGAATATTTTTATTTATATATGTTAAAAATATTGTATACAAAAGTTACATAAAATTCTGCTCATGTTCGACAATAATTTCAAGATACTGAGTCTGGGTGTTCCCACGGTATCTTGTGGGTATCTTTTGGTCAAAAAAACTTAAATGCACCAATTCCCATGACATGAAACTTTATTTTGGTAAACGTAAGTTATGGAAATGTAATTTAAGACGTGCGAACAGTTGACTTAGAAAAGACAACTGGTTTGAAGGAAGCAGAATTCCATTTTGTTCAGCTTTGAGATTCATATACTGCTGGTGCGAGGAGTTGATGTCGATTAAATTTTGTGAAAAGCAACTTGATTTATCGGATAAAACTGTTATAGATTGGAACAATTACTTGCGTGAAATATGTGTCGTGGATACGGAGAATAAACCAAACAAGAAGGTAGGTGGACCAGATTGCATTGTGGAAATTGATGAAAGTTTGTTTACTAAACGTAAACATTATTGTGGTCTAGTATTACCCGAACAATGGGTGTATGGTGGTATATGTGGAGAAACAAGATTCGTTTGTTGTCACTGTTCCTAATAGAACTGCCTCTATCCTTCTTGATAAAACTATTGAAAACATTGCTGATGGCAGCACAATTTATTCTGACAGTTGGAAAGGTTACCAAACAAATGGAATAGAAATAGAAGGATTCATACATGCTAAAGTTAATCATAAATACAATTTTATTGATCCTGATACACGAGTTCATACACAAACAGTTGAGAGAATGTGGGGCAGTGCTAAATGAAGGAACAAGAGACATTATTTGGAATCTTATTTATCAGAGTTCATTTGGCGACAGCATCAAGTGAAAGAATATGGAGACTGTTTTGAATCTATGTTAAACTCTATATCGGCACATTTTTCACCGAAATCCGATTGACTACTTTGTTTTTAAATAAATTGTTTTGATTTTAAATGTAGTGTTTTATTTTGGTTTTTCACAAAAATTTTAGGTGTAGATTGGCGGCACTTAAAAACCTCCAAATCTGTAGCTGCGGTGGCGTTAATACGTAAGTATCCGTTTCTAAATTTTAATTTTATCGTCATAGCCTCACATAAAACATTTCAACATGATCACACCGTAAAACTATCAAGTGGGGCTGATGTTTTGGATGTTACATAGGAGTAGAAATGCAAAATGACCCTTCCAAATCCAGGTAGAAGCAAGTTCCCCTTTGCTATTGTTTGCCCAGTTCTAGTCGAGCATGCAAAATATTTCTGTGAATTTAGCTGCCCCGTCCTACAACAATGCCTTTAATTTATACCTGTAACTGTTAAAACTTGTCCAGAGACAGTTACTTTCAAAGAAAGTATTTGTAAACCTATTTCAATGAATTCGGTTTCCGTGAAAAGTTCAGAAGCGTGAATGTAAGTTATATTTACACAATTCCTTGAGCATTTTTTTTTGTTTTTGTTTAAGCGAAGCTTTTAATGTTAGCTTTGGCGAAACGAGTGCGAATGAGCAAACGAATTTCGTCTCTTTTTCTTAATCCTTTTGGATAACACTACACGCGCATTATGTGAAAACGTTGTGTTGCTTTGGTTTCATAGTTGAAGAACATGTGCACGTTGTCACCGTTTATAATACATTCGAAATTAACCTAAATGTTTATAATAATTGTTGTTAATAATATTACTAGTTTTTAACAACATAACCTGAAACTTATTGTAGCCTCTCAGCTGTTCAGTGAAATCAGCTGATCGTTACGAATTAATATAAAACAACTGATCTTTAACTAGCTACAGTAAACAACACACACACACACACACACACACACACACACACACACACACACACACACACACACACACACACACACACACACACACACACACACACACACACAACAAGATATTTGTAAACATATCTTAAAACTAATATTATATATTCAGCAAAGATATCATTAACTTCGCTTCTGTCGGTAACTTCCCGAATTCCACAAGGGTACTTTTTTCTGGTAAATTGTTATTGTCAGTTCCTCCAGTATTGGAACCCGCGTCCTCTTACTTGCAGCGGTCTTCAGAGGAAATTACAAGGTAAGGCAAAAAATCGATATTTGTTAGCGATCTAGTTATCCATCTGAGGTAAAACAAATGTCGTTTTTGGATGAAATTTTCGTAAGCGCTTTCACTAGCATAAAGCGAAGAAGCTTAAAAAAATGATTTGGTAATTTGAAATGCTAGTAGAATATAGTTTTACCACACTTCGAGACTTATTTTCGATAGTGATAACTTGAGTGATTGCAGTAAGACAATGAACAAAAAATTAAATTACTCAAAAACTTTTAGTTTTCTCAAAATGTTGCTCTGAAACAAAACATCCAAACGTAACGTATTTAATTTATAATATAAAAGTTTGTGTGTGTGTGTGTGTGTGTGTGTTCACACTTTTGAAATTTGTGTCCGATTTGATTCGTAATTTCTTTTAATTCTAAAATTTGGTTGAAAAAAAAAACAAAAATTAATTTGACGGCGGGTAGAGTTCATTCTCGTATTTTCAAAATCATTTGAAAATTTAAAACTGTGTTAATTTACGCCGATTTCATTCAAACTTGGTACAAAAATTAATTGTGAACAAAAATAAGTTGGACAAGTTTGTTACCGTGCAAAACCGTTATGGCGGCAATGTTATGTAAAAACTTAACAAATTTTACTTTCAAATTAAATTTACAGAGACGGTTTGATTCTAATGCTTAAAAATGGTCAAATAAGTTTTTTTTAAGTGCAAGCAGTGTCTTATTTATAAAATTTGACAACGTAGGCAGACTTGGTGGGGGGCTTATAAAACGGAATGATTTTTTCTTTAGTACAAAGAATTTGAAAATAGTTTTGTTAATTTGTGCAATTTAAACCTAAACTCTACTTACCACCAGTCATGTATAATTTAAATAATAATAAAATAAAAGCAACATAAGTCATCTTGTAACATTAAAAAATTTTTTTTTGAAAAATTAAAAAAAATTGCTCATGTGGTGGGGGTCTATAGCCAGCGTCTATGTTTGCCTGTTCCTAAATCCGGCACTGAGTGTAAGATTAAATATTTTTTTTTTAATTCGAAAATCTGCTTCTACCTCGTCGAGAAAGCAAGAGAGCTGCATGTCACTATTGTATTGTATTATTATTTAACTAAAAGAAACCAACATTGCATCACTTTTGATAGTTTTGTTCATGTGGCGGTATTCTTGTTTACTTCAAAGAAACAGACATACAGTAGGCTTTGTGGGTGGGGATGTTTTCTTGTTTGATACAAATGTCGCGGTGTGAACTCTGTACACTTGTACAATAGTAGAGTCTTTTCGCATTGAATATAAGAAGTACAGCCATTATTGCATTAAAAGTTGAAAAATCAACCTATAAGATTTTGCTCAAATTTTGTTAACACACACACACATCACGATAAATTAATTTTTTCACTAAATTTCTTACTAATCGATTTTTTGAGAATAAAGTAACTGTTTTTGTAATTATGGACTGCATTTCCTCAAAATATTTTGAACCGGTTTTGAGAAATACGGTTTTCCAAGTGTTTTTGATAAAACATTTCAAAAGTTTTAATATAATATATAATATTTATAATAATGTAATAATAATAATAATTTATTTATTATATAATAATATTATGTAATATTTAATATAAAAATCTTCTACGTTCTAGGCAAACATAAACATCTTTCTGTTATTTGTCTCCAGCAATGTGCACTGACGCCTATATGGACATTCAATTAAGAACTACTTTTTTGAGTTATTAGATCTAAACACTGATAGAGCTATCAATATTTGAAGATCGATTTTTCATAATTACGCACTTTTTCATGCTTCGTGGTAACGGGAAAGTAAAAATACGGAATACGTTTTCTTTTCAATATATTGTGGTAAGTTGGATCGTTAAATCCGTGCACTTTTCATACCAAATCTGGAATTTTAAGCTAAAATTTGTCCACACAAAATCTTTAAATACATGAAATGCTTTTCAGTTGTCCGATCCATTTCTTCAGAGCTCGTGCGGACGGCGTCTGGCGCATGCGTAGTCCATTCTAGAACAGCTGTTAGTTAACCCAACGCGTAGTCAGCTGTCGGACAGGTGATAGCCTACACACACCTGCTCCCTCGGGTTCCTTATGTTATACTGGTGCAAGTGTCTTGTTTTATTTCTTTTTCTTCTTCAATTTAACCTTAGTAGGGTTAAGATGTTGTTATATTGTATAAGGCCGATATACGGGCGAGATAATTATTTATGTTTTAGGTTATGTCTAGAAACAGCTGTTGTGGGCGGAGTTTATTTGGAAGCTATGTTGTTCAAATATTTTGAGAAGTGGCTGTTGCAACGTCAGATTTTACAGCTGCTTAAAATTTTACCCTATAATGAATTCTATATGTTTTGAGAAAAATGCACATTAAGAAATTTAACAAATTTTTGAATGTGCATAACGTACTGTAGACTCTTGCCAAATTTATGCCGAAACGACAGCGAAGAAAGGACTATTAATTACTTACTGAGGGAAGCTTTTTAAAAAAGCAGAATTCATTTGTTTATTATGGTTTAGGGTCTGACAGTATAGTATCCTGTATAGTAAAGCCTAGTAGAAATGTATCTACTACATTTGAATGAAGAATCAGCAGAAGTTGTGATATTAATCACCATTTTCAAAACGTGGAGAATGAAAAGATTTCAAAACGTACCATTGAACTTATTTAATATCTTAAAACCTCAAGTCTAAATAAAGCTCTTGCTTTTGTCTTTATTAGTGAAAAAATACTAAGGGATATTACTCCTGAGCAAGCCAACGGTTTGCTGCTTTTGCTTACTTTTGACTATTACAAAATTCCCAGAGGTCATTCCTGAATACTTGCAACATTTGTAACTGGAAACGCTAATATTTTGCGAAACACAAATAATATGTAATACCTTAAAATATGATCTTCAAGCTAACAACAGATGTTTAACAATTAGTATGTTTTTCTTCTTGTTTAAATAAGGTTGTAAGCTATTGTTTGAGTAGTAGGCCTATAGCAAGCTGAAATTATAATTAATTTTAATCTCCTTTATTTAAGCTATATCATTTTTTCTTATATAATTTTAAATTTTTTTGAAATGTTTTTTTAAGAAAAGGGCAATTTATTGGGTGGGAATGTATAAAAATATTAACATTTATGAAATATTTTAGTTGTCATAATTTTAAATAACACAAAATGGAATTTTTTATTCATTAAAGTAATTTTATTTGATAATGTTGTAAGTTCAAATAGTATTGATAAGTTGACAATTCTAGTCATACCTTTAAAAAAGCAGTTGTATCTTTCTAAGATAAATTCTAAATTACAGGCTATGATCATAACATCCTGATAAGTATTATTCAAAACAATTTTTCTATATAACAGTGAGAAAAGAACAGCTTCAATTTAGCAGTAATGAGGTACCACTAAACATTTGCAGTATTGCTGCAGCAAAACTATTTCTAATTTATCACTTAAGTTTAGAACCAATAACAATCACATGATTAATCGAAGATATAATAGAAGTTCACTAGTAGAGCAATCACTATAACATAATTCTGTCTTCTTGTTACATGTGGAACCTCAGGCAATTCCAAATGCCAAACACATGTTGCCTTTTACCTGTACAGGGTAGGCAACCACTACAGATTTATATTAGATAGTATATTCTATGTTGCAATTTATCTTATGGGCACTAGAAGAAAAAAATACTTAAGAGACATTTTGATACAGTTTGATTGCTTGAGATAGATTTTTGGTTAAATATGATAATTTAAATATCCAATATCCAATGATGGTATGAATGCATCATCTAATTGAATAGACAATGTGGTTCCATCAATCCACCATTGAAATTGAGAAACAAATAGCATTCAGTTCAAGAAGCTTATTAACGTCTTCTGAAAGAGAATATAGTCAGATAAACAATTGAAGGGATGCTAGAGATTATTGGGCATGATCAAGGGATCTGTTATGCAACCAAGGTCTTAGGTACTAGTTCAATACATCTATTGAACTATGGTTCTCTCAAAGAGGTTAAACAGTTACTGACTAGCTCATTCAGCAGGAGGTCTTTAGAGACCTGGAAACCAAGCACCTTTTGTTTCTTGCTGGCAAGAGCTTCATAGTTTCCTCATCCATTCTGCTTAGCCTACACATAACATCTCCGTGGTAAATTCATACCACGTTCAGATACACCCTCAAATCACAAGCCCCATAATGGTTTTTCTGAATTACTCCCTACACAGGATTCGTACACAGGATCTAGTACTGTCTGTAAGTCCATCTCTTTCAATAGATGTTCCTGGCGACAGCGCTTCAGTATTTGAATATACTTTCCCATTATGTCTGTTGTTGCAGCTCTATATTGGTTGCGTTTTTCACATCAAGGTTTGATCCTTGATGTTTAATTGCTTTAAGGTTTGAACCTTGATCAAGGTTGCGTCTTGCTTTAATTGGAAATTGCTTTACTCCTGTCTCCTCTTTTCTTGAGCTCTTGCACTTCTGATGTTTGTAGACAGTTATACTGATTTGAAATTTTAGGCTGGGTTATTCTGCCTAGTGTCCCCACAATTCACCGCTTGTGGGATCTATGTGGTTAGGTACAACCTCAGTTTTCTCCTTCTCCATGTTATTTTTGATCCCCAGGTCCACTTTTGCAAATTCCAATAAGACTTACTACCAAATAATTTCACTATACCAGAAGTAATTTCACTATACATCACAACAACAACAACAAGTAACAAGCACAGAAAAATATTTGCCTTAGTAATAAATTCTTTTTAATCATACTTAATATTCTATAAACTCTGTATTTGTTAATAAAAGTGAGAGCAAAATAAATAAATAAATACCAGCTATTTTACTTGGTTACCAAGAAATTATTAGAAAAAACAGGCTTTAATTGTTAGATTGATTGCTAAGCCTGTTTACACTGACCTATACATTATGCAGATTATTTATAGAAATACATGAAAACAGCTCCAAGCTTACATAATATTCAATGAACACAGCTGTAAAAATATAAAAATGGTACATCTTTATAATACTAATCATGTGGCTTGCAGATGTAAACGAAACAACTGATTTTATATTGTGATATTTTTTGTATATTTTGAAGAATGTTAAATTGACATTTATAACACTGATGGTTCTCACCTTGGCTGCAAAGTTGTACAACCCAATTAATTTGGTAGGTGAAAAAACAAAAAAGTTCCTCGTAAGAAATACATTCTTTTGAAAACTTTACTTCTGTTTAACTGTATGTGTTATGTTTACTTTTCAAAAAATGCGTAGTAGTACTTTATAGGAAATTTTATGAAATTTAAAATGATTTCAACACAGGTTTTGAGTAATATTAAAAAAAAAGTGAAACAAAATATCAAATCGCATAGTTTTTACCTTTATTATTAAGTTGGTACATTTCTGCAATAATTGTATTATCTAAAAAAATGAAACATGTGACATTAATTTTACAGGTGACTGAAGTTTTGTTTTCTTTCCTTGTATAATTCTTAACTCCACATTGGCATTGTTCTTATATTGTAAAGTGAGTTGATTTGTTTTTGTAAATTGATGTGTTTTTTATAATAAGAAATCAAAGCACAAATCACCAAGTGGTAAAAAATTCCCTGCCATGTCTACAGTTAAAATGCTAAATCATCGTGGAATTCCACCAAGAACCAGTCTTTTGTTTAAGCAGTTTACTGAACACTATGAATCTCTAAAATTTGCTGCAACATGCCTTTTTCTGTCAAAATAGATACCTGATCTCGGTCATGGATACATTTGATAAATAGATATGTAAAATATTGAATTATACTTGGATCAAGCAATCTCTAGTTTAAAATTGTATGTGAATTTATATATGCTGAATTTATGTGAATTAATAAAGGGCAGATAGGTCTTTGCAGTATACTTACAACTATCCTTCTGAAATTATGTGGTTTTCTTTAATGATATGGCTTTAATTTCGGAGTGAATTATATAATATGAACTCAAATAAGTATATGGTTTGAGAATAGTAATATGATGAATGTGATGATTTTTTATTTGCACTATTACCTTTGCTAGTACAGTAAAAGTATGGAACAAACACTGAAGAATCCCATTGTCATTACAATAAGTAATGAGGGATAACATGGAAGACATGCCATCATTAAGTGCAAATCACTTGTTTTGTTATGAGAGAAAATAAATGAATTTTGCAATGTTATGAGTAACATGTAAAGAGTGTCATGATTGTTATAAAGATATAATTAGTACTTTATTCTTAAAATGGATACTAATCCTACAAACGACCTCATTGTTCCCACCAGTTACAATCATGGCTCAGTGCTATAATTTTTGCTGATGCCACTACTAATATTATTTTTTTTATATTTAATATTTATTAAAAAAAAATAATAAAAACTCAATAATAAAAATTGAAAATATATTTATAAGTATTGTATAAATTTAATAAATTATATCTATAATTAACGTCATTAAACAGTATTACACACCCGATCTACCCAGCACAAAATTGTTTAGAGCATTAACATTAAAATATATCTTGCATATTTTATACAAATAAGTTCATTAAAAATATTGAAATTATTGATGAATTCCGTTGTACAATATTTCCAGCCATCATAAATATTAAAGCATTAATAGTCAAGATAGTTATATTGTACAAGATTGATGTTTCATATTTGTTAATGGTGTATGTAAGCGTCCATTTTCTTTAATATTGGTTATGTGTAATTTAAATTTAGCAATGAGATGAATAAATAATTGGTCCAATGCAAATGAACAATGAACACTGATTGGAAATTCCAATTTTTAGAATTTTGCTTCTGTCGGCCAGTGCTCTGACTGCAACTGTTTATTATGAATAGCATAGAGCAGATAACAGGCAGTAACAAAAATGGGCCTAATAAAAGGCATAACCCCTAGTATTAATTTATCAGAACCAAATTCTTTGTAATTTTTTCAAATTGTAAATTGTTTTTCAGAAATCATAAAAATGTGATGCCATAAAATAGTCAGTCCGTTAATCCAAGCGAGTGTACATAACAGACAATGTAGAGGAAAAAGAAAACAATAACTACATACTGTAATTTCAAAAATCAAAATTTGCCGCCTCCTAGTTTCACCATATTCCGCCAGTTGGAATCAGCTACTAGCAAGGACCTTCTACAAAGTATGTAAAGTAATCTGTGGCCAGTGATAATAATAAATAACATTTTATAATATTGCATCCAAAGAAACGAACAAAAAATGTCGTTTGTAACAAAGTTAAAGGACGAAAATGCATAAATACATACATATTGCATTACATTTAGAGTCATTTGCTTTTACATGACTACTGTATATCTATACTTAATAATAAAATCGTCTTTATTAAAAACATTAATGTTTTAAAGAAGCTAGAATGAATTTAAGGAATTACCGTTTCTTATGATCCTGTTTTTTCACAATTGTATCTAAAATACAATTGTATCTAAAATATAGATATAATGAATTGTATCTAAAATACAATTCATTATATCTAAAATATAATGGCGAAGCAGTAGTGTACACATATTTTACAGTATAATAAATGCATACGAATTAAAAATACTATATCTATAATGTTCGAAATTATAAGTAGTATACTGTTGCTCTTGCTTCTGCTACTTCGCCCATGCTTGTTCGTCTACTGTCACTATTGTCAGCCATTTTTGTGTACCATGGAGTACTTTTGGTAGTGTATAATAACTTGTATACGTTTTACAGCAGAGCATCGGATAGTAGCCATTTGCTGAATTTTCATTTTAAAAAACATCTCATTTTTAATTAAGTGATTTATCTCCCCAATTTTTAGTTATATGGCAGTAGAAAGAAAACGGTACGAGTGCTCTGCTTTGCCTAAAGGATGGCAAAGAGAAGAAGTTATAAGAAAAAATGGACTGTCTGCTGGGAAAGTTGATGTTTATTATTATAGGTAAGCAGGATAACACATATCTACTTGGTTTGTTTTGTGGTTTGTGTGTGTGTGTAAAATTTGCAGCTTTTAATAATATATGAGTTTCACCAAGTACATAACAGTTATTTCATCAAAATACTAAGATAATTAGGGTATTAATTATGTTAGCCTAGTTTTAACTTTGTATCTGTTTTTTATTATCATTTAGCCCATGGTCACGCTGTTCATAACTAGCACCGCAAACATAATGATTAAGTAATAAATCTAAATAAAGATATACTGTACTACTTTTACTTCCAGTATAATTTTTTATAACTTATTTGACCTATAATCTAACCTAAGTCTAAATTTTTTGTCTTGTAAGAAGGTCCTAGGTAAGGAATAAAGTAAACATCTTGACTTCCTATAAATATTTAAAATCCATAAGGTTTTTTAAATTGCAACTTAAAATTTTGTAATGAAAATTATATTTTTAATATAAGACTTAATTAGTCATTTTCTTGTTTGTGTTCTGGGAAAATATGCAGTGTAAGTGTTCTTAATAATTTTTGCGCTAAAATGCTCTATTATATGCCCATTAGTAATAATACAAAATATAAAAGTGCAGAAACTATGGGAAGTTTGAAAAAAATGACCTGCATAACCCCAAAATCACTACTGTACGAAAGTAGGTAACATGTTTTTCATCAAGAAAACGATTAATTAAATGCATGTTATTATTAATGAAAACAGATTCTAATCTTATTTAAAAGATTCTAATCTTTTAAAAAAAGTAATCTTAAGAATCTAATACAGTTTTGTATGAAAGTAGATTGTGAACCTAACACGGTAGAAAAACCTAACACGGTATATACATGAATACAGTCGAAAGATGCTGGTATGAAGTTTGGCTCACAAACCTATGATCTGGCATTAGAAAAAATGTCTTTGTGGGTTATTTAGCCAAATTTCAATTTCAATGCAAATATGGGAACTATAAACAAAGAATTCATCATTTTTATAAAGTATAGGCTGCTTTATATGGTTAGTAAGTACTTTCATACAAAACCATATTAGGTAATTTATGTAATATTACTTTCATATAAAAGTTTCTATTGTCTAGTTATTAATAGCATACAATTAATTAATCCTTTTCATGATGAAAAATTTATCTTTCATGCATTAGTAATTTTGAGGTTATACGGGTCATATTTATTTTTGATTTTTTCTTAACTTACTGTTGTCTCCATCTTTTATGTCCATATAATGTCCATACTTTTATATTTATATTTTATATTACTATTGGGCATATAATAAAGTATTTTGATGAAAAAAATACCAAAATAGCAAACATAAAAGCTACACTGCATATTTACCATGTTCTGTGCTATTGAAGTACAGTTTATAGTACAGTATTATATACAATTTTCAAAAGTAGCCTATTCAAAATATTTGAGTTTAGTATTAAAAAATTAGTATAAATCTAAAACAGTGATCATCGATAACATATTTTCATTATTTTTTTTTCTAAAAATACTCTTTTGTGAATAATGCGATAACAAAATTTTGATGGTCTCAAAAATTGATTGTATTTAATTAAAAAAAATTGACTCCATAAAGATCAGTGCTGAGTTAGGTTTAAAGCAGTTTAAAAAAAAATATGACATACTTTTTACATACAAGTTAATATTTTTGGTAAAGATACAAAACCTACGCTTTTTGAAATCTAAAAACATTTTAATTATTTAAATATTTATAAATATTTAGCATATTTATTATATTTATTAAAATATGTGTATTGTTTAGTTAAGGAAAGTTAATATGAAATTTGCTTATTGTCTGGATAAAATAAAATTAATAAATTATTGAAGCTATTAAAATGTGAAAATATTTAGTCTACTATCTCTATAAATAATTAATCATAATTTTATTTATTTAATTAGTATTGAAAGTTAGGGTTCAGAGTTTGTAGGAGAAGTTGGATAGATCTCATCAGCAACTGTAGGTTTATTAGCACTGTAGGTTAATTTAGTGTTTTCATTATTTTACGTTTTACGTTTAAATTATTTAGGTTTTGTATTATAATTCATTTGTTCTTCAAAGTCTTCTGGACATTGATTTTTTGATTATTAATTAACAAAATGTTTAAAATTCATTTACTGGAAACTTCTAACTGGAGCACTTGCCAATACCTATACATCCGTTCACTCTGATGGTCCTGCTCTGTCTCTTGTCATTTTTTTTTTAACTCTCATCTTCCAAGATGTCTTATGGTATCACTCTTTGGACATAGGCACTCATTTTTATGTTAATTAATATTATGTTAATTTTCCAGAAAATACTTATAAAAGAAATTATCCAAATAATAATTTTGTAATTTAGAAAACAATAGAATAACTTCTGTATAAAATCTCTAAATTATGTACCTAAAACAATTATTGGATGCAAATTAGTTTGTTGGATTTTTCCACTGGTTTTTTAATTTTGCAACTAAGTATTTGAATTATAATGTAGTAGGCATGGTCTAGCTGGCTTCTGTATCTACATGTTCCCTTGTTTTGAAGTTAGATCATTCCTCAGATTTTCCACCCAATTATATTTATTTAAATTTATGCCATTGTTCTGAAAATCTGGTCTCCATATATGTGGAGAATATGTGGACACACTCAAAAACCACAATGTCCATAAATGTGGTTTTAGCATAACATGAAGGATTAACTTAAAATGTAAAAATGCTCAAATGGGTTTTGGTTTTCTGGTTGAAACATTTTTTAGAATATGGAGTTTTTTGTTTGTTATGTAACGTTATGTTTTGTTGTAATATTTACATTTTATTATTATTTTTCGGTTTTTGTAATTTTTCAATTGTAAACATATTTATTTCTATGCAAAATACATATTTTGCAACCAGAGTGGGTAAAACGAATCATTTATCAAAATCAGTTCAGGAATTAAGGCTGTAGAGGTGTCGATGTTGAAGAAAACGGAAAATTGTTAGAATTGTCATTTTCAAATTGTCAAATTTTTAAGTGTTTTGTCATATCCATATTTGAACTAATATCAAGCATGCATAAAATAATTTTGCTGTATAGTATATTCGGCAAACATTTTTATAGGTGTGAGATGTGGTTTTAGGCTATTAAAATTCATAAAAAAAATAAATTAATTTTTCATCTAAAATAAAAATACTTTGATATAGTGCTATTCAAATGTAAATTTTCAAAAAATCACCACCAGTTTTTGATAGCACAAAAAACTATCTGCTATCTATAAAATCTAACTAAAATATATTATTGGTGTCCCACTGTTTTAGAGTTGTACCAAAATAATTATCACAAATTTTTTTAAATTATAATTGTCAGATTATTTTAATATAGACTTATTTAATGAGATTAAAAATTTAAATTAGCTTACTTGGTTGATACTATGAATGAATCTTAGAATGATAGGTGAACAATGAATACAGAATACTCTTAAGGGGGTTGAGGTATGGGGAAAAGGTCTATGCTTTTCGACAGCTGGAAACCTCTAATTGAATGGCTAGACAAAAGGATGCTTTAGCAACAAAACCACATTGTAACAGTATTTTCATCCTGTTTTCATTGGGAGTGTACAAATATTTCTCTCTCACTCCCTCCGACCAAAATATTCTCTTTTAAGCTTCAACTTTCACCAACTCAACAAACCACTTCTTCAACTCTTCCCTGGTCCATCACATGTCATCTGACACTTTTCCTCTGTCTTCATATGAATATGGAATATTTTTTAGATTAAATAATGAAATTCTAAATGTTTTTGTTTTTAAGTGATTTTGTCCAATGGTACTAAGTGTCACCAAGTATAGTCTATGTCTGTTTAAAAAATATCTTAAACATAGTTTGTCAGTTTTTTTTAGGGGTTAGAAGATTATTCTCCTTCTCACAAAAAAAAATTGGAAAGTACAATTTTAAATAATGTTTAATTGTTGAATTTGATATAAATCGGTAGACCAAAATTGTAAAATTTATTGTTTTAAGAAAGGTTTATGAAAGCCTACTTTTCATTTCTTTGTATGTATTTTTGTTTGAAGAATTTTATAACTTTTAAAATACATGTTTTTAACAATTAAGAATATGAAATTTTATTTAGTGCCTTAAGTAGCCATAAATTACTTGTTTTTAAACTAAGTAGTTACAGCTAATTTCTATTCATTTACGTAGTTTATTTGTATTTTTTGGGTAAATTGTTGGAGCAAATTACTCTCCAATGAGAAATTTCAAATAAATTTAACAGATATTTTTAATGTTCACATATACGACAAACAAATAAAAAAAACTTGTAAAATATGTTGAGGCACTATGCTAGTGCATAAATTTCCAGACACTAAAGGGGTGTAAAGAAAGAACAACTAGGGCATATATGGATTCGTAGGAGTAATCCTCATGTAACTGACCTTGCATTCAAGTCAATAGAGATAACAATTGTAACAAAAAGCAAAACATACTATCTATTGAATGTTTTGACTTTTTGAAGTTTTCAGTAAACCCTGTGACTTGAGCGCAGCCTGGTATCTGGCTGTTTAATTAATTTTTAGTATAGAATTTTTATCACAGGGCCTGATTTTTGTAGTATATTCTGTATTCATTGATATTAATGACTTATTGTGTATCAGTTAGCTTGAGTGTTGGTTCAGAGAATGATTTAAAGTTTTTAGGTGTTGGGAAGGTATTTTGGTGATTATTTGAAAATAAGCATGCAGGTTATATCTTTGCATTTGTGTGTATTGGTTTTTTAGATTAGGCTAATTTAGGCCTTTGAAATATTAATTATATAATAATTATTTTATGAACTTGTAATGTTTTATAATTTTATTCAACTTTTAGTTTTTTTGTGCAAAGTATGAATGACAAAATATGAACAAAACAAGGAAGACAAATTGAAAAAAACTTGAAAATTTAATTGTCACCTTTAAATCAATCACTGTTTACTTATCGTAGCATTGCCACCATTTTTGCCAGGACTCCTTGAAACTGGCTGTAGTAATTTTCTGGAAGACCTTAATTACTTCTGAGTATCTTCTGTGTTTTTAAATTTTCTGGAATGGTTCAGAATTTTAACCATACTCCAAGTTCTCATCCCTTGTAATGACCTTAGATAAGAAGTTTGGATCTGTAATCGTCTGTTGAAACTCAGTTCAGACTTGCACTCTTCTGTACCATTGGTCCTGCTGAAATGTTTGTTATCTTCAACATTCAGTAAAAAATTAAAATTGTAAAAAAGTTTTTATTTAGTTTGTAGTTATAGAGGTGAAGAATATATCAAAGACAAAAGAAAAATGGAATATTCAAGATATCAGTGTATATCATATATTTATTTAAACTAGTATTTTTAGACTTTTTACATAAATTTGTAAGGATTGTTTCTATGAAAATTATTTATTGAATAGAGCAGTAAATTTCATCCTATTTTCAACTAAGTTTACAGTACATATTTAAAATATGCTGTAATAAATTTTGAAGGCGAAAAGCACATTGAGGCTATTATCACCTCCCTAAATGTAAGTGTGAGTGTAAAGTGTTAAAGTCGTAAGTGTAGTGTTGTAAGTGTAAGTGTGTGTTAGACTTGGGTATTGGGAGGGTCGTCTAAATCCTCTCAATAGGTACAGCTAGTCTGCAACCCCTGCTGTAGTAAATGATATACTATGACTTGTTAGTATACAAATCATTTTTCTATAACTTGTTAATTCAAGACGATCAAGGCATATCAGGACGATTAAATGTTATGATATTTAACATAAATCTAATAGCAGATTTAACATGTATAATATAAGTTTGAAATAAAATGGAAAAATAATTTTGGGCAATCAATACTAATGTTTTTAAATAATGATAACGAATAGGGCCTATTATTAACTACAGTATCATTAGAATTTATACATCACTGTGTAAATGAGAGAGTAAAATTAAATTTACTCTGTTAATGGATATCAGTAACATATGGTTTATGTTAGATGTTTATCTAAAACAGGCGTTGTCTATTATTGGATAGTTTTACCAAGATCAGCGAAGAGGTTACCCAGCAAAACATTCTAGAATTTTTAATCCATGAAACAAAATTTTGGTTTGTTGATGTACTAGTAATTTTTTTAACCTACTGATGGTCATAATGAACTTTGGATTAGTAGTAGTACGAAGTTTAAAGACATATTTATTAATGTTGGGATTTAATAATTTAATCTGAAACTCAGCTTCACCACGACTTCAGTTTTTAAATGTATTTTTATCATTCGTACTTCTTTCATTAAGTTATAGTTTCGTCTTCATATTTTTGTAAGTTACTATTTTTACTGCAACATCATATTATTGATTTTTTTTTTTTTGCTATAATAGCCTCAGTGTGCTTTTCGCCTTAGAAACAAAAAAAAAACTTTTTGCTCTAATATTAACAAAATCATTGTAATTGATTTTGGCTTATTCTGTATGATTTAACATCTTCATAGCAGAATTGGTTGATAAATTGAATATAGATTTAGAGTTATAGAATTATTTAAACTAAAGCTTGTGAATTATTTAAACAAGCTAAACTTAGCTTGTGATTTTTAAAAATATAAAATTTACCTAAAAAAATTATTTCTCTGAAAGCAAAGCAGCTTTCTGAAGGCAGCAGATTTATTTATCTTTATGATTAATATTTATAATAACAAAAATGTGTTTAGTATGGCCCAGGGAACTATGTTTGTCAATTTTTCTTCAAACTCATCTTGTTCTAGATAATCTGTTATTGTTATAGTCTATTGCAGTTATTATTCAGAATGGTTAAATAGTTCATTAACTGTAGTAAACATTTTTGTTAAAAGAAAAGTTGGTTAAAAATTAGTGTCATTTTTATATAAATATAATGAGAAAGCAGTATTAATTATTGGTATTGTAGGCTACATTATTTTCTAACAGGAAATGTACTGTTAGTGGTAGGGTTTATCATTTTATAGTTTTGTTATACCAATTGACGTAATATTACTAAATCCAGCAGCGAATCGAACACAAATATCTATTAATGAATGGTCTTTTGTTTCGTAATTTATTGGATTCTTCGAAAACATTGAAAAATCTTAGACTCTCATTGTAATTTAATTTTTTTCAATGCACGCACCAACCCACCATTGGAAACCTCCAGATGACATAGTTAGGCCTAATAATTTTTAAGTTGAAGCGCATTTTTGGGAGCAGTAAATCGGGGTGTTTATGTTTGCAGCCCAGATGGGAGAAAGATTCGCAGTAAGCCCCAGCTCGCACGTTGCATGGGAGACGACTTAGATCTGGGATCGTTCGATTTTCGTACTGGCAAAGTCAATAATCTACTGTCGCGTAAACAAAAGAAACAGAGGGGACCTCAGTATGAATACAGGTAACCCCTCCTGTTTTCCTATTTATCCTTGCACTTACCCCCTTTTTTCTCCGGCAACAAGGTGTCTGTTGATATACGATAAGAAAAATTTGTTGTGAATGTTGGTAATTGTTCATGAGAGTGAATAAAATAATTTTTAGAATTATTAAGTTTGATTGAAATTCAGTTTGCTATTCATACTGTGTATAGGGATCAGTTTTATAAATTAATTTAGTAGGCTATATATTTTTTGAAGTATTATGTCAGGTCCTTTGTAGCAATATTGCATTTTAACTCTAGCAGGTCTATAGAAACAAGTTCCACTTTAATTTCTGAAAAAGCAGTTCATAATTTAATTATCAGCCTTTATACTTTTTTAAAATTTTTGCTAATTTTGTTACTCTGTATAGTAATTTACATT
Source organism: Callitettix versicolor (assembly GCA_022606455.1). Taxonomy (NCBI): domain Eukaryota; kingdom Metazoa; phylum Arthropoda; class Insecta; order Hemiptera; family Cercopidae; genus Callitettix; species Callitettix versicolor. Next base: position 73,063,154 of record CM040190.1, read on the forward strand.
TACAACAAAACTGATGTGACATATGGAGTTTTATCGATGATAGCTGTATAACCTCTTGCTCTAACCACTTTATTGTTGTTACGAATTAATGAATGAAGGAAAGCACCAATGAATACAGACCTTACTAGAAGGAAAGCACTGGCTGTAATGTTATAAACACTTGCCTTCTGTTCATCATCATCTGGCATAGCATATTGTAGTATATCCTGATCTTCAGTTCATTCTATTATTCCTAACATTACAGTACTTTTTTGTTTTTTCAAGTCTATGAGCTTGAGCCTTTTATGAGTATTTAAAAAGGTGACCTCTGATAATTGTGGTTTATAAATATTGCAGTTGTAAAATATGGTTATGAGGCTGCAGTATCAAGAATTGAGTTGGCTTTAAAACATTCTTCTTTTTGTTTTCTTGCCAAAGGTTACTCCTAGATATAAGGCTGACTTTTTTGTGAACTTTTTCTGTATTTTACTTTAATACATCTTTCTAAATATCAAATAATACTGCAATCATTTTTTAATATATTTTTTCATTAATTTATATAAAGTATTTGCGGAATAAATTTGTTGTAGCAATCAGATGTTTCATTGTACTCGTATGCCATGCATTATTAAGTAGTTCACTCAACAATTTTTTTTTTAGGTGGCATTAAAATTGAACTTTAAAATTTTTTCCTCTTCTGAACAATTACCATACATTAATTTTTTTTTATTAATTGTTTGTATAATCAGTGTACATATTTGGTTTAGCCTACTCATTTTATTTATTTTTTCAAACTTATGCGAACTGTAAGTAATTTTGAAAATTTCCACAGTACAATATTTAATACAGATACATTTATGTCGAAATGGTTCCAATGTATTGTCCAACAATTAGGAATGGGAATTATTTCAAGCTTAACTTTTTCAATGTCCATGTTATTTTTACAATGCAAAGTGCAAGGTACCTGTAGTATCCATCATGTTTCAAAGTTTCTTTAATGTTTACTGTTAAATGTTCTTAATATTCATTGTTTAGAAACTTGTAATTAGTTATTTTCTTTTATATGTTAAATATTGGTCGTTCAACTTTTCAGTTCTTTAATATGTTTTTGTACATTTTATATAAAACATTTTGTGATTTTGTGTACATTAGTTTATTCTGATAATTATATTCCAAAGTGCTATGAGTGCGGATAAAAGAAATTTTATGATGGATATGCAGTTAATTTTGTGTTACATGCAGACAATTATTTATGGTCAGTTTTGTAAGTTTTGTTTTATCGTTGTTAATGAAATGGGACAAAATTTACACTTTAGTTTAGAACTAGGCTAGGTAAATTGAAAGGTGATGTTTTTTATATTTGTACAAACAAGTTTAGTGATAAACTTAATAATATACAAGGTGTAATAATAGCCTACACATTTTTAATCAAACCATTTTATAATATACTCTGCCCAAACTTTGGAAACAATCATTACCTTCTGCAAACAGACCGTTTACTTTTTAATTTTTAGAGTGTTTCGGCTTTGCAAGTGTGATTCACCCGCTTTGCTCATTTCTGTGTCTTTGGCTTGTATTTGGAGAAATGATTTGCTTTGTTAGTTTTATTTGTATGATGCATTTATAGGTTGATGGTTGCCTATGCAGTTGGACTGTGATTATCCTGCCTTGATAATTTGCAAATTTCCTTGCAATGTGATTGCATGTGATTTCATTGCAATTGTGATGTCTTGTTTAAACAAATAGTTTCAAAATGTTTGATAAACCATTTTATGGTAATCCGACTTTTTTCACCCACCATGCTACAATATGAAGCTGTAACAATGAAATAAAAAAAAAACATGTTATGTAACTTCCGTCAAATATTCAGAAGTACAATTACTGATGTTGCCAACACTTAAAGCGATAGTACATCACTCGACTTACTGTAGGTCATTTATTTTATCATAGTGTTTGTAGAAAAAGCGATTAGGCTTGTGATAGGATAGTTTGTGGCTAAGCAAATGACTACATATACATCAAACTTCAATTGTATTATGTTACACTAAATAATCTGAACACAACTCAGGTTTTCGCTTCTCTCACCATTAATATAAATAAAAAAATCAACAAATAATGACCTGTACCACTAAACACAATACACAATTTAGCAGTTTTTACTAGGTTTGCACCACTCGCTACTGAAAGAGACAAAGAAAACTGCTAAATCTTGTGCTTTGTTAAGTGTTTATAATGTGTTGTATTATGCTACAGTCCACTAGACTTGGTACATTAAGCAGCTATTTTTCGGAGGCATATGGTTAGAAAAATGAAATGTTTACAAAAAATTGGTACTGCCCCCCGCTGATTAGTTTAAAATGTAATTTTTTTCTTAAAAAAAAATAGAATAAAATAATTAGTTGCAAATACACATTGGTAGTACAGTAATTATAATTATCAGATTTAAAAAAAAGTGTTTTTGTGAACTAAGGGATAGATTTGTCCAATAAAGGTAAGCCAAATTTATTGTAGACACTTAAAAAAATGTAAGGCTTCTTGAGATTGCTTTTTGAATTTTTGCATGAATCCTTGCACAGTTTGCATAGTTTTATTGCATGGTGGTTGAATATTTTATTTTAGGTAGTTTTGAAAATGTTGATATTAGATTGTTATGGTGATGTGTTAGAAGCTATTATAAATTCAGGTATGAACACTTTTTAGAGACAGTTAAATTTGATGTTACTGTGTTTTGTGATGTCCATAAATTTTTTTGAGAAAGTTAATGTTTTATGATGTCCATAAAAGTGTTGTTTTAATGATATTTGTATTTTTTCTATTGATTAAATATATACACAGAAGCCATTTGATTATCTGAACATTAATTTACAAGAACCCTTATCATGCTTTTATCTGCTGTAAAGTAAACATCTGGTAGTTTTGATTTGTGTTTGAACCCAAATCTTGAATTTTTTGTTTAAAATAGGAAAGTTAAAATATGGAGTGTGTTAAAATAAAATTTAATAAAATTATATTGTTTTGGTATCACATCACAGAAGATAACAATGTTTACCTTGGTAGTCAGACAAAAATCAATATGTACATTTCATCAAGAAAGCTAGGTAAAGTTGTTCATTCATGTCCACCTTGTAATTTGTATAGCATGAGATAAACAATTAAAACTAAACACAAGTAATATGAAATAGAGAAACATTTTTTTTTGTAATTTTTAGTCATACTGTTACTATAAATTCAACTTTTTAAAATAAATTTCCTCAGTTTTGGATCTTAATCACTAGTTTAAAAGTTTTAAATATAGATTCTCAGACATACAATGCAACATATATATATATATATATATATATATATATATATATATATATATATATATATATGTTTTATGGGGGATCACCATAGCTTAGTTACTAGGATAGGTGGTAGTTCTGTACAGTGTGCTGTACCGACATATGTAAAGTGTGTTGGTAAAAAAAAAAAAAAAAATATTTCAATACCCTATCTTCATTGGTCTAACTGGTATAAAGAAAAGACATTAAACCACGCTAAATTATTTTCTGAAAACAATTTTTACATTCCTGTAATAGAATTTTTTTTTTTTTTTTTTTTTTTTTGTGTTTTAACGTCTGACTATTGTGCACACTTGGGCTAATGCAGATGATGGGATGATTTATAGCGTATGAAAATGCCAAGCCCTTGCCGGGAATTGAACCCGGGTCCTCGGGGTGAAAGCCTAGTACGCTATCCACTAGGCCACCAAGGCGGCTCACCTCCTGTAATAGAAATGATAACCTACCGTTAAGATTTGAGTGTAACATGGTGAACAACCTAAAAAGCTAATTTGTAAAAATGAATAATTTTTATAACATTTTAGTAAAAAAGATTTTCAGTTTATTGAAGCTTTGTAGGCATTTATGGGATTACAGAGAAAAGGGAAAAATTGTTATTCAAAACTATTTGAACAATAGATAATTCACAGTCTATAAAACCATTATTATTAACCAACTCTACTATAGTAAGCCTTTAGTTCTGAAAAAGGGGCTTGGTGGCCTATATGGATAAGGCTTCTACATCTAAACTGTGCACCTTAAAGTTTGTAATTTCAGAACACAGTTACTGCCATTGCTTTTAATCTTACTGTTAATGCTGATCCTTCGTCCTCATTAGTCTTACTGGCATACAGTATAAGCATTAAGAAGAAGATAAGTGTGTGTGTATGAGCGTTTCTAAAATTTAAAAAAGTAGTTTGATATTATGGTTTGGATTTCTTTAAACCTACATTTTTGCGATAACTTTACATTCAGAGAAATCACCCCCTCCTGGCAAAAAACCTTAATGATTATCATCGCCATGTTGCAATTTCTGCGTTGTAAAATTAAAATGTATTAAAATAATAATTATATAGGACATAGCTAAATAACATTTAATAAAGCCAAATTTACCTAAAACTAGTTCACAGTAATTTATATCTAAAAAAAACCAAATGTGTATACACAGTTTGTTTATGGCTGTGAAGTGACCTTACAACAACGGGAAATAAAATTTAAAAAAATGAAACATACACTCACTCAAAACAAGTTAACATGAATAATAATCTTAAATAAAATATATAACAATATAAAATGTCTTATAAACAGAGTAATGGCTATATAAATCAAATTTTATTTAAAATATCCATCCAGATGATGTAGGAACAACAGTAATTGGTCAATGGCCATTAATCAATATTGCTTTCAAACCATTTGTACGTCGTATATTTTCAGAACCATCACAATCAAGCAAAAAGTGTATCACTGTGATAGTTTCTCTACAAAACATGTATTGTGATGGATTGCTGTGATCCATCATAATTCTGTGCATTAGCAAGGAGTGGCTAATGTGAAGACAGGTAACCACCACCTCTTCCCTACGACTTGTACATATTGACAACCTACCACCACCTCTTCCCTACGACTTGTACATATTGACAACCTACCACCACCTCTTCCCTACGACTTGTACATATTGACAACGTACCACCACCTCTTCCTTACGACTTGTACATATTGACAACCTACCACTACCTCTTCCCTACGACTTGTACATATTGACAACTACCACCACCTCTTCCCTACAACTTGTACATATTGAGAACCTCAAGGACCAACAATATTTTTAATTATCGTCAATTTGTTATTTTCCCATTGCTACCCACTCTTTTTTCCAATAAAAAAAAACAAAAATGCTTAGATTTATTTAGAAAATTTGACAAAATTGACACACTACATTATTTTCAGCAGGATAATTGCTTCCTTTGTTGCAGTATCTGCTCTATAGTGTTCCCAACCATCTCAAAGTGACCATCAGATATCCAGCAAAATGATACTGGAATACCTCGTACTACATAACAGTTGTAGAGCACAGAAGATCTTGAACTAAAGATGTATTTATTGAATACATATCCTTGATAGTCTGGAGTGCACTTTTTGAATCGGAACACATAAGATTATGCACAGAATCAGATACAACAGTGTTCAGAGCCTTAAAGATGGCAAACAGTTTGACAGTGTAAACACTACAAATTGAGGGCAATCAGTATTTATATATTTGCAGAGTAATATGCACAACCTACATTATTATTGATTTTTAAACCATTTGTGTAAATAATTTCAGTAGATGGATACGAATTGAAATTGCTAAACTCCTGTTGATATACAATGGAGTGTTTTGTTTCAATTACACATACAGTGGAAATTCAAAAGTTGGCATGGTGATGAGCCATGGAGGAACTAAACAAAAGAACCTTTCGAACATTGGCGAAAGTACAATACGCAAGTTGTCAGAAGTAAGCGAAGCTCTAACACTTAAAGGAGTAGTGGCACACAGTCAAGCTCACATTGTCGGAGCAATAAATTGTAAGATTAGTGTTACAAACAGGAAGCCATGGCTTATATAATAAATTGCTGAAGTAATTTATGTGTATTTCTTTTTTTTTTTTAAGGCGAAAAGCACATTAAAGCTATTATCGCCACCCTAAATGTAAGTGTGAGAGTAAAGTTTGCAAGTGTAAGTGTGTTGTAGACTAGGGTACCGCAAGGGACGTCTTAAGTCCTCTCAATAGGTGCAGGTAGTCTGCACCCCCCCTGCAGGATAATTTACTTGCAGTTGCTGTCTCGAGTGAGTAATGGTTTGCCAGCCTCGGTGAGGATTCTCACGGTTGGACTAGCTAGGATATAGGCGTTGTACCAGTATTTAGAGAAATACATGTACCACATTTCAATCGCAGTATATTGACCGCATAAATATTTCACAATTTATTAATAGAAACCTTTCTTTGGTTTACATTTGCCCTATTCATTTTATTGATGTATGTTGTTTGTCATAGTCGGGGAGCACGTAACGATGCATCTCTCGTGCCACCAATACGCCAGACTGCTTCTATTTTTAAACAGCCTGTGACAGTGTACAAGACTCAGGAGAGTAAAGTCAAAACTGATTTCAAACATGGTATACAGGAGAAACCAAAACAAGTAAGTGAAAAACCTAAACTACTCATTATTTTAATTTGTCTTTACAAAACCTAAGTTCCACATAATTTTAGAATGGCTAATTTGCTATTTAACCAGTTTTTGTTGGAGGAAAATGCAGTTGATGTAAACAAAATTTTTTTTAGGGAAAAAGAAACTTTTTATTACACAAAAAAAAGAATAGTAGAAACGGGTAATGTTAGAGAATTACTTCTGTTGGTCATAGAAGTTTAAATGTAGTTTATAAATGGCATACCAGATGGACCAGTTCAAATTTTTCAGAAGAATGAAAATACTTGTTACTTTATATACTGAATAAATATACAGTAGTGTAGTAATTAGGTCTTTATTAAACCTCTTATTTTTTTAATTGTTAACTGAATAGAATGGCATTGAGTCACAATAAACTCCACATTGTATTCATATTAAAACTTCCTGTTTTGTGTAGGTGTTATGCATTGGGAGCTTAATAATTATGTAATAATGTGAATGTCATAATGCAATAATAAATGTTTTTCAAGCAATGGGTGGCGAGTTGTGGCTGGGGTAGCAAGAAGGAAATGGTAATTTGCAATATTGTCCATCTTTCATCTACACTACCATCACTTGCTCATACCATTCACATATCTCATTCCTTAGGTGTAATAAACATAGGAAAAATATTAACTAGTAAGTAAAATAATTTTGACCAATTATTTCAGTTTATGTGATACACATACGAGAGGTATCGTATGTGAGGTGCTACCCAAAAGTTTGGGTAATTTGAATTCCGCACGTGAACTGTTTTGTGGTATGATCTGCAGCTGGTAGAATGGATGAACCATACTCTGTGAATTTGTGTGCCAGCAGCTATGTAGTAAGAGCCCGCATTCTTGAGTTTTGTGGTTCATGTAAGGTTGTGTTTTAGTGTTGTGCTTTTAAACTTATGTAAATGGTAGATTTTCAGATTCGAAGAACCTGCATACAATTTTGCTTCAAATTAAAAAAAAAAATGCTGTGGAAATCAATCTCATATTTGTGGAAGCATTTGGTGACAATGCTATGAGACGAAGTAAAACTTTTTTGTGGTACAAATGCTTCAAGTATGGTCAATGTCTGCTGATGACGATGAGTGCAAAGGCTATTGTTGCAGATTGTAGATGAACAATTCATGACAACACATCTTGTCAGAAAATTTGGGCATGAGATGCATTACTGCAAAATTTGTCTGAGACTGTTGAGCAGCAACCAAAAAGATCATCGCTCAGCTGTCTGCGATTGAAAATTTCAGCATGAGATGACCCCCCCCCCAACTTCATCTCCAGTATCGTAAGTGGTGATGTGATATGGGTTTATGGTTATATTCTAAAACTAATCAGCAGTCACAGTTTGTCACCATCTTCACTGCGGCCAAAAATCATATCAAGTTTACAGCAACATGAAGTCATTTTTTTTGTTTTTATATTAAAGGTATTATTCACAAGGAATTTGTCCCCCTTGGTCAAACTGTTAAATGTTAAGTTTTAGTGATGTTTAAGTTTAAAGTTTTGCAGCAATAAGCAGTAAATATTCGTGACAGCTTTCTCAACTGCTAATTTTACTACTTTTATCCAGTAACAACCAATAGTACAATTACGAACTCAGTAATGTACAGCATTGATATATAAAAAAAAACACTTGAATAAACTATCCAGTATAAGATATAAATTATCACATAAAGCTGAATAAAAGTTCATGTGATGCCACTTATTTAGTCCATTACTTCCACTGTACTATTTACTTAACCCACTTATTAGCTGTAATAAACATAAGAAAAATATTGACAACAAATAAACAACTTTTACCACTGTTTATTTCATCATAGGCCTACTCCCAAAAGTCTCTGACTTGGTCAAAATAAACATAGGGAAAGAGGCTGTCATGATAATTATTGGCTAAAGAATAGAAACAATCAGTTGCTAAGATAACAAAAAATGCAGATTGATGCTTCTTTTTTTTTACTAAGAGTTATTATAGTTGAGTTAATTCTTCGAAATTTTTCCCAATGCTAATTTTTGTCAAACAATAATTCTTAGTACAGAACCTTCAAATTTTATTTTGGTGTCTAAGAGCTATATTGGAGCTCTAATTAAATAAATGGAATATGAAAAAAATTTAAAGCAAGGTTTTCTAATATTAATTTTATTACAAAACAAGCAATACATGATTATGCGGCATTATGTTCTACTTTGATTTTAGTTGTTCTGGGAAAAACGACTCGAAGGTTTGAGGGCTTGTGATACAGATGGACATGAACTGCGAGCTATGGAACTCCCGAAAGGTTTGAAAGCAGTTGGACCACACGTTACAGAAGAGACGCTGTTACAGTCAGTAGCGACAGCGTTGCATGTATCAAATCAACCAATTACGGGGCAAACAGGGTCAAAGTCTTCTCTGGACAAGAATCCTGGAGTATTTATTAATCCTGAACAACCGTTAGTGCAGGTGAGTTATAGATAGGTAACAGATATTACCATTACATAAGTCTGTCACTTTAAGATGGATATTGTATAGTCACAGCAATTTGTTTCATTAGTTCTAGTCAGTTATTGTTTTTTATTTAATTCCCCCCCCCCAGCCCAATAATTTAAGGCCTTGCAACTGCATGTGTATTACTGCTTATACCTGCATTAACAATAGTCAGTATGTCTATAAATAGTATGAAGACAATGGCAGCAATATAACAGACCCAGTAGGCTTCAAAGCTAAAGTGCCTATGTTTTAAAAAAAAATCCTGAATCCATAAGAGATTGTTGTTTGTTACTAGCTGTGAATACTTAGCACTGCTCAGGTCTAAAAAAAAAAAAATCAATTTTTAAGGGTTATTTGGGGGTCAAGGGTTCCTATAAGGAAATTTTAGATTTTGTGAAAACCTATTGGTTGCCTCGTTTTTTCATTTTGATAATATTATTGAATTTAGTAGAATAGCTTTTTGGGAGGAAGGTATGGTTGTGAGTCTGCTACTCCACAGTATATTTCTTTGGACCCATAACAACATTTGCTTGAAATTTGGTGTGAATATTGTAAAAAAAAAAAAAAAAAAAATATTTTGAGGATGTTTTTGGGGATGATAGTCCTACCACAGGGTTTTTCCTTGAATGCTAAACAACGTATATGTGCCCACAACTGGGAAACATTTTTTAATTTTTGTTTTAAAATATTTTTGACCAAAATTCCTGAAAAATTAATAAAATTGGATTTCTTCAATAATTAGCTTTACCAGTTTTAATCAAAATTTGAATTCTTAGGTATCTAAACAAAATACTAGTAATTTTCAGATATTAGTTGTTATATATCCTGTAAACAAATTGTTTTGAAAGCTATCAATACAAAAGTAGGAAATTGAATCGTTTTTTAAAAATGCATTCATGATGAAGAATCATAAGTCAGTATACCAAATTTGGAGAAAATTAAAAGAAATTAACGATTTAGGCAGTAAGTAAAGAAAACAATGAAACCCTTATTATTATTTTTTCCATTTATTATCAAAAGAAACTATTTTTTATTCAAATTTGATACACATAGGTAGTCTTCATAGTCTATACAACCAAAATTGATGAAAATGCCAATTTTCTAGATTGTTTCTACAGTGAATATTTTGGAGATTAATCGAATGTAAGTTCGAATGTTTAGAATGTTGTATAATGTTATTTGGCTTTTTAGAGACATTCCAATTTTTGCCCATCTTTTTTGTTAATGAAAAAGCAAAATTCAGTAATTTAAAATTGGCAGAATTAATCTTTGTCAGAACAATTTTTCTTTTAACTAAATAAGTATATGAACGTATTTACCACAGAAAATCTATATAAACAGAAATGTAAACACTCAAGGATAAAACTGTTGTATGTGGTGCATTCTAAGGTGAACCTAATGAACATATCTTTATATATCTTTAAGTAAACATCTGATCAAATTAATTTTATTCGCAAGATAAACATGGGAACTTTGAAAGCCAGCAGGAGGAAGTGCTAAGGGAAAAATGATTGAATGCCTGATGATATATCTGGGTATAAATACCTCAGTAAAAAAGATGTACCACAGTTATCAGATGCATCTGTCATATCCCCTTCTCAACTGTGATTACTTGGTATTTATAAATAACAGGTGACATGTCAAAATATAATTTTTTGTGGACAAAGCCATCATGACTGGTTCTTTGGAAAATATTACTTTTAAAGTGATATTACCACTGATAACAGACAATGCCTTTCTCTGTCCCATTCTCCTAATATAAACACACAGGTTAATAGGTCATTCTATATTCTAACAGCATATAAACATGTCAGATTGCATCTATTGCACTACAGATTGCAAGCTTATCCATACTTAATACACTATGAGTAATTAGTGCTATAAGGCAAGTCTGCTTTGTCTTCGAAAATGCATGTTATAACTGGCAACCACTTGTAAGTTTCATTAATTTTGTAATATGTAGATTACTCATGTTGATTTCCACTATAAGATCTTGGTTAATTATTTTTATTTGTGTACAGGCATTAGCAGTTGGTGATGATGATATAAAAAGACAAGAAGACAGGGTGTCCAATGCACGTAAGAAACTACAAGAGGCAATTAATGGTATGAATGGCTAACCTAAATGCAGACTGAACTGTTTGTATATGAATGTGTTTTAACATTCTTATATAAATTTTGTAAATATTTAGTAGCGTTTTATAATTTATTTTTTACATCAGTTTTTGATTAATGTTATACTTTGACATTAAACATTATGTGAATAATCATTTGTTGTGATTGCTTATCCTGTGACTTTTTGTAATGGCTTCAACCCTGTTGACTAAAAATGTTCATAGATCATTGGTAGAAATAAAGCTGTCTCCTTCATAGGCAATGTACTTTTTGTGCACCTTTGGGATAACCGCTTTTGGTTGATATGAGGAGAGCTGAAAGATAGTGCGGAGTTCAGGATATAGCTCAGTGTGGAAACAGTGATAAACATTGACATTTAAAAGTAGATTGAGTCATAAAAAAATGGTTCTTATACCCACTGAACATAACTTTACTTGCAGAAGCTGATTTTTTTTTTTTATTATGGCGAAAAGCACATTGAGGCTATTTATCGTCTCCCTAAATGTATAAAGTGTTAAAGTCGTAAGTGTGTGTTAGACTCGGGTACTGCGAGGGACGTCTAAATCCTCTCAATAGGTGCAGCTAATCTGCACCCCCTTGCGGGGGCAGAAAACTGAAGCAAAACTTACTAGAGCACACTAAGCCGTCATGCTAAGAGCACAGACTTAAAACAATAACTTCTACCCTGGCACTTGTTTTCAGTAAGCTTAATTGCATTACCATTGATATGCAACTGACCTAGAAGCAAAATTTGGAGGGAATTATTTATATAATTTATAATTTAAAATTTCATGAATTTAAGAAGACAAATTTAAATTTGACATAGTAAAAGTGCATATCGAATAAAGGAACATTCAAACTAGAAATAAAAGAAAACAATAAACAGTGCAATTTAATACAGTATTTATTTATATATTCATATCGGTTGTACAATTATTATGCAATGACAATAAATTTTCTTTTGTGCGTTTAAAAAAGCGATGGAAATTATAATATTGACACAGTATAATTTTATTTTATATTACATTTTGCAATACAGTAATTATGACAAGAATGTGCTGAAATAACAGCTTAAGGTTAAATATATACATTTATAGAAACTATACAATAGATTTTTTTTTTTATTTATTTTTGCTAGAATAAACATTGATTTATTATGCTTCTTCAACATAATAGCAGGCCATCAGTTGTGCATGCTTCTTCAGGACTTGCTAAACTTGAATGTTGTACATGTACATTAACTCGAAATGTTACAAGAAATATATTTTATGCATATTTATTTTTACAAAATTTAAGTTTGAACCCAATATTACTTAAGACTTTTACATCTTAAAAACTATTACAGAAAACAACTGTATAAACCATAATATTATAATATTAAAAATGCAATTAATTGCCAACGTTTTTGTCACTATTACAAATATTTCTGAAAAAATACATTGGACACTTTTTATTAAGCCACTTCTACAAGTGGTCCTTAGTTTGAATCAAGACTGGACTAGAGAGTGCATACTGTATGTATAGTTATGTATCACACATACAGATATGTATGATTTATACATAATTCATTATTATTTATTTAAGTTACGGTATATAAATGATATAAAAACTGTAAAACATGATGAAAAAGTTTTATTATTAAAACAACTAACATAAGTTACTTGTAACATCATCGTTACTCTTACGATTACTTAAAAGCCACATTTTGAATTATATTCCATTACAGCAATATTAATATTTGAAAATAACAGTACCTATTTTTTTTGTTTCACATTATCTGTAATTAAAATTGACAAAAATATTTAAATAAAAAATCTTTTATTTTTTCATTAAAATATTTTATTATTTTTATGCAACTGGGGGGCAATGTTTAGGATATAATATAGGATGGTTGCCCCCCTTAAATAAATTTATTTATCTGCCCATGCCCAACATATCCTTCAGTTAGACTCTGAATGTCAGTGATGACAATTTTAAAGTTCATTTCCAACAATCCAATCTTATGGCTTCATCCAGCTACTGGCCTAAGGAATAATTACAAAATATTTCTATCAGGAGACACTTCTATCAAAAGGTCTATCTTCTATATAAAAAAGAGGAAATTTTGGCATTTAAATATGGAAGAAGAAAATGAAGACATAATGTATTTGAAGTTATTACCCTTTTAAATAACATACTTTGTTTTCTATGATACTGGGTTTTGAGGAACTCATTGCTGAAAGCTAGCAATAAAAGTGTAAAGAAAATAACAGAATATATCACAGTTTGCTTTTCTGATTACTGCTAAGAAACAGAACTCAGTGAAAATTCAAAAAAAAATATCAAAAACCTGCACAATAACTGACTAAGTACATCAGTTTTAAAACATGTTTTACCATTTTGTCTCTTCTGGACAGTGCCATACTTCTGTTCTCTTATTTTTTTTTTTTTTTTTGAGTAAATCTACTTTTTACAAAATACTAGTATTCGTAGAAAGTAAGTGAAATGCACAATAATTTAAGTATAATTATGCAGTAATATTGTTTTTGCTTTATGTTTAAAAATCCAAATGAATTGCTAATCTAAACAGGACTGAGCATCAATTATTATTGCCAGTAGATACTATATACAGTAGAGTCCCGCTTCTCCAATCTTTGCTAATCTGACCTAGCCTCAAAGAACAATATTTGAAGCAATTTAGCGAAACTGAATATACAATGCCCACGAGCAACTTTTGTGTCAAGCCTTTACACCTACATGTCACTTAAACGCTCAGACGATGACCTATAGTCTCTTCAAAAGAAAAAGAAGTTTGACCATCCCTATACCTGCTCTGTTCTTTCATTTCTGTCTTTTAGTATCAATTCAGATTCGTGGAAGAGTTGACGTTTAGGGTACATTCTGCTTGTGTGCGTTTCGAATGTTTGAAGTATTTTTTTTTATTCCCTATTTTCTAAAAGATAAAAGATATTTTAATTCTCATGAGATTGCAAGATGTAGTGGCGAGAAAACATCAAACAGTTAGTAAACTAAAAACAATTACGAACTTTTTCCATCTGGTTTGATGTACTATTTATTATTGTACATGTTTTATGTTTTAGTACAATACATAAATATGATTTAAATGCATTGCACGTACTTTCAGTTATATTCAATTACACTATGGAAGTAATATATGTAATTCAAAGTGTTTTAGTGTAATAAATTCAATACTTTTAAAGAGTTTTAATGGTTCTCTGTGTAATTCGACTCTCCCGCTAATTCGGCCCGGAACGCCCGGGGTTAGATTGAATTAGCAAGACTGTATTGTATTTGAGCTAACGTATTATTTAAACTAATAACACGTGCAATAAGATTTTTAAATGCATTTAATACAGTATAGAGTATAAGTAATTTTGTTTTAAAAATTAAATTATTATTTATTAACACTTATTTTATTTAAAAAAAGTTTTGTTCTCCATTTCTAATGGTTTTATAGTTCAAATGTAGTGAATACAATAAAACCTTGGCTAACCGAAACCCAGGTTATCTGAAACATATCCAGAATCTCAAATCCCTTAAAAAATAATGAGTAATAAATAAAATGTACAAGAATTAATGTAAGTCAGATCACATGGGCTAGAAAAGAAGTAAGTGCCTGACTATGAGTTGACTTCCCCAGCCACTGATTCCTGAGTCTAAATGTAGCTACAATGTCAATCTGCACCTCCACTCGACAACACTGTCATCCACATTAGCTATTGATACAGAAGTGCAGATCATGCTAAAATTTGTTAACAATACAGCGAGTCAATGCTGCTGAAGTCCTGAAAAGATGGAGGAATTTTGCTGCTCGAAAATGTTGCAAGGGGCTTAAAAAGCAAATGAAAATTACTAATTGTTTTAAATGAATAATTAATGTGCTATAACCAATCTGAAGTATAGTATACAGTTTATTGATACAAGCCTAAAAATGTAATGTTTAACACCAATAAAAAACATAAGTTATGTATAGCGAAAAAAAGAGATTAGAATGATTTGACCTTCAAAATCTTCTAGAGTTAATTAGATACATAAAAGTATTACATATGCATGGCTTAAGAGAAAATACTGTTATCTGAAATGACCGCCCCCCTTTATTTCGGATACCGAGGTTTAACTATGTGTATATACATTAAGTTACTAAGAAAGTAATAAAAAAGTAGCTACCTCAGTAAGTGGCAAGGGTAAATATATATTTTCAAGAATTATTATGTCATGTAACACCATTTCACTTTTCACATTTGGTTACTAATGTAAAAAAATATAGTATAGTTAATACTTCAGACGATTATACAAGTTATGTATTGTTACCTGTTAATGTTTGTGCGTATGATAAATATAAAATTTTTTACAAAAAATCAACAAATCAAATCTTCAAATTCATTTTTGTTTGCCACAAAAATGATAAAAGTTCATCACAAGATTTACTGTGATTAAGTTTGGGAGCAGAAATTTTACTACTGCACAAATTTCTAATTACTCACATTAATATTAGTTTTGAGAACAATTTTTATGGGATAGCAGGTAGTAATAGTAGTAATAGCACTAATGAGTGTAAACAAAGTAATACGATATTTGAAGCATACTAAAGTTACGTAAAAGATTTAATAATTATTTGTATAATTAGTTACTAATAATAATAGCAACTTTAGAATATGTGTATCGGATGGGACCAGTATGTTTTGTAAAAAGAGATTTTATTACCTAGTCCTCTTGGACCAAAATATGAACTACAGGCAAAATATTAATTAATATCACATCCGGCCCAGATGAGACCAAAATGTTAAATACAAATTGTGTATGCTTTTATAATAAATCCTTACTACAAATAGGTTTGGTTATTTTTAAGGAATTAAATGTTTTTTATTGTAATGGGAGTAATTTTAAGAATTTTAGTTCAAATTGCACATTAATTAAAAATTAACTGGAGGACCATTATACGAGGGCAGTCCAATAAGTACTTAGCCTCATCGCCCAATGGCGCCACTATTGAAAGAAATTTACTATCGTGCAGTACATTATCATAGATGGCTACTGTTGAAATTTTAGCCGAATCGGACTCGTAGTTTTGTTTTGACCACGTTGTGGAAGCGGGCATGTCTGGGGATTTTAGAAAAATGGAAAAAGAGCAATATCGGTTGGTGATTCGATTCTTGTTTTTGTAAGTGAAATCATGCAGCAAAATGAAAAAGAGCTTGGATGCTGTGTATGGTGACTCTTCTCCTTCGATAGCGACAGTCAAAAATTGGTTTAACGAGTTTCAATGTGGTCGCACATCGGTTTTCGATGAGTCGCGCCCAGGTGCCCCGAAAACGGCTACCACATTGGATAACATGACAAAAATCCATGATATCGTATTGGCAGACTGCCGATTGAAAGTGCGTGAAATAGCTGAGACAGTAGGCATCTCAAAAGACCGCGTGGGTCATATCATGCATGAAATTTTGGGCATGAGAAAGCTGTTGACACGGGTGCTGCGTGGGCTCCGGACAACAAGTGTAACCGTGAGACCACTTCAGAGCAGTGTTTGACGCTGTTTAAGCGCAATCCGAAGGAGTTTCTGTGTCGTTTTATGACCATCGATGAAACATGGATCCACTAGTACACACCAGAGACCAAGAAACAGTCGAAACAGAGGACTTCACCCAGCAAACATGCTCCGAAGAAGACGAAGACTGTCCTATCAGCCGGAAAGGTGATGGCCATCGTTTTCTGGGATTCACAAGGTATGATCTACATTGACTATCTGGAGAAGGACAAAATTGTCAGGCTGTACTATGCCGAATTATTGAGCCTATTCGACGCCGAATTGCAGAAAAAACGGCCACATTTGAAGAAGAAAAAAGTGCTCTTCCACCATGACAATGCATCGGCTCACACCTCTGCCCTTGTCATGGCAAAATTGGTCGAATTGGGCTAGTAACTGCTGCCCCATCTACCATATTCTCCAGGTTTGGCCCCGTGCAACTTCTTTTTGTTTCCAAACTTGAAAAAGTCACTCGCCGGGAAGAAATTTGAGTCGAATGAGGAGATCATTGCCTCCATGGAGGCCTACTTTGTGGACCTTGAGAAAACGTATTTTTCAGACTGGTTAAAGAAGTTGGAGCATTGCTGGGTCAAATGTATCAAGCTAAAAGGAGACTATGTTAAGAAATAAATCACAACTCCCAAAATTTTCATTTTTCTTTTGTAGGCTAAGTACTTATCAGACCAGCCTTGTATGAGGCACTCAACTTGTATAAAATACACAATCAAAACGTAACCATAACGTACCTCTTTTGGTGAGGTGTTTAGAATGTACATAGATTTTGGGGTCACCAGAAGAAGACCAAAAGTCTATAGATTACTGTGCAGTAATTAACACAGATAACAGCACAAAGATTATGCACATAGAGTTTATAAACCAAAGTTTACTTACATGGATTTTGATTAAAAAATCAAAAAAGTTTTCAAAATTTTGCTATTTCATGCGTTGTTATTTGAAGGACAATGTTATTAAATGTGTGAGTAAATAGGTAATTTTTGCAGCAGTTTTAAATGCAAGACAATATAGTTACAAAATAAAATTTCAGCAGTAGTATAAAAAATTAAAAAAAGTGTATATTATAAAAGATAACAGTTGTTCTCTACTGTCCAATTCTCTTGTAACTGTTTTAGCCTTTTAGTTGCACGCACACTTATATTAAGAGCAGGGTTAACTTCTGAGAGACCTTCAATGTCCATTAGGCTGAGACCACACATACCTGTACAAAAATATTTTTTAGTAGCAAATACTTCTTTGCTCATTTTTGGACTGGAACTTCCTAACTGTTTTGCAGTTACAACTGAGAAACAGTCATAGGAAATATTACAAGCAAATTTCTGACAATATTTTTCTATCTTACACATCACGAAATGATGAACATCAAGAGTACAAAATCCTATAAATTTAGCATAATATAAAAATATACAAGGTGGATCCAAACAATCGAGTTGAAGTAAAAATATAACATCTGTTTATTTAACACAAACATTAAAAAATTCACAATGGCATTGTAGGTTATAACTGTACAAAATTAATGTATGTTGAAACAATGCAGTGACAATATAAGACTAGAGGACTTAAGTAGGGGTGAAACTGTATCAGGATTTACCTGTTATATAAGTTTGGTTATACATTACATGTGATAAAATATACAGTGAAACTAGGTTAAATATCATTGAAGCTTTTTTACATTAAATTATTTCTAAAAAAAGTGCAGTAAAAAAATAAAATCTAATTTCCCGAAATCACATCAGATTTTGCTATAAATTTGGTCATGTATAAAGATTCATAACTCAAATCAGACTGTGGTAAGGGTGTCGTGATTTTAGTTACACCCGAGCTAGCCTTAGAAAAATAATATGTGGTTAAGGTCACTGCTTGGCCAGCCAAATTAAGATAACCCATACAGCTGATTCTCCTCCCTGTACAGCTGCTTAGCGGACAGACTCTGACTTACATTCAACATTACAGGCATAATCCAGATATGACTAACTGGAGTATTAGTTCTTAAATTATTTAAAACTGATCCAAACCGTATTAAATTAATGTGTCGACTAATTAATTAATTGATCCGCTAAAGCTAGATATTTTGTGCGATTACAGTTTCGCTGATTCAGAAAATTAGCTACAGTCATTTAGCCAACCATGTAGTAAAACAAAATAGGCCAAATAAACATCAATACTGTAACATGACTAGCAGTTTAACTATACAGTTTAGTTTTAGAATTTTTTTCAGGATCACCCAACTTTATACCCTGTATAGTGTGGCATCTTTATTACTACTTTTGGATATAGCAATCATTCACAATTGTGGTTTCATTTTTTTTTAAAGGCGAAAAGCACATTGAGGCTATTATTTAAAGGAGAGATAATAATCTGGTTATCTTTCTCTAGCAAAAGAAGGGGGATAATACAGTATTGTGCAATCGCAAATATGCCTAACTATGGTTTTAGAACAACAAATATTGATAACTATGTTGTGCCTTTAATACCAGTAGTAATTCTGAAGGCACTTTATCTGCTGGGTGATAACTCCTTATCTATCAGCCTACTTCCATTCTATTCAAGACTTTTCCCCTTATGCACTTAATGTCGCTAAACCGAACTTACAGGCGTTTGGTTAGATTTATAAATATATAATAACACTATATCTAAACTGACATAACATCTGAGATTGTTATAACTAGGTTTGATTGTGTATACAAGGTGTATTTAGAAAGTAACGAGAATTTTAATTTTTTGAACAAAATATTTATTTATTCTTCTACATTGATGTTGTCGCCTTCAAAATAGTCTCCATTGGAGATTATGCACTTGTGCCAGTGCTTCTTCCAATCCTCGAAACACTTCTCAAACTCGATCTTTGAGATAGCCTTTAGTTCTTTCAGTGATGCGCTTTTAATGTCAATTAAGGCTGTAAAACGACGGCCCTTTAAGGTTTTCTTTATTTTTGGAAATAGGAAAAAGTTACACGGAACATGTCTGGCGAATATGGAGGCTGGGGCATCGTTACAGTATTGTTTTTGACCAAAAATTCACAACAAACAATGAAATGTGCTCTGGTGCATTATCGTGGTGCAAAAGTAATGAATTGTTTTTCCACAGATCCGGGTGTTTTTTTTTTTTTTGGATTGCTTCACGCAAATGGCGTTGAACTTGTAGGTAGTTTCCTTATTGATTGTTTCACCTGGTGGCAGGAATTCATGATGCACTATGCCATTAATATCGAAGAACACAGTGAGCATAACCTTCACGTTCAACTGCACTTGTAGAGCTTTTTTCGGTCTTGGTGAGCCAGAATGCCTCCACTGGGATGATTGCGAATTAGTTTCGACATCATATCTGTAAACCCATGTTCTGTCACCTGTTATAATACGTTTCAGTAATTATGCTTCGTCGTTGACTTCATTTAGTGACTCCTGAACAACTTTCATTCGCCGCTGTGTTTGTTCAAAATTCAACAATTTTGGACCGAATTTTACTGCCATACGTTTCATACACAAAACATTAGAAACAATGTCATGACATGATCCACAATCGATATGCCATCATCAGCGACATCTCTAATTGTGATTCGGCGATTGATAATAACCATTTCTTTCACTTTTTCCACGTTTTCATTGGTTGTTGATGTGCTGGGGCGTCCAGGGCGTTCGTCATCTTCACGGCCTTCTTGGAAACACTTATACCACTCGTAAACTCTTGCTTTACTCATAGCAGAGTCACCATAGGCCATTGTTAACATTTCACACACTTTGATACACTTTATTCCATTTTTTACCAAAATTTCATACAAATTCTTTGATCCATTTCTTTTAACAAACGAAAATCGCCGAGCTCATAAAAAGACGTCCAACTTTAGTGGCTGTCACAGACAAAGTTAACAATGAAAACAGCTGAAAGTTTTATCATACTTCAAGGGCATGCATACCAAAATAATAAAAAAAAATATTTGACAATTGGACTCTTCAAGCCCGCGAAATTTAAAAATTCTCGTTAATTTCTGAACACACCTCGTATTTCAACTTTTCAGCATGTCTGAAAATTCAAAATAATTTCTACCATTAGTTAATCGTTAAGACTAGCTACATTAAAAAAAAATATTTACTTACCTAAATATGTGTGCAGTAAGTCTGGAAGCGAATCGACCCATTTAGAAAAACCTCCGTGAAATGGATTTTGTGTGCTCATAATGTACTCTTGGTTCTCTTCATAATCCACTACATCGTAAATGTCCAGCATCTGATATGAATAATGATATTGCATCATATATTTCATAATAAATATTTATGCACTGGCTAAATAAACTGATGAAAATTTTGCAAAAGAAACCATGAAAGTGGGTTAAGTATTGAGAAAGTTACAATACGTTTGCATTATCAGAAGATGCAAGACAGCAAGTCACACACCTTAGTGCCACTACTACCTCTCAAAAATAGGATCAGCAGTGATATACAAAACTGAATAATGCAGCTTTTATGACCTATATTGCTTTCTAAAAACAAACTAAGATTATATAAAATTCTATTTGATAAGTTGTTATATACTGCTGAGACTTCGACCTTTTGAATAGCAATAATATTTCCTAAATTCCTCTGGGGGTCCATAAGATAAATTTATGGACCATTCAGAAGTTACAGTGAATGGAGATCAGATGCAACATAATTTTTTTAAAATTTATTTTAAGGCAAAAAGCACATTGAGGCTATTATCGCCTACTTAAAAGTAAGTGTGAATGTAAAGTGTTAAAGTTGTAAGTGTAGTGTTCTAAGTAAGTGTAGTGTAAATGTGTGATAAGACTCGGGTACCATGAGGTATATCTAAATCCTCTCAATACGTGCAGCTAGTCTGCACCCCTCTGCAGTGGATACATAAAGATGCAGAAGCAACATGAAGATAGTAGTCTGCTGTATGGTAAGGATATACCGCAATTTGTGAAGTGAAAATAATTACATGGATTGGTCATGTTACAAGAATTTAATGGATATAATTTGTTTAAAAAATATTTTACAGTATTTTAACAACACTTGTGAAATTTTACAGTACAACTCAGATAAAATTATTTCAAAATTCATTCATTAAAAAATAAAAATAAACACTACACTCAAGTTTATTTTGTAAACTATATTTTGCTTTTGTTTTAAACTTAATACTGATTTTGATTATGAATATATATATGTATATATATATATATATATATATATTTTTTTTTTTTTTTTTTTTTTTGACAAAAATTTCAGCAACATCTTTGAAGCCAATTTTAATAGATTAGACTTCTTAGACTATCATTATTACTAATAATTTTGAGAAATCGGGTCAATTAACTTTGAGAAATCGGTTCTCTTAGATTGTCATTATTGTCAATAGCTTTTGAATCAAAAATTTTAAAGTATATTACAATATATATATATATATATATATATATATATATATATATATATATTTATATACTATATATAAATGGCTCTAGATTAAATCTTCTAAAGCGGGGGAAGGGCTAATACATATATGCAGGGTTTTCAAATCAGCACTGGTCAGGTGCAAAAAAAAGCACAAAATTTTTGAAAATTTATTGCTTTAAACTGCAGTTTTGAGCTTCTTTTAGATTAATTTGGTCTAGGAGAAAATACTGAATCTTACATTACTTTTTAGACAGTAGTATAAACATTTTTTAAATTTCTCTAGATGCATTGAGAACATAATGAATACAACCATTATTAACTTTACAGATTTATTTTTATAATCAAGATTACAGTTTTAGTAATAAACTTCCATGGGATAAAGTTAAAATGCATTCATGAGAAAAGAATGTAACACGCTAAAGGAATATGAAAAAATCAAATTATAAAAATTGCGACCAATAATAAAAATATTATTCCCAGGCCTTAAATAGTGTGGCCTTAACTTTTCGTCCTTTCACCTACAAAAACTTGCGCCTCCCCCCCTCAAAAAAGGAAAGAAGTAATAGTTTTACAATATACAAGCTCAAGTTGAGTACACTATAACAAATAATCATAAATAAATGATGGTTATAGAATTTTTTGTATTGAATTATTAATTAACAATTTCTTGAAATTACTATTTTAGCGATATTTTTAGAAATTTAAGGCATATTTTCTTAAAAACTGGATTTCTCTACAATTTACAGCATGTTTCGTACCTTGTTGCTTGATGTGGTTTCCTACAAATGGTGATGTACAGCATTTTTCACTCCAACTGTCAAATCCGATACTACAAGACTTAGTCTATGACAGTAAGTTAATCAAAAAGAAAGAAAGAAAGTGTGCCTTGTTTACTAACACATAGATTAATGTGATTTGAAACCAAGTTGATCAAGCGTTACTACTGTTAGGAATGAAACCAGTAACTTGTACAATTACTACAGAAGACAAGGGAATATTTTAATTACTAATAGACAATGAAATAAAATTCAAAGCCTATTTTACCACTATCCCTGTATTCTCCCTCCAAATCAATATTTTTTAAGGTATTTTAAAAGTCCTGTAGAGGCATGTTTTACAGAACTGCAACCAATTCTATGAGTTGTTTGTTAATGGCCAGAAAAAATTTGTAATTCATTGTTTTAAAACAAATAACTAAACAAAACCAATAAAATTTGTTTTAAAACACACAACAAAATATTCCTTTAGAAAAATATTAATGACTTTTCTAATGTTCTGTGAGCATAACAAATTTTCTTGTTGCCTAGGCTCTCACTCAAGTTAGCTTAATATTTTTAGTTGTGTTATCACCAACTGAACTTTTTTGTCCACACCTTGTTCAAAATACTTACGTGGGTGGTTTAGCCCTCAAACTTCCTCCCCATTTGGCCGACCATTCATTATACCATATGGTTATATATTTGTTAGAAAGTTATTGCTGATCTACTGCTACTTATGTAAAAGCACACAATCGACACTCAAACAAGTTTTTTTTTTGCTTTTTTACTTAACACAAATTGTACAATACCTTAAGAGTAGCTCCAATCCAAAAGGAATAGCATGTGTCTTCAGGTTTATTCGGACGGCCTTGGAATCCTGATACTTGTCTGAATAGTAGCCACCTCTTCAGACCTTCTATCTGAAAAACAGCCAAACATTTAGACAACTTCGAAAGTTTCACTAATGATTTTGACATTTGTCTGTGGAATTTTTTATTTATAGTTACGAAAACATTTAACTCCTGCTGGTTTTAAGATTTATCAGATCCAACTTGCCGCTCTTCAAACAACAAACTTCATAGAAGCTTATTGTCAAAGAACATAATCGAGAAATATACTTCTATACATGAACATTTGTATTACCTGCTTTATACTAAAAGTGTCATGAAGTCTTTCCATTAACACCAACGTTGCTATTGCACAATATGTAACTCCACCATGAGATTCCAGATCAGGACCTTGACCGATTCCATAATCATAATTCTAAAACAGAATATTATACTTAAAAAAATTAATTTCTGATTTTCTTTGAAACATCAGTATTTAAAATTTTAAACAGAAAATAAAAAAAGAATATCAGAACATATTACAAAAAATATGTTGAAATTGGATAACAATGCCATAAGCATTTAAAAACCATCTCTTGGTTGGTCTAGGCATATAAAAAAGATTCTCTATATTTGGTCTAATGAGGGTGACAGGATGGAAGAGATTAACAATAAATCTGGACATCAGAGGAAACACACACCCCTAAAGTAAAAGTAAAGAACACAGTAACGTTTAATGCATCAAATCATTTTTTCAGGCACTCTGCAACTTGCATTACTGTAGATTATATTTTAGTTTAATTTGTAAGATTTTTTCATTTTGTATGCTACTGTACCAAACTGAAATTTCTGTCAAAAAGAACTCAATACAGGAAATAACTCACCCTTAGACAATAAATAAGGCGAAACTTTCCAATAAATCTTTAACAATGTTGTTTTCTAAATAAATATATTTTAAAATTATAGAAAAAAATTAATGGTTCATTTATTGTATAATCGTAACAACTATTTATTATGCTAAAAACTATTTCTACTCTCTGATTTATAATTAATTACTGATATTAACTTTACTGATACAGTAGGTTTGCAGTAATCTGGTTTTTATCAGAGACTGGTAATACTAAATTATTAGTAAATATTAGTAGACAGGAAGGGAAGAGGATGTTTATTTATGTTATAAATGAAAAATAATACTACAAATTCCTTTTTTATAACTTCAAGTATTATAACTTGATACTTTAAAATAAAAACTAATAACTTATGAAAAACACTTTGAAAAATACCGTAAAACTACTCAACACCTTTTCTGTATTATTACTAACTTTAATAAAACTTTATGGTAATACAATTTGTTGATTTTTGAAAACAATTTCAATTTTTGTTTTGTTTTATTGTGTAGGTCTACATGAATTTTGGTTTTTTTGTTTCATAAGTTTTTTAATTATTGTGTTTTACATTATACGACACTAATGACACTAAATAACATCATTTCAAACTCATAATAACATTCTTGAAGTAATTGTTATGCCAGTTACCTTGCCATTTTTTTAATTATGTAAAACAATTTTTCATTATTATTAGTTTAAGTTATATGGGGGCATACTGTCTATTATTCCATGCTTTTGTAAAGATTTCTTAACAAAAATTAAAACCAGACCTGCAATAAAATTCTAGACAGTAATTTTTAATTTCTTTGTTAAATTTGTTATCATAATGGATCTTAACTACTTAGATTATGCATTAGGTGTTTTTAATGGCAAAACGATGCTAACTGGAATAATACTAAATTTGAAGACAGGTGATAGATACTAACCATACTACGAACTATAAAATCTACAGTTTTAACTACGTCCATGCCTGACCAGTCTTGGAGTATATAACAGACGCAAGCAGCACAGTACACAAATCTCATGTCATTTTCGCTTCCTGACAAACTTCCACAAAAACTGTAATAAATAAAATAAATATACAGTAAAACCTTCCATATCTAAACAAATTGAACTTTAATATCCATGTATGTATACAAATTTAGCAGTAAACTGCAAATAGAACAGAACTCTGTTTTATCACAGATGCCAGGGGGAAATGCTGTATATCTGCATTACAAAAAATTCGCTATATAACAAATTTTTTAGTGAATGCTAATTAATTACACAGACAAGGTGATCACTCAAACTTGAAAACTGTGAATAATTAATTCATTGATTTTGTATGTCTGGAATGCTGTGAATTTTGTTGTTCAACCTTGAAATAATTTCAAATTTACAATAGAAACTTATCAGAAGTTTTGGTTAAACTACCACTTCTTTTGACTTTTAGTGAGTTGCCTACTTGCTAGTTTTATGTTACTTATCATTCATCCGCCAGTACATTTATTTTCCAAATGATGTGACTTGTCGATGTTGAATACACCGGTTTGTCGGATTTTTCATATTGGTCGTTATGTCCATTCTGAATCGTGTAATCTAGTATTTGGCCTTGGTGTTCAACTTGTAGGCAAAAACCCGGTATGCTTGTAACTGCTTCTTCAATAAAGCTGCTTGTACGCTGAACTGAATAGCTCCTTAAACCAATTCTTCTTTACATATTTCCCATAATGGTTTCAGTCTTCTGGTGAGTCAATAAGATTAAGATCTGTGCAAAGAATGTTTGCACTGCTCGAGTTCATTTTTGAAGGAGCATCTCTATAAGGCCTTTGATCCACTGGTTGCTGTAAATGAGTCAAAAATGCTTGCTTGTACATTACATGATGTACTCCAGAACTGGTTGTGTTACTGAGGTGAAGTAGCAGCACCCAAAGAAAGTACAATTTGGGCTAGGGAAACCCGGCAAACAGTGTGGATTCAGTTGATACATTTTATTTTGCAAGCGCTTTTGCCATTTCCTGTCTTCAATCCATCTATAATGCTCAGGTACCTGCCAATAGTAATAATATTTTACTGGTTCATTTCGGCCTTCTTTCTCTTTCAGCAGCGTTGTAATATAAGTATGCTTCAATGTCCCACATTGGCAAGGTCTTCTTTGGCTTAATCCATCAAAACAGGTTGATATTTTACTTTTAAGTGGATACTTTTAAGTGCAGAGTGGCTCTTCTTTTAAATTTCATAGCCTCCAGCATGCTACTAGCAACGAGATGTATCACGCTTCGACTTATGCTTTCACTTTGCCATGCATGATTTGTTAACATATAAATGATTTGCTTAGACTGATCTCAACAATCTTCATCCTAAATCTACAAGAGGCCCTTGTAGATGTACTTGTAGAGATTTTGTACTGTGAAGTTGCTATCAATGTACTCAACATTTACATGGCAGTTTTACCTCTAACAAATATCTGATGAAATAAACAAAGTGATGGTTATCTCTTAAAATTTTGCAACCTAGACTGTCTTTGCATTACATGGATTTTTCATGTGAGAATTCTGGACTGTGTGGGTTCAATGCCGGATATATCAGCGTTTTTGACTTTTCATCCTCCATAAGTGATATAAATTCTGAGTGTTCTATTAGATAGCCAAAGCAACATTTGTTGAGACCATTTTTCACAACCATGAATGGAGCATTGTTGCTATGTTCGTCACAAGAATTGTGGATCTTCCATTTGAGAAACAAATTGCTGGAATTCTTCGTAGTCTTCACAAATTTTTGCGGATATGATGTTGTCGATCTTTTCAGTGCTGTTGATTTTTTTTATTGCTTTACACGATTACCAACAAACATAAACAGCACTTCAGAAACTCAGAGGTAAACACATGCGCAGTTGCTTGAGCTAGCTTTCGAAACCTTGTTCTACTGCCTAATTCATTTGAGCCGCTTCTTAAAGCCCTAGCCATTTTTGAATACACGACAGTTATGAAGAAGTCCAGTGATCCGTACTTTCAAACATTAGTCAATCAAAGTGCACAGAGTAGAAACGTGTTGATTTAAAAAATGATGATGTTGGAGAAAATGACCTTTTCTCCAACAATTGTGTCTTCTTTAGCAGCCAAGTTGTTCAGCATGTGAGTCAGCCCTTCTTATAATTCTGCCATGAGCTTTTTCTGGCTGATCTTGATAAACAGGATTCTGTTGCGCTGCACACAGATATAGATGTCAATGACTTATTGGTGGAATAGTCTTCCAAAAGTCTGTTAAACTCTGCAAGTTACAAGTTTAGGTTGATGGATGCAGTATCCACTGGAAGAGGCTTGGTATAATTTGGATGGTAAGCTAATTGGTGTTGCGCAGATTATATAACATCGTCTTAGGTACATTGTCTGTAGCAGTTATCCAATAGACCTTACCAAATGTTCTTGTATGTAAAAAAAAAACATCATTTATGTACGGGACCGATTTAGATGTTTATTTCATTTACTCTTCTGTACAGTGTCCTGTATTTAAACTGTCTCATAATCAGAACAGAACTTCTTATTTTCCTGGAACTGTTGATATGTGGTGAAAGACAAAAATATGGTGCTGAAAACTTGGACACATGGCCTGTTATGCTGAGATCGGTTATGAGGGGTTGTACTGTATTGTAATCTAAACATTCCTTTATTCATTACAATGATACTGTATAAGGTTTTATTAAATTAAAAATTTATCTATCTTAAAAAAATTGTTTTTATATAAAATTAGTGTTACAAAAATGAAACCAGTTCCATTTGTGTAGGCTTATTGCATATAAGAAAATTTGCAGCATTACCACAATGCATTTCATTTAACAGTTTTCGTTAAATAATTGGCTAGCCTTCACACTCTCTAACTTCATAAACTGTATTCCTCCAAAACAGTGGATACTTTCCAATATTTGACATTTTATATGGTTTGAGGAGCATTTTCCATTGTTGGGAAGTTTCACTGTATATATATATATATATATATATATATATATATATATATATATATATATATATATATATATATATTTCCTTACATCCATATTTTATGCCAGACTAATGTGGATGTGGAATCAGCATTAATGGTAAGCGTAAAGTAACTGTAGTAAGCCTCTCGAACCCACAATCTTTAGGTGTTCATTGCAGAAAACAGATTGACTGGTATCTATATATGTATTAATCGAGTAGTTGTTTCTATGTTTAAGAAAAATTAGATGGTTAGAGGATAACATAGCAAGTTAAATAAATATTTTAATATTAAAATAAGCCTAATATAAGTTTTTCAGCTGGTTCCTGTTAACAGTATATTTAAGGCTATATGATATCGTAGAGTAGCACCAAAATGAAATAAATTAACTGTGCTGCTTACTGGCATAAATTTCTTCTAATTTTATTTTAAAAACTGATTTGTAAACATGATACACATATAACTTTCACTGTTGGTATAGCAAAAAGTAATATCAATAGGCATTTAGTAGCCTTTCACAGATAAATACAAATTAAAGAAAAAGACTACAATCAAACAATTTTTGCATTTTCAATTGTAAATATGGCAAAATTCTTCAAAAATAACTAGGCTACAAAATAACGAAATCTGTTTTAAAAAGCACGACTGCAGTCAACTTGTTATTATTAGTAAATAAAGCCATATTTTGTGACCATACACAAAAAAATCTATACAGAGTGAACAAAAACTGTCATGTTTACAAAATAACAACTGAATGAAAATATATGAGAAAACTCTTAAGAAAATTTTTCTGCAATCTGTTAAGACAAATTTTGTAACATTTTCAGTAAAGAAACATACCTTCCGTCTTCCTGCTGTAATGCTCTCACTCCTTCAATAACAGCCTTCCGATCTACTCTGGCCAAATCATCTCCAAGGATCACTAATGTTGCTAATCCAGTATATGTCATAGCTAAATTACCACATGCATATGAATTTATACAACACTGTTCGTTGTTCTCATTTGTATACATCAAAGTATTTGAGCCCTGAAAGCCAGATTTCTTAATATCAATCTCTGAAAAAGACAATATTTCTTGTAAAAATTAGTAAGAATTAATTAAAAAAAATATAACGTGTAAATAAATTATTTAATCAAAAAATGTAAAAGAAGTATAATAATAATTACATTACAACATTATTACATAAATGAATAAATAAACAAATAAATACACATACACACACATACACACAAATATTATTATATTTATTTAGTAATATTGTAATGTAATTATTATATTTCTTATATTTTATATTTATTTGTTTTAACAAACAGTTTTAAAAAAATATTACACCAAATATTAGTAAGACTTTTATAGTCAATGGACTATAATGCATTAAACAACCTGTGCACCATTGGCTCCACTCCTATAAAAACAATAATTAATTTAATAATCCCATGATTTTAATTCCACTGTAACTATTTCATAATTACAAAATATTACCTTCACTAGGTACAAGTTGCAAACTATAAATCCAATCACAAATATTTTTTTTCAGCTCAATGTCTACATCTTCAAGTCCATTTGTAATATCCAAACCAGAGGTAGCAAAGAAAGCTATTGTTACTCTGAAATTAAAAGGTACAATTATTTTACATTTCCTCTTTCACTTACCAACTTCAGTTAGGCTATAAAATTTACTTTTTTAAATGGGTTTCAGAACATATATTTTTCCACATAATGAAATATAATTAATGAAGTAAATTTTTAATAAAGCTTGATAGTTAATGTTTTCATTTTAATAATTTTATTATCCTGATATATGTTTTATATTCATTAAGATAATTCAGTAAAAATATAACACTGGTAAGATTTAATAACCTTATCTAACTAAACTGACTATCTATTAAATCTACGTTTGAAAATAGTTCAGGGTAGTCTTATGGATAACTTTTCAACTTACGGCAGAGGCAGCTAAGGTAGATCGGCTTAATGATCCTACCATACTTCTAGGTCATACTATTCTCATTTATCTACTCGAAACATACATACATACACTACTCTACATAGCTTAGCTAACTTTAAAAGTGTAAAACAACCTGTTTTGATTGAATGAATAACACTGGCCTAATAGTGAATCAAACAAAGCCTTGATTACCTGGCAATCTCCCAGTTTACCTTAGTTTTACCCATGCATGCAGGGCTCTGCATATGTGGGCATAATTTCTTTAGTTACTCATTGGAACAATATGAGTAAGAATGTAAAATATAATGAGTGGGCCAGTAAAAATCTGGTCAAATGGAGCACAACCTTTGTGATACAGATCAAGAGAAAGGGAATCAGCAGAGCAAGCATCTGCAAGCACCTCAATAACAAACTGGGAAATAATCAATTAGAAGAGGGGGGTTATTACCCACCTTTAATCCTCTCCAAATCCTAGACATTATGAAAAGACTAGAGCTGGAGAAGGCTTTATACCTGAGCAACTCAAGAATATAGAAAGGAGGCACAAACAGATCTTCAAAGGTTGCAGTGCAATAGTAACCTTAGAAATTCATTCAATCATTTATATCTTTTCAATTATTTGTCTTGAAAAACTGTCTTCTCAGTAAAATTATTTTACTATTTCAATGAAAATAAAAATGACCTGCATAACGTCAAAATTACTACTGTGCAAAAAAAGGTAGGCTAACATGTATTTATCATGAAAATGATTAATTAAACACCTATTATTAATAATAAAAACAATAGAAATAAAAAAAAATTACCTTTAGAACTTAATATGGTTTTGTATTAAAGTAGATCGTGTGAAAAACTTAAAAACAATGCACACACGCATATGACTGAAGATACTGGCATGAAGTTCGACACACAATCCCATAATTTGGCATTAGAAAAAACTACTTCTTGGGTTATTTAGCTGAATTTCAATTTCAATTCAAATACAGGAACTATAAACAAAGAATTCACAATACTAATTTTAAACAAACCCATGATAAGTACGTTTTTTTAAAAGTTTTTATTGTTTCATTATTAACCTTACATTTAATTAATCATTTGTGGGATGAAAAACATGTTAACTACTTTAATGCAATAGCAATTTTGATGTTATGCAGATCACTTTCATTTTAACTGTTTCCAAACTTCCTACAGTTTGCACACTTTTACATTACATTACTACTACTGAGCATGTAATGAAGAGTTCTAGTGCATACATTACAAAAAAGCCAAAACAAGTTATAGCGAAAATTTACCATATTTTTTTGTTGGTATTTCTGACTTTTTTAGACTTTTACGAAAGCAATAATTTTAACAATTTTTTTGTTTTTATTATGTGCTATATTATTTGGATGAGAGATATTAACCTACAGATGATTAAATTTATTAATAAGATTTTAGCCATTTATTACAGAACTATATTTTGATATACATTTTTACAAAGCAGCTATTGTAAAAATACAAAGCAGCTATTGTGGCTTTATATCCGCCACAATTACAATCCTTACAAAGGTGTGTAACTCCAACAACTGAGTTAAATAAACAAAAACTGATCCGAATTAGGATCTGACATTTTAAAAAAAATTATCTTTTAATTATTAATAACACACATTTAATCAATCATTTTTGTGATGAAAATATGTTTCTTAATTTCATGTGGTAATCATTTTGAGGTTGTGTTTACCACTTTTATATTCATTTTTTTGTAACTTTCTATTGTTTCCACACTTTTATATTTTTGATTGTTAATATTGAGCATATAATACAGCATTTTGGTGCAAAAATTATAAAAAATTTACGAAAGTCCCAAAAATTCAGTTTTACCTTTTTTTGTTTTGTGTCCTGTTAGGGTAAATCTACTCTTCAGTATGTATTATTAAAATCAGCATAATTTTGAATAACACTGACTATCAATAACCATATAGATTATAGTAAATACATTTCCTGGTGTATTAAAGAACTGAAAACAATATCCTAAGAAACATCACAATTTTGTTTGAATTAGAAATTACTAATTGTACGAATTAGTTTGTAACAGTTAAAACTGGGTTCTGAATAAAAGGCTAAAACGCTGTTTAATTATATAATTTCAACATAAATAATTTAAACGACAATGATAACTTCCATATTATTATTGATAAACATAACCTTACCTCATTGAATCGTATGAACCGAGTTTACCTGGAAGCAGAGTAAGATATTTATAAAAATATTTTTTATGTTTTTTAATTGACAGCTTGTTATTATTTGTATATTCTGAAGACATTTTAATGGTTACAAAATAAATATAAAACTATATTTTATGACTACAAATTTTAAATGTAAATAAAAGTGCTGTCACAGTAATAAAACACATAGATTGTTAGAGCTTGACAGACGACATAATTTAGTTACCGTACGCAAATTAAAATATGACCTTACACCATTCATTGCACAGATTAAGCTAATATTTTTTTATCATGAATAATTGTGTATAATAAAATCTGTATAATAATTGTTTGGTCAATTACCGAATTACAAGTTTTTTATTTCCATAGATAAATTAATAAGGCAAGCCATAAGTCGGCTTCCATTTTGAACCAATTACAACCTTCATTTCGCCTAGCCAATGGTTAGTCAGATTGGTTTATGTTGCCGAAAGCAACATCCGAACATCGTTCACCTGTTCGTTGTGAAAATCACGTAGTACTCTGCGTAACCGGTCCACGTATCTCAATAAACCGTGTAAAAAATAAGCAATTTGGGTTGAGAACTTTCGACTCTATAAAATTTGGAAAGTAATGAAGTCCCTGTTTCTTCCGATGAAACTTACGGCTATGTGTAAGTTATTCATTCCAGACGTAAACGATAGGAAGTAATATAAACTATTAAATAAATTTCTTGTATTATTATTTTTTTGTAGTATTTTGGCCTGCGTGGGATCTTGTAATTGGATTACCCGATCTTACTAATAGTTTATCTTTCATTAAAAACAGTCTTCCAGTTACCAGTTTTACAATGTATGTGGTATTCTTATAGACTCAAGGGTGGTGTGGAGTATTAACACCTAAACGTACATTTCAGAAAAAAAAATGTACCTAAGGTATACAGACGGTATTGACAGTGTGTACAGACCACAGATTATAATTTATTGTAACTTTGCCGCCATGAACATAGAACTAACATTACAGGAAATAATCTGTGGGAAAAAGTTCCGAGGCTGGAGCGGGGAGGAGAGCGAGAACGCTAGTAATGGAGGTTGTTGTGTGTGTGTAACTTGTGGTATGAAATAAATAAGTTTTAAACAAATTGATATACATTATTGTTTGGAAAATGTAAGCTATCAATAATACTTTCAGTTTTTTTAGAACTAAATGTATCTGTTGCGTTGTACGTTGTAATATTTTATTTCTAAATATTTAACAACATAAACCTAACCTTTTTAAATTTGAATTGCTATGGCCGAGAGGCGGCTACATTTACTGTACATTAACGATGTGTTGTTCTTCAAAGTAATAATTTTAATTTCATTTTACATTATAAGTACAATGTGAGTAAAACAAGTGAATTTTGTGGTTAAATAAAATAAAAAATTGTTTATGTGGTTAGTTATCAATTTATTAGAAATTAAGGATAGGCCTGTTTAATAACATTATTTTTTTATGTTGGAAAACCGTTAAAGAAATGTGAACCTAACTACAATATGTAGAATATAAAGAATGATTCAATAATAATGTCAGTTTTTGGTGTTGAATAAAGTACTCTATTTTTATGAAATGTAACATATTTCAACATCTTTACAAAGGATGACATTTCAAGCTTCTTATAAAATAAATGATTGGTATTTATGCATTGTAGGTTATTTTTTATTGAAATAGTGATTTTTGAATATTTTTTCTTTTCTTACAAACTAACTAATACTAATGTATTACATTCTCCATTCCAACTAATACATTCTCACCTGTAGAAAATATTTTTTTAAAGATTATTTACAATTTAAAGCTGTTTTTTACGGAAGTAATTGTGATGTTGTTATTTACATGCATGTAATATGTTAGATTTCCTATACTGAATTACTGCTCACTTGTGCTATGTTATCGCTTTTCGATTTTTAACATACTTTCTGCACTTTTGTATTTTGAATTATGGCTTTTGACCATGTAATAAAGTGATTAAAAAAATACTGAAAAATTGAAAACAACCTACATTTACCAAATGATTTTTAAATATTTTTTCCTTTTATTACTCAATTAAGAGATATTCACCTATCGAAGATTAAATTTCTTACAATAAGTTACAATTTTGTGCAGTTTTTAAAAGAACAATATTGTAATGTCATTTCCATTAATATTGCATGGAGCATGCTAGATTTACTACACGAAGGTCATCTACTGGGTTAGTATTCACCCAAACTATAAGGAAAGAATTCACCATTTTTTCTTTTTTTTTTTTTTTTAAAGCAAGTTCTTTTTTTTAGATATAAAGTTGGCTGGTTTATATCTACTATATCAGTCATTTATAAGGTTAGCAACTTTCATGCAGTAATACTACTTTCAAACGAAACTGTGTTAGGTTCTTAAGGTAATTTAAAAAAAATAGTTTCTATTGTTATTATTAATTATGCTTATTAAATAAATCTTTTTTACAATGAATCTGCTGTAATAACCATTTCAATGTTAGTAACTTTACATACACTACTTTGATGGAAAACAATTGCTAGGATATGAAGGTATTTTCTCCCCAAATTTCTTATTTTTTCTGCACTTTTGTGAAAACATACTTTTGTATTATTACTGGCATGAAATAATACAAAAATTATGATGCATAATTTTATGCAAAAATTATGAAAATAGCCAAAAGTCATATTTACCCAAAGGATACATGTTGCCATTATATTTGAAAACATTATGTATGAAAAATATCTGACATATGTCCTCCATGATTATTGCTTTGCATGGTGAAACTCAATCAATAAAATTTGTTATAACCTTACAACAAATTTTAAGGTCAAGTCAAGGTTAAGTCAAGTGTTCTCCTTGATTTGGGTGATGACATTGTGAAACTCTTCCTTTAGTTATGGAATTGTTTGGGGATTATTTTGATATGATTGTGGTTTTAGTAGCTCCAAAGGAAGAAGTCACATGATCATGCTGGATAGTTATGATTGTCGTTGAGTCAAAGGAGTTGGGTCAGAAATTTATTCTTCAATAAAAGTATTATAATATGAGGTATGGTAGGTAGCACCAACATGTTGGGACCATAAATACTTAATATTCATGTTATTTAGGTAAGGCCATAAATATGTTTCAACCATATTCCTGTAGCGCTGTCCATTCACTGTTATAGCATTTCCACCCTCATCTTCAAGAGAGTAAGGCCACAAAATCAGTCCATCTTCAAGGACTCCATCTGCACAAAATCCACATTACACAGTTACTCTTTGCGGATACATTACTTTGAGATGGGTTACAAAAGCATTTTCTGCCCCCTTTAAATGTGACAGTTCTGTTTATTTATTACATAGACTTTTAAATGAAAATGTGCCTCATCTGAGAAGCTACAGGTTTTGTCTTTGCAAAAAAGTAATGCATGCTGCCTCTCCAAAATTCATTCAATAGATTGTCTCTGTTGCAAATGGTTCGTTGGTTTCAGTTGTTTAGTTAACTGAATTTTATAGGCCTGCATATGAAGATTGTTTGTGAGAATTCAATCAATTGTGAAGTAAGCTTTTTGAGAAACACAACTGTTGTGAACAACAGTGAATTGAGTTGTGGACTAATGACAACAATGTTGTGCAAAATTGTGATGTTCTGATCAGACCGGCTGGAACGACACGCACTGGTATTTTGATGTCTTCAATTGAACCTGCTGTGTCAGATTTTATCACTAGCCTACAAATTATTGACTCATTAGGTGAATTATGCCACTCTAGAACTGTACAAAGCTTCAGCACAGTTTCTGCGTAACACTTACTAAATTTTTAATGTGTTTTCACACTAATATTTGTTATTTGCTTTCCATGATAACTAACCTCAAAAAATACTGATTAGCAAAAAGACATAAAAATAAATAAAAGGTTGCCATGGCAACGGTGCAAAAAAGCTTGCAATTTAAAACTTTTTTTTTTTTTTTTAACATCCGACTATTGTGCACACTTGGGCTAATGCAGACAATGGGATGATTTATAGCTTATGAAAATGCCAAGCCCTGGCCGGGAATGGAACCCGGGTCCTCTGGGTGAAGGCCCAGTACGCTATCAACTAGGCCACCAAGGCAGCTTCGGCAATACATATACTAAAATTAGAACGATACAGGGATTAGTATGGCCATGCGCTATTTAAAACTGGTGTTCTTATTATCTCACCCAGTATTTGATAAATTTAATTGGATGTAAATGTTATAACTAGCTCTATTAGGCATAGCTTGATGGATTGGTCAAGAAAAAGTATAATTTACCTTTTAACTACTGAGTAATAATAATTGTTTGTAGGTCAGTTTGTTATTAATTAAACTATTATGGAATTTTTGACTAGGTTTATAAATACATTAACATGAAACAGTAATCCCCTACTTCACATTATAGACTGATGGCAATCTTGAACAGTAAAATGAATTAACAAGTATGATTACTTGTTAACTACATAATATAATTAGCAACGTTAACGTTTAACATTCGTAAGCATTTCATTATTACTACTAGAGAAAAGTGCGACCAATGATTCCCCTTGTACTGTATCTACTACATTTTGGCAAATTTAAGAAATCTTAAGTTAGCCTATACTACCAAATCGCAGGCCTATTAGTTTAGAATAAAGTAGCCACTGATATCATGTTTTTTTTCTGAGTAACATGGTAAACAAACTTTTTTGGTGATTTCAAAAACTGAATAGTGATTTTTCTTAATTTTTATCACTCAACTGTGTAAATCTACATTTACACAAAACCATTTCAGCTTTGGTTAGAAAGATTTTTTTAATAGAGAAACATTGTAATATTATTATTGTTTATTTACATATTGTAGTAACTGAAGTACAAATGAAATAGGAATTAGTGTTGAATCTTGGGACAAGATTGCCATAGTGTAGGAATCTTAAAGAACACCTTAAAATAAAAATGATTTTGTAAAACATAATAAAAAAATGTATTGTAAACTATAACAAAAGTGTAGTGTAGTAATATGTAGATTGATTTTCAAAAATTTTCTACAGCGTCAGTTTTTGAGAGCATTTACCAAAAAAATTTTTATCATTACATGCAAGAAAACATAAAAAAAAAATAATAAAATTGGTGAATGTTAGTGAATTCAGTTCTACTAATAGCATGTGTAATTACCAAATAAAGCCTAACATAGATTAACATTAGTGGCATTTCCTGTAAGTAACATAACTTTCTAGGTGTTCTTGTGTTTAGATTGGTTAAAAACGAAAGAAATGGATTCAGATAAATGTTTTGAAGAAGAAATGGATGTTGGTTTTGCAATGACACAAGCTCTTAATGAATCGGAAAGTCAGTTGGACGAAAAAATATCTCAGGATACATATTGTAGTACAAACAGGTAAATAAGATAATTTTTTTGAAGTGTAATTGTTCGATTATAACAGAATTTTTCTAAAATTGTTATTTTACATCTGCAATCAGGCAAACAAAACTATAGATTATTGCAATGAACAAATGACTTGGAGTCAAAATACCACTGTTCTATGCTTCCCAACTAAACACCACACCAGTTTGCTTCAGTCCTAAGATAGCATATCATCTCCTTCAGTATCCTGACAGCACATGATGTTTGCAACATGTTGGCAAGATGGTTTTTTTGCACCTCTAGATGCTTCTTATGATTCCTTTTAAAGCATACAATTTCTTCCTGGATAGTTGGTATTTGTAGAGTGTATTTGTAGATTGTAGTTGGTACTTGTGGATCTCAGAGGTACAAGAATACCAAGGAGAACCTACAGTAACTCTTAAAATGTTATTTTGGACCCTCTGCAAGCGTTGGATGTTAGACTTGCTTGCAGTGGCCCAAAGTTCAATACCATGAGTCTAGATTGGTTAAAGAATGGAACAATAAACCAACAGTTTGTTGTTAAGTGAAAGGGAAGTTGTCTACCCAGGAGCCAGAGTAAATTTCTGAAACGATTGTTAAGCACATCTCTTTTATTTTTGATGTGATCATTCCATGTAAGAATAAGATTATATTCTAGAGGAAGAGATTAGTTCAACCCCAGGCACTGTGATCAATTGACCTATTGTGCAACTTACCTCTTAAAATACCTAGTTCAGCAGATTGGTGCCCCTAATAAGTTCCAACAACCCACTGACTAGCTCATTCTGCTGAAGATCCCTAGGGTCTTGGAAACCAAAAACCCCTAGCCTCCTACTAGCAAGAGCCTCACAATCATAAATTATGTGACCTGCAGTTTCCTCCTC
Organism: Callitettix versicolor; assembly: GCA_022606455.1. NCBI lineage: Eukaryota > Metazoa > Arthropoda > Insecta > Hemiptera > Cercopidae > Callitettix > Callitettix versicolor. The sequence continues at coordinate 73,101,976 of CM040190.1, forward strand.
CTTCCTGCACAATCTACACACGGTTTCTCCATGGTACACACCTATCCTGTTCATGTGCACCATCAGACCACAGTGCCCTGTTATGAGCCCCATGATCCTCCTGAGTTGTGCTCTACCCAGGACATCTGCTGCCCCTTTGATTCCTCCAGAAGGAACTTTGCTTAAGAGACGTTTACTATGGGAATGCCCATGAAGGTTGTCCCATCTTACCTGGTATTGACATGTAATCCACCCATTAATAGCGGACCTGGCCAACGATAGAGAAATCCCAAAAGCCGGCTCAGGTCCGATAAACTCAGATGCTGATCCAAGTCCAGCCAGTCGGTCTGCCTCCTCATTACCCTCAACTCCCCTATGCCCCAGAACCCATGAAGAGTTACCCGGTTATCCCGGGACAGAATGTCAAGTTTCTTCCTACACTCCTAGGCCAGCTTGGACTGTATTATAGCAAGTGCTTTTACTGCCGCCTGACTGTCGGTATGAATATGATTATGTGCCTTTTTGAAGCCCCGATCCAGGTTCTCCCAAACACAGTCATAAATGGCCATCACTTCAGCCTGAAATACTGTTGTATGCTGTCCCGGGGTAACTACTTTCTTTAACCCCGGTCTCAGACCCTACACCCCAGTACAGTGCCTGACTTTGTCTTGGAGCCACCTGTATACCATACTATGTCTCCAGGTTTTTCCAACACTTGATCTCTCCCCTCAATGGCCAAGTTGACTTCAAAGGATCTAGATACCATGTTCCGTTTAACCATCTGATCAGTCCCCATCATCAAGATTGGGTCAAAGATCTTGTCTGTGATTCTAGCATGCCCATAAATGGAGGGCAGCCAGCGACCACCACCCTGCAGTGTGTAAACTGCTTTACGTGCCACCCCTATGACAAAAAGGTCAATTGGGGGAAATCCAAGAATGATCTCCATGGCTGCCGTTGGTGCAGTGTCCATAAAGCCAGTGATACACAGGCATGCCAACCTCTGCAACTTAGTCAGAGACTCTCTGGCCCCCCTCTGCTCGACCTTAGTCCACCACACCACAGCACCCATAGCACAACATAGGTCTAATGATCCCAGTATAGATAAACTTCATCATTACTGGTCTCAGTCCCCATGTTTTGCCAACCATTCTTCTAACTGCCATTAAAGACTTATTGGCTTTCCTCATGATGCACCCCAGATGAGCATTCCAGGTTATCTTAGTGTTCAACACCAAGCCTAGATACTTCACCTCGTTTGCAACTGGAATTGTCTCCCCAAAGAGCTTGAGCCCTCCTAAATGCGGGGTAATCCTCTTTCTGGTAAAAGGAACCAGAGTAGTTTTCCTGGGGTTAACCCCTAGGTTCTCTTGACTACACTAGGTTTCCACCAGTGATAAGATCTCTTCATGAGATCTACCACTGTATTATCATGCCTTCCTCGGATTAGCACCACTAAATTGTCGGCATATCCTTGGGAGTGAGTCCACCACCAAGTTCCATAAGAGAGAGGCCAAAACACCCCCTGCGGACAGCCCCTGACAACCTCCACCTCCACTTCTTCTCCTAGAGCTTTAGCTACAACTGACCTCCCATGCAACATGTCCCCCACCCAGCCACACACGGTATTATCCACCCCGCATCTTGACAGGGTATGAAGCATTGAAGCGTTGTCAAAAGCTCCCTCAATATCTAGAAAGACACCGAGGTCGTATTCTTTGGTCTTTAGAGTCCCTTCCTAGATTGTGAAGTGCACTCTCACAACCTTTACCTGATTGGTAAGCATATTGACTGACATGTAGAGGAATCATGACCCCTCTGACATTTCTATCTACCAATTTCTCTAATGTCTTCAGAAAGAACGAAGTCAAACTAATTGGCCTAAAAGCCTTAGGGTCAGCATAAGATGCTCGCCCCGGCTTAGGAATAAAGACTACACGGGCCGCTTTCCATCCCAGAGGTACATACCTAGTGGCTATTCTGGCCCGGTACAATCTGCACAGAATGACAGCTATAGGCTCTCCTCCATGCTGCAAAAGTGATGGAAAAATACTAAGAGGACCAGGTGACTTGAATGGGTGAAAGGTATTAATGGACCATCTCACCTTAATCCAAGTCTACAACTTGGTTTGCGATTTTCCAATCTCCCCTACTAGGCTTCCTATAAGGAACATCAGACACTCGCTCCCTTCCTACATCCCTGATCACAGAGTCAGGAAAGTGTTCCCTAAGTAGGATTTCCAAGGTGTCCTTCCCAGTTGTTGTATACTCCCCATTAGGACCAACTAGGGTCCCCATATGGTTTAAAGGGTCCAAGGCTAGGACCTTGTGGAGTCATGCCCCCTGAGAAGTACAACTGACCTCCCCACAGAACTTCCTCCACGAGTCCCGTCTCGCCCTTTTTAATGCCTTATTATACTTGGTCAGGGCCTGCCTATAGGCCACCCACTTACTGTAGCGCTTGGCCATATTGAACAGCCTTCTAACCTGTCCCCTTTGCTCAGACAGTGCCTGAGTCCACCATTTAACATTAACCCCAGCAATCTTCTTCTTAAGGGGACAATTCTCATGAAAGGAGTTCACAACTATCTCCGCCAGTATTCCAGCTGCGTACTCTAATTCATGCGAATTACTTATCGGCCTTCTAAGATCCCTAAGGTCAGCCCTAAGCTTTTCTTCATAGGCCCCCCCCCCATCTAGTATTCCTAGGATTTTGATAAGTGTTTACTGAACAGTTTATCACCCCGAGATCCATGACGATATGCCTATGATCCAACATAGACGGCTCTTTAGACACTCACCACATACCCAATACATTGTGCATGCCTTTGGTCCCCAGGGTAAGATCTAAAACCTCACTTCTAGCCTTCGTTACGAAGGTAGGTGTATTACCTTTATTTAGAATATAAAGATTATTTGCTACAATAAAGGAAAGTAAAAGCTCACCTCTAATGTTTGTATTGCTGCTTTACTGTGATGTAAGTTGGCTTGAACTACTCTCATCCTTTGTGGGGGCAGAGATCACTCTGAAGACAAGTTTAGAGAGGCCCAGACATATCCTGTCGCCCACCTCTTTCATCGTCCTCAGCGATTCCTCATCAATCACCAGTACCAGAATCTTCCCAGACTGTCACCTTTTGATTGACGACCCTCCATTGCTGAGTCTTGAGCCCAGTGTTTAATCATCCTCAGCAGTTGAACTGGTGGAAGTTTGTCCAGGGGTTTTGGTATCCAGACCATCACCTTCGCCGTCTGAAACACCGCCCTGGCTAATTCCACCTTGAGCATTAGGCCCCCTGCCATTGTTATAGCAGGAATCCTATTCTGAAGCCACTGTTCGGTTCAGTTGTCCTCGCAGGTTATCCAAAAGGTCCCGCCCTCTTGATGAGAGCTAGGAATCTGGGATCTGAATCCTCATTGTCAAGGGAGAGAATGTCGTCGAGCATCTGCTGCATCGCCTCCGCTTGCTCCACCATCTGCATTAGCCCAAGTGTGCACAATAGTCGGATGTTAAACACCAAAAAAAAAAAAAAAAATGTAATGACAGAACTGCCCCCGGGAAGTTAGTTGGTACAATGACCATCATAACAACCCCCAGAGAACTTCCAGCTGGCAGCCCTTCTTTTAAGGAGTGCTGTTTTCCACCAGCCCAGTTACCGGTCTGAGGTTTCTTTGTCACCTCAGACCTGGAATTACTCCCATCAGATCTTAGTCACTTTGGGTTTGAGACACCAGCTCGGTGGTCCTGGACCCCCAATCCTTCCTGTCTCTTCCCCACCGACTGTTCACTTTTGGGTTTACTGGCTCCAGCTTTTATTGGAAGCCCTTGTGCTGCTGCCTTTTCTCTCCGCAGTCGGTACCTTTGCACTCCTGACGGACATTTGACAGCTCTTCTAGTAAGAGGTGTTCAACCCAATCTCTCACTACTTCAATGGCAGGTTGAATGGAACTGACTGGCAGACCCACAGCCCCCTGCACATCACTTCTGGCGGAATCATCGGGAATGATTACCCAATTTTTTCTCCTTACCCAAATGGCTGTCTCCCAGGTTCACCTTTGCAGGTCCCCCAGAAATACAATTTCCATCAGAAACCAACACTGTAGAACTGCCTGGCAGCCCCACAGTCGGCTCCGATACAACATTGGTGGATTCAACGGGACTGAATTCAACCCCAGTATCCTCGTTACCCAAACTACCACTCCGCAGGTCCACTCCTGAAAGTCCTCCAAAGTGTGTATTAGTTGAACTAGATTGTTGCATATCCATAAATGGTCCCACAATCAGCTAGGGAAAAAAGTCCACCCATGCAGAGCCCCGCATGCATAGGTAAGGCTAATTCAAACTGGAGGTCGCCCGGTATCCAGAGTTCGCATACTAAAAACTAAGCTGCCCCTTAGCCTGCAGCCCTCGGCATATGCTGTTCCAGCTTAGCTTGGGATTCCCTAAATGTAAGTGTGAGTGTAGAGTGTTAAAAGTCATAAGTGTAAGTGTGTGTTAGACTCGGGTACCGCGAGGGACGTCTAAATCCTCTCAATAGATGCAGCTAGTCTGCACCCCCGCAGTTATCATTCCATGTAAGCTGACAGTCAAAGTAAAATCCCAAATATTTTACACATGTGGATTGGGGAAGAGTATTATCACCCAACCTAACTGAAATATAGGTGCCCCTCCAAAGAGTGATGGTAATATGTAAGGTCTTTGCTACATGAAAGGAAAGCAGTCATCATTCGCAGACATTGCAACCTTGATATCTGGAAGCTGATGCATAATGCACATGAAAATATTATAGATTACAGGTCTAAGAACTGATCTTGTGATACACCTGCCAAAGAGAAATAGAGTGCTGACCTGGCATCACCCGAAAAGCGCTTAGATATGAAGGTAATACAATGAACTTAAAATAAGAAAGAAAGTTTTTAATTGTGTTTAGTGGACAAGTTTGTGCCAAACTATCAGGAGCTTGCTGGACCTTCATGGGAGGTTGGTCAAGTATTTTATTCAAATAATAGTTGGCTAAAATACAACGGTATGTATAATGTTCAACAAGTGCTTTATAAGGTAACTAGTAGTGTTCTGGGCAAATATTATGGCTTCTATAACAAACAAAATGGGATCTTAAAGTAAACTTTTTAAATAACTATTTTTTTTCAGTAACTGCTACTGTTGAATTATAAATTAAATTATCAAACAATGCTTTGAAAGAATTAAACATTTCTAATTTACATTAAATTCAGGCTACTAAAATCTGTGTGAGGTAATTTTGGCTGAACAGTGGGAGCTACATCTTTTTAGTGGGTGAAACTTGCTTTTTCATTTTCCAGTTCAAAATAATAAGTGGGTTTAATTTCGTAAAACAAAATATCAAACTGAGTACTAGCAGCCTCGGTGGGTATTTTATCTACTTTGTTACCCCAACTAGTGTTAAGGTTGTCCATTTATTCAATTACTGTTTTAAAATCAGAATATAAACCAGATAAATTGGTACAACGTAACAAAAGATATTTTTTTCTAATTGGAAAGCTCTTTCATTAAATCATAACACAACTTAACTCTTGAACGTAATCGTTCTCTTTTCTTACATAATTTTGCAAATTGTCTCAAAGTAGTAATGTTGAGTAAGCATAAACAAGCTAAATACAAACAATCTATCCTAGGTATGTTTCAGAGTATACAATGAAATGGATTAAAATTGTAATGTAATTAACGTAAGTAAAATATCAATAATTGATCAAACAAGTATCAATTGGAATTCTTTCATTGACAAATGTCACGGAAAAAAACATTGATTCATAATGTACTTTGTAACTAAGTACACAAGAGGAAGTTCAAAGTGAATATGACCCTAACCCAAGCGTGTCTGTTACTGCATTGTAGCCGCCCCAGTGGCCTAGTGGATAGCGTAGTAGGCTTTCACCCCGAGGACCCGGGTTCGATTCCCGGCGAGGGCTTGGCATTTTCATACGCTATAAATCATACCATCGTCTGCATTAGCCCAAGTGTGCACAATAGTCGGACGTAAAAAAAAAAAAATTGCATTGTATAAAAAATAAGAAAAACCTGACTTGAACATTTAAACTTATATAACTAGAGAAACCATATTACTATAAAGATGAAATATTTATTAAATTCCTTATTTCTACACTCTTCTAATTTGACTTAGATAAAATAAAGGATATCAAATATTCATTTAACATAATTTTCCCATTTAAAATACCAAAGCAAAGTAAAATAAAAATAAAATACTTGTAATTTTATTTTTACTTATTTTTTATGTGTTATGTACACCTCTTATTCTATTTAGATAATTGGTGATTTATAAAAATCCCACCATATCTAAGGCCATTTGAATTAGATTTTTTGTTTAGTTTTCAAGCTCTTTTTTCATTTAATAAAATCCTTAACAATTTAAACAAAATCAACAAAGAAACGACATTTGAAATTTTGTTATCGAGCCGACCAAGGCCATATATTCTCTTCAGAATAGGTAAATATGGACTTAAATAAACAAAAGAAGTTGTTATTTAGGTCATCAATTTTACTTGAGGTTTTATTTATTAAGTAGATACTGTTTCTTAACTCAGGTTAATGGATGGTTGTAGCCATGTATTTACAAGAAGTGTTTTAAAATATAAAATCATTAGTAAATAAATAGTAGTTAGTGGGGTCTATAAAAACAAATTAATTCTAGTTTATTTTTACCCAATTTTTAAAATAAAAAGTGTTAATTATTCACAAAATTTGCTAAACAAATTATTATTAAAAAAAAATTTTTTTTTGTATTTAACGTCGGACTATTGTGCACACTTGGGCTAATGCAGACGATGGGATGATTTATAGCATATGAAAATGCCAAGCCCTGGCCAGGAATCGAACCCATAATTATAATGTAAAATGGCTAGTTTTAAATTATTTCAATTTCAAAACTTTAAATACCCATAATTTCAAAACAAGTTTAGTTAAAATAATGAAACTTAACATGGACTACTACCTGAAAATAATAAAGCAACAATCAAAATTTTGTTTACATTCTCTGAAAGAATTAAAAAAAAAAACTTTTTGTTATAAAAAAACAAAGACAATGAAACAAAATAGGATCCCCTTTTCTATTTAGCTTATTTTCAACAAAGGATACCACAAAGTTTGTAAAAACAGTTCAAAAACACTACATAAAATTTTCAATAATCTTAATTAATACTTTCTGACTGTTTTGAGATACTTTTTTTAGAGAGACACTTAAAGATACAAATATGTTTGTTAAGGGAGCATAGACATCCCTAAAGTTAGTATCTTACCTATAGCTTTAAGTATCATTTTAAAACTAAATAACAATAGAATATTTTGTAAAAACTGTTATATAAATAAAAATTATATATAATTTATACTTTGTAAGTAAATCTTTAACAGATTTTATAAGAAACCTGCTTACATCAAGAAACCTGCTAATAGTTCAAAGAACAGTAGACCTAGCAATGTATTCTAAATTAATAATTGCCCGGCCGCCAGCACTCCAGTACGCAGCAATGATGCATTAGAAAACTTTTTCTCAATTTATCCAGTTACCATAATATTTAAGAAAAATTTTACTGGACCAACTTCATTAGAAATTTTATGATTTTTCTTTATGAAGCAGTCAAAATTATGACAGGTGTTGCCGTTCAGCTAGTATTGCAGGAAACTAAATGCTAGCAACTACTCGTCACCGTTAAATAAGAGGCCACCCATCTCGAAACGGAAGAAAATGGAAAAATTCTTACACATACGTCGTTGGGGCATTATACAAGGTACTCACGACCAAATTTAAAAACAATCAGTCAGTGTGTTTGACCAAAACTACGAACACTCGTCATTGTTAAATCAGAGGCTGCCATCTTGAAACGGAAATGAATGAGAAAAAAATGTTACACATACGTCGTTCTGGCTTTATAAAAGGTACCTTAGTACCAGATTTAAAAAAAATCGGTCAATTGTTTTTTCCGAAACTGCAGACACTCATTGTTAAATCAGAGGCCGCAATTTGAAAACGGAAGTGATTGAGTATATCTTACACATACATCTTTCGGATTTTATACAAAGTACCTCGTAACAAATTTTCAAACAATCTGTCAACGTGTGTATCCAAAAAGGCGTAACACACAAATGAAATGCCGAACAGTCGAGTTGAAAACCTCGCTTCTCTCGGTCAACCATAAACAGTTTTTTTATAAAATTGTGAATTTAAATTTTAGAGAATGGTCAGTTGATTATGTTTGTTTCATGTAACTTTACATTTTTTGATTTTCAATAAAGAAGTTCAGTTAACAAGAAGTTTACCGCATTTTAATATTCAAAACTATTGTGATTAGTAAAAAGATGTAAAACTTTCTTGCGTTCACACAGTAAACTTTTACAGTATTTTATAAACATCTGGCAGCAGTTGAGCAGTTACAGGTACGAAGGAGCAAATGCTTGGGTACAATCCTGCCCATCCCGTTATTTTCGGCTAAAGGAACCCAAGTACTTACCCTTTGTCAATATGTCTATTGTCTGTCGGAGACGAAATACAAGGTCGAAGTGTTTACTGTGTTTAGTTGTGCTGTGGCTTATGATTAGGCCTCCTGATCAGCGTATTTAGAGTAAATGTCCTGTGTTCTTACATTCAAGTTAGATAAAATATTTTTTCTGTTTGGAATTGGTTTTTTCCTGGCTGTTATGGATTTGTATACTCAGCAGTACCATAAAAACTTCAAAAGGTAAGTATCCTAAACAATTTTCTTAATATCTTGTGTAAGATTTTAAACATTAAATGTTAGTTTATGTTTCAGGACTGTATAAATTCAGGGTTTGCTAATTTGTTTTTTTGTTGTTGTTATTTTAAGGTGAAAAGTACATTAAGGCTATTATCGCCTCCCTAAATGTAAGTATGAGTGTAAAGTGTTAAAGTTGCAAGTGTAAGTGTGTGTTAGACTTGGGTATCGCGAGGAACGTCTAAATCCTCTCAATAGGTGCAGCTAGTCTGCACTCCCCGCGGATTGCTAATTTGTTATATCCACTAAAGAACCTATAACTGAAATTATGATAATCAGTTTTTATCTTTCATAAATATTAATATTCAAAAAAAATTTTGAATGAAGTCTATTAGTAGTGTAGGCGCCTAGTCCTATATAGTCCATCTTCCTAAAAAATAATTATTATAAGAAATAAACATCACATTACAATAGCCTTGATTGTGAAAAGTTTATTATTTAAAAATATGTACTTGGTGGCAACAAGATTTGTTAAATCACAATGTGACCTCAATTATTAGGTTTATATTATTATATGCATCATTGGAGTAATATTTATTGTATAAAAACAAAATGGCAGAATTTCTCAGTACTTTATGATTTGCCTTTTATTTAAAAATTAATGATATTTATTCTGTAACAAGACTTAAAAACAAATCATGGTAATGCATAAATACCATATTTATCAGTTAATAACTAGTAATAGTTTTGCTACATGTCATAAATATAATATTTAAAAAAAGAACAATTTTTAAATAACATATGTATGTCAGTCAGTAAGCCTGTAGGCATTTTTCATACTCAAATTTAAGATTGTTATATTTGATTTAAAATTATTTATAGCATTAATTAAGGGGTAGAAAATTTCATAATTCTACTACATGGTAAAACACACAACTACAAGACATTTGTAATTGCATTAAGAAATTGCAATTTTTATTATTCTAATACTTTTTTATTCTGTATTTAATCGTATAATACTCCAGGTTTTTTAAAATTTTTATCTGGTAATCTTTTAGATATTTTTTAGTAATAAAATATGGAATAGGCCAGTTTTTAAAAAATTAATGTCTATAGTTCTATATATACAATTTAAATTTGTAAGTTTTTTGAAATTTTGTTTATCATACAGTTTTAGCATAATTTTTCATGTAGCTCTAAACTGATATTTATACTGCCTTAACTCTGCTTTAGTTAAACAAAATGTTTATACCTTACTTGTAATAGTAGTAATAATAATAATAATAATAATAGTGTATGATTTTTTTTAAATTATTGTTCTAGACTCAATTCTTAAGCAGTTTAGGAGGAGGATCTGTAGCAGATGTAATTAAAATAATTTTATGATTTATTGTCAGTGATGATGTGGTTGACTGCAAAAAATTTCGGCTTATGCCTAAAAAGATTTTTTTCAGAACTGCAGTTTTCATTGAGTTTTAACAGTCTACAAATGAATTCGTAAGCATGAAATATATAATACTGTAACATATGTTTCTTTAGTTCTCTTAAAAAATAATGATTTGAGTTTTAAAGAAAGAATGCATCATTTTTTTTAAAGGAAATATTTTGTTGTGATAATGTGTATAAGTTTTGATATTTTTGTTACAAATAAAGCAGGCTATATGAATTTTGCACTTCGGGGTTGAACTACATAACAAAAATTACTTTCTGACAGATTGTTCTAGTTCCTCAATTTAGTCTCAAACCGTGAATGTTTTAATTTCAAATTTGGTATACTATCTAGTGTTATGAATGTCCATATGTGACCAAAACATGAGCAAATTTTTTTAAGTAATATGTCTAGAATAGACTGTAAACCTTTCCAACTTTCTCATCTTACAGGTTTTTTTCATAACACAAATTTTTTTTTGGATGCTGAAGAGCTGAAATTGAGCTACCAAAACATCAAAATTTACCTCTGTGCCAAGAGACGAACTCAAATATGAACAAGGAACACCGGCTGACATGCCCTGGGTTGAATGCTGATTCGAGACGACAGAAGAGCTTCGCTCGGCTGTATTGGGAGGCAAGTAGGCTGATCTGGAGTCCGGGCTAACCATAGGAAACAACAACATAAAAATATAAATTTAATACCAGAAAGTTTTTACAATAACCTTGATTTATTGCTATTTTGTTTTACAGAAGCTGTTAGATTAAATTAAAAGTTCAAATGACAAGAAAAATGAAAAAAAAATGGTAGTAAAAAATTGGTTCATGTAGCAAAGCTTAGTTTTTGCCCTGTGAGAACCCAGCATATAGGCTTATAGGTTACTATGTTATTTTCAATTCATGTTAAGTATTGTATATCGTAACGCTAGTTCACATAACAGACTTAAAAAAAGTTTGATTCTAGCCTTCATATAGTTTAATTAAAAAATACACACAATTAAATTGTTTACTTATTGGTTACTATAATGAACTGGTTTTGGTAAAAATAATGTGCAAAGGTATTATTTATAATAGTGGCTAATAATTTTGCCAGTGTAGAATAACAAGTATCAGTTAGAGTCAAATGACTCTGTTTAAATTTTAGTATAATTAATTTTTACCGACATTAAACAAATATAAGTTATAAAGTTCTGTTATGTTTACACTGTGCTGCAACTGATAACTAAAATGTTATGGTGAAAAAAATACAATAATAGAAAAATCCATAGTATCATTATTTTACAGTTGCTCAGTGAATTTTATATATTAGTCCATGGTATGTAAATTTGAGTTATTCATACATGATAGGATGCAGTCCACACCTCTTTATTTTAGCTCGAGTATATGTTTGTTAATTGGAAATCTCCTACTACACTGAGAGTGTATGTAAGTATATATGCATGTATGAATGTTATGTGCATGTATGTTATACATGTATATGTTATGTATGTAATTTTTTACAGTAAAATTATCGAGTGCCAAACCATACAAAAATTATAGATAAATCATAAACATTGAAATAAAATTGAATAAAAGTAATTAAATAACACATACAATAATGTATTATTGCAATACATTACCTTCACTCCCTAATCATAAACGTTTGTTTTTTTATACTATAAATACATTTACGTAGGTGGATGCAATTGCTACACCTACTCTTTTATAAAGTAACTTGGATGTTACATTTCTGCAAATTGACTATTAGTTTCAGCAGTCAATGATAGACAACAGCTCTGTCTATTACCAGTCCTTAAGCCTGACAAAATACGAAAACCAGTAACAATACTTAATATATATACAGTATATATTGAGTTATTTATAATAATTAATAGATACAGTTATTTTTTGTGACCACCAGATCAAAACACTATATCACACTAACTGAGCATTACAGTACAGTACAACATATAGACAAAATGTCTAAAACATTTTGTGTTTTGTGTTGTCTCGCAAAGTCAAGTAATGTATGTAGTCTTATTAATATATGTAACTTAATAGTTCTGGAGACAAATAAATGTTTTATATTTAATTTTGTATATTAATTGTTTTCTCAGGAAACAAGAAATAGGTGAAAACGATAAATGAAGAGCCTTTGCAATTATTAAACCCTAACAAAAAGGATGTGATTTGGGAAAATAATCTTGTGGTATATTTTGTTTTGTTACAAAGTTTGTAATTTCCTCTTTTGTTATAAAGGTAGAAGAATTTATAAGGTCTGTGATATTTTGGAAAAATAATATGTTAAGACAATCGTTTACGGTTTTTATAATTAATTTGTTATTGATTAGATTATAATTTGCAGTAGGATACAATATTAGGGGAGTGCAGACTAACTGCACCTATTGAGAGGATTTAGACGTCCCTCGCGGTACCCGAGTCTAACACACACTTACACTTACAACACTACATTTACGACTTTAACACTTTACACTCACACTTACATTTAGGGAGGTGATAATAGCCTCAATGTGCTTTTCGCCTTAGAAAAAAAAATACATGAATTGAAAATGTTAGTTGAATATAAGGGTTATTAAAATTTTTATTTAATTATTATTAATTAATCCAATTGATTTTGTGATTTTATGTATGAGTAATGTATTTTTTTTGTATAATTTTGTAATGTATGAGTATTTGTATACAAAAAATAAAGATATTTTTTATAGTAAATTGTTGTTTTATTTTTAATGTATACATTAATTGTATTTAAATAATAATGAACACTTTAAAATTTGGTTTAAAACCAATGAATTTTGCACTTCGGGGTTGAACTACATAACAAAAATTACTTTCTGACAGATTGTCCTAGTTCCTCAATTTAGTCTCAAACCGTGAATGTTTTAATTTCAAATTTGGTATACTATCTAGTGTTATGGATGTCCATATGTGACCAAAACATGAGCAAATTTTTTTAAGTAATATGTCTAGAATAGACTAAACCTTTCCAGGTTTTAATTCTAAGTAAAGATTTGACACAGTTATTTTTTTATCTTAAAATACTCTTACTGAAAAACATTGTCTTAAACAAAAATAAGAGCTACCCTATAACAAATTCTAATATGACATTTTTACTAATTTTATTTTTCTTGCAAAAATTGCATTTACTACTGTAAAATGCAGTAAAAAAAAATTATGTTTATTTTAAAAAAGTTAAGAACATTTTATTATTTAAACTAATTTGTGGAATTCTTACTTCATTGTGAGTATTTTTTAATGTTAGAAAAATATAACTTATAAATATGATTGCTTTATTTGATTGTTTGTTTATTTGCTGATTATTGTTTAATATCAATATTTTGATATTAAAGTATCACAATTTTAATTTAGACCTTATATGAATGTTCATATAATGTTTATTTTTTATGCTGTTTGGACAAATTTTTAAAACGTTTTTACATAAATTTTGCTTTGAATTTATCTTAAATTTGATATTCACAATGTTAAATTTGTTGATATTTTTATAAAAATTTATCTTCATTAAAAATTTTTTAAAATCTTATTTTTATATCATTTGAATGTTTTTAAAGTATGCTACAAAAAATGTAAAGTTTGACTTGAAATTGACATTAATTTTAATACCATTTAAACCTGTTTTCTAATGGGTTTTTATATAACATTTATGATAAATTAACATAAATTTGATATTCACAATATCAATTTCTTTTGGTTTATATATAAAAATTTATCTTTATTTGAACATTTTTAAAATCTTATTTTTACATCAATTGAATATTTTTGTAATGTAAAAAAATGTAAAATTTGACTTAAATTGAACGTCAATTTTATGTATTTATTTTGGTGACATTTAAACCTGATTTGAATATTTTCCATTTAATTTTGCCTTAAATTTAACATCAGTTTGATATTCACAATATAAAATTTTTACATTAATAGAATATTCCTGTGCTATATGGGTATGTATATAAGAACATCATAATATGGTATTGTAAAATAAAGCACTCCAATATTAGAATATTTTAAAATATTAAAATTTTAAAACAATTAAAAATGAAATATTTCCTTTTCCTTCTTTGCTTAAAAAAATGAAAAAAAACTTGTGCTACTTTCATTCATATATATATATACCATTATTGAAAAATCACTTAAGAAATATCAGTTTATATATACTATGAAAACTCAATTAAACGTTATGTAAATTAATCTTCTTCAAAGATTTTCCAAAGTTTTCTTTTTAAATTAGAAAAATCTATGTTTATTATACTTAATTTGAGGTTAAACATTTTTTATATACAATAGAATCTTGATGAAATGTCATCATTTTAACTGTAACCTGCAAGTTAAATTTTTTTATCTGATATTTTGAAACAGTCTTCGATAGTAAATAATTTGTAATAAATAATAAAAGTAACCTTCCAGACAAAACAAAACACTGTAACTGGACATGACATATTTATAGCATAGGGGCTGGCAGCTGACACTAACTGCTACCCTAACAAAACATTGATAATCGAAAAGTAAAAGATCTTATGATTCAGTGGAATGAAATAGAAACACTTCAAATAGTGTCAACAAATACGAAAGGATTGCATGAATGTTTCTATTGAATTACACTATTTACGATAACACCATTCAGCACATAAGTCGGTCACTTAACAGTCATGTGAGTACTCTAAGTGCTGTGTGTGGTGCTTTCGCGTTTATTACATGAATGTTGTCAAAAGGTTAAGTGTGGATAATTTACTGTATTAAAGACCTGTGTATGTAAAATTTGTATAAAACATAATTAGAGTTATGTAGGAAAATTTAAGAGTTTTCCTACACTGTATATTCCAAAATAATGTAAAAAATTCTGTGCTGTAAACATAGCATAGTATGTTGTTTTTATTAATTGCTGAACGTAAAGGGTGATCTATTTCTATTAGCCGTCACCCCAACAGTTTCAATAATAATGGTTAATGAATACCCAACAAATGTGTAATAAAAATATGTAAATTTTAATACAAGTAGAGAATGGTTGCCACCTGTTGTATAGAACTTGTACAGTTATTGATATGGATTACATGTTTTAACTACTTCTGTTTATTATATGAACCATATAATTTAACTCTTATTTAAGTAGTAATAAATTGTTGGTTGTACAATGTGCAGTGACATTTTTGAAAAAATTATCTATTTACATGTAAAACTACACTAGAGCCCTGAATACATAGAGTTATTGCGAAAATAACCTTTTCCTTTTGATTTATAAGTAAAATGTTTGTTTTTCAGTCCAGTAGCAAATTTAGAAAGCTCAGAAGATATTGTGGATCAAATGGCAGCAAGTAGTAACACTGAAGGTAATTGAAAAATTGATTTAATAGATAAGTTTATAAAATTTATTCCAAAAGAAACGTTTGAAAGGCTATTTAATGAAAAAAACAGGAATATAGGCCCCGACTTATAAACCAATTTATTATTACTTGGTACCTACACGTTATCGGTCAAATATTAAACATATTTTGTAGGCATTATAAGGAATGTCAAAAACATTTTTGGTAATGTATAACATTAGCAATATATACAATACTATAACTTCATGTTACAACATGAATCACCCTAACTTAACCTAATTAAATAATAGTAAAAAATATGAAGAAAAGAAAGTAAGGGTATTATTATAAAACATAACAATGATAACTCATTTTATTAATTTTTCCTGAACATACTAATTTTCTGAGTAAGATGGTAAACAAATTTGTTTATGCTTTCAAAAACTTATGGTGTAGTGATTTTGTTAAGTCAAGATTTGCACAGTATGAATTGCATGACAACTTTTTTGGTTAGTACAAAGAACCTTCATAATCCTATATATGAAATGTGGCGATTAAATAACGAGACTGACGTAAAAAATTTTGTTTTTGTTTTATACATAATTACTTATTATCACCTTCAATATACAACCTTCAATATTATCACCTTCTCTATCTTTACAACGCTTCATGCGAATTTTCCATTGTTGGAAACAGTGCTGGAAGTCATCTTCTGTCAACTCCTTCAGGACTCTTGCTGCTTTCATTTTTACAGCTTCCACAGACTCAAATCTCGTCCCTTTTAATGCAGATTTCACCTTAGGAAACAGATAGAAGTCACATGGTGCAAGGTCTGGAGAGTAAGGTGGATGTTCTAACACTGGGATGCTGTACTTGGCTAGGAACCTCTTGACAGATAATGCGGAATGAGCTAGCACATTGTCTTGGTGGAAAACTCATGATTTGTCCTTCCAAATTTCATGACGTTTTTCCTTACTCTTTCACATAGTTTACCAAGTACCTCAAAGTAGTAATATTGATTAATTGTTTGACCTTCAGGAACTCAGTGAAGGTACACAATCCCACGTATATATAAAAAAAACAATCATCATTGCTTTAAATTTTGACTTACTGATTCTTGCTTTTTTGGCTCTCGGTGAAGTTGGGGTCTTCCATTGCATGGATTGGCGCTTTGTTTCCAGATCATACGTAAAAAACCATGAATCATCACATGTTATTATCCTTTCCAATAAATTAGGGTCATTTTCAATGGCATCCAAAGTGTCAGTACAAACATTTTTGCAAGCTGCTTGTTTAAACGTGACAATTTTTGGCACACACTTTTCGCATGTTCAAATTGTCACGTAAAATTTGCCGTATGCATTCTTTATCAATGCCTACAGTTTCACTAATTGCACGGGTACTTAATCGATGGCCAGATTGAATCAAATTAGCAACTTTTTCGACATTATCATCCGTTTTTGACGTTGAAGGGCGACCTGGCCGCGAATCATCTTCAACCTCTTGTCAGTCATCTTGAAAACGCTTAAACCATTCAAAAACATGTGCCCACGATAAATATTCACTACCATACACTTCTTTCAGTAAATTATAAGTTTCATTAGCGGTTTTTCCAAGTTTGAAGTGAAATTTAACAACAATTCGTTGCTCAATAGAATAATAATTACACTAACAATTTTTTGCGGTAAAACAAAATAATAACACTAATGGAAATGAAGGTTATGACAAAACGGTGTTGGTTACACAAACGAGATTAACTGCATTCTGAAGAGAAAGCTTCACACTAAACAGCTGTCCTTCAATGGCGATTGGCGCATGTACACTTGTTCCGCCGCAACATCAGTCTCATTATTTTATAGCCACACCTTGCATAGGAAAAACAAATTGATACAATAGTAGACAATTTTTTTACTAAGTTTCTTTGTTGCATTGGGAATATAGCCATTCTAAAATGCCTGAATAATTGTGTTAAAATAAAGTATTATACAACTAAAGTAGTAAAAATAATGTCAAATGTTCTGAAATTAATATAATTATATTTAATGTAAATATAAATTAATAATTAATTTATTATTATTATTAATTATCACTTAGAATTCTTAATATTAATTAAATAATATAAACTAATGTGACGGTCAGTGAATAAGTAAAGTGAAATTGAAAAAAAATCTATATAATTATTGTATTTACATAAATGATACTTGTGTTACTTTTCAACATAATTTCCTCATACTTCTATGCATTTAGTTCATCTTTTTGAATTCCTTCCTGGAAGAAGGTTTTTGACCTGGTGTTCAGAAAAATTTGCACTGCTTGTATGGTCTCTTCATCAGATAGATAATGATTCCCTCAATGGGCTGAAAAGATGAAAATTGCTTTGAGCCAG
The DNA here is from genome assembly GCA_022606455.1 of Callitettix versicolor. NCBI lineage: Eukaryota > Metazoa > Arthropoda > Insecta > Hemiptera > Cercopidae > Callitettix > Callitettix versicolor. Next base: position 73,119,802 of record CM040190.1, read on the forward strand.
GTTTGGACTATATGCTAGGTGTTCCATCAGTTGAAAACTTGAGATTTTGAAGGCATATGACTGTGTTTTTAGCCATATGAGGTTGAGCGTTATCCTAAAGCAAAATCACGTCTTTTGAAGGTTACCACATCTTTTGGATTTGATTTTTGATGTCATTAAATACAGCAGCTCACAATAGCTGTCACTATTTATTGTTTGACCTTTAGGTTTGAAGTCAACCAAAATTGGATCTTCCATATCCCAGAATATCGTCGCCATAACCTTTCCTGCAGACAGCTATGTTTGAAGTTTTTTGCTTGGGGAGATAAAGGATGTTTCCACACCAAACTTTATTGCTTACTCTCTGGTTCAAAATGGTGGGCCCATGTCTCAACAATGGTTATTATTCATGTAAGAAATGAGTCTCCTTCTTCTTCATTATGTTCCAAATGCTTCTGGGAAATTTTGAAATGATTGTCTTTGTGATGTGTTCAATTAACATGGAACCCAGCGAGCACAGACTTTTTGAAAGTTTAAAGAATCGTGGGTGATTGAATATACTGAGCTGTGGCTTACATCCAACACTGTTGTAATTACATCAACTGTAATTAGTCGATTATTGAGAATCATTTGTTTAACTGCTTCAGTATTGTCATTAGTCTTTGAAGTGTAAGGCCTACCAGGCTGTTATTTATCACACAGAGAAATCTTACCATTTTAAAGCGATCAATCCATTCGTAGATCTTGCTTATACTCAAACAATTCTCCATATTGTTGCTGCATTTGACGAAAAATCTGTGGTTTCACACCATCTAAATTGAGGAACCGTATCGCTGCTCGCATTTCTACCTTGTTACATTCAGAAAAAGGAGAATTCATTTTACACAGTCTTTTAAACACAATCACAATTAGTTAACAATGAAACAACACTTTCAATGAATAGCTTATAGACGTTACGAGTTACAGTAGAACAATCAGTGCTGACATACATGTGGTTTGAAGGGAAGTTTAAATTTCCCTTTACTTTTTGACATGCCCTCGTAATTTATATTTATTTTTCGTGGAAACGACAGTAGTCAAAGAAAAACTTATAAATAAAAATTTACTAAACAGTCTTTTTTGTAATGATACTATCAAATTAAGGTAATGTAGAAAGTCCCATTTAAAATTCACAAAACTCAAATATAATATCTTCACTTTTAAGATTAAAAGTTTTTTATGACTAGCAAACTAAAAAGTATTCAACCTTTGATTAATAAGACAATGTGCCAGAAATTACTGTTGACTGTTTTAGTAATTTATTAAATGTTTGATTTTAATAGATTTGATGAATATCAAAACAGATTACATCACACTTTCTTATACTACATGTAAGTAATTTTTTCTTCTTCAAAAGATTTTTTTTTGTTAGCAGGTATTAACTTGGAAACAAATGCGGATCCTGAAAAAAAGGAAAAATCATCACACAAAGAAGATTCTTTGATAGATGTTGATATGGAACCCAATATATCAGCCACTGAAGTGTGTAAAAAGGACGTAAGTGGACATGAGGATTCCAACACTTCTGATGCTGATAAGACTCATTCATTGGTGGAAGAAGATGAAGAACTCCAGTAAGGAAATTGTTTTTTAAAATATTAAAAAACTACATATTTAAACAAACTTTGTATTCAACACAAATTGGGTTTGTAACTGATAAGACATTACCTTGGCAATTTTATTAGTATTATTGCCACTGGTCTTGATTTAAGTAAAAATATTATTGAATTGATGCCTACACATGGTCTGTTGAAAAAACCTGGACTAACTGGTCTAGAAGGTAGCTCTGTCTGCTTTATAGATCTCAGTTAAAGACTGTACTCATAATTGGTACTTTACCCTTGAATGATATTCGTTTGTGATTTTCCAGTGCATTTTGATATTTTTGTTTGTGTTTTTGTGCGGCATAGACCTTTGTGTGAAGGTCTGTTTCACTCTAAACAAAGCTCAGTGACAGTGTCGAATTGGTTTAGCTGCAGAAAAGTGTTTTCGTAATTTTTATGAATATGTACTAATCAAGACATAGTTTAATAATTTTTTAATTTAGCAAAATAAAAAAAAATTGTTTACTGTCCTGTTATTCTGTTTGTATAATAAACAAAAGCAAAATACAAAATATAAATTGTTTTTGAAAATGGTGACACGGAAACACTGCAGGAATTGTGTCAGTGTCTTGCTTGTAATAACCTATTGAAAAATGGTGCCACATAGGCTAAAAAATTTCTACGAATAAAAGTCCAAATGAAATTTTATTTGATAATATAAAATATTATTGTTTGATTTTTGTAGCAATCAGAAATTTTTAAAAGTAGAATTGTAAAAATTATAAATTTATACAAATAATTTATCTCTGTTGCAATATACCATCCCAGGTTTAAGTTATTCAACAGTTATATTAAAAAATTAATTGATAATTTTGAATTTTTTCTGTGCCAATTTTCAACTTTAGCACGTCTGACAGTATAATAATTTTTACCCATAGGAGTATAATTTGGCACAATACCATATAACTTCTTGATAAAACATATCTGCTAATAAAAATAAACTGTTGTAAAATTAATGCTTAAATAAATTACAGTTTACTCCTGAAAGTATCTTACCTGACTGTTTCTTTAATGTGAAATAAATTATAATTTGTTACTACTCTCAACTATTAAACTAATTTTAAAGTAAAATTATTGCCATAGACTATTGCTTTGTGATTTTAGCTTGGGCTTAACATTAATATTAAATGTTTATTAAAAGTTTTAGGCTGGGTGGTCACCAAAGACAAGTGGAGTTAACGCTGAGCGAAGCTGATTACGCATTCAAAACCTAACCTATTACTTTTGATATACTTGTGGCCAGTGAAAACGTTGAGCTGAGTGGAGTGAAGTGGTGTCGCTGGGCTCCATTCCGCATAGCTTTGACTGTATCTAGGCTCGGTTCTGAAGCTGACTGCTCACCACATCTTCCAAACTTATTTCTCTTTACCTAGGTTACCATTGCCTAGGTTGCAGTTTTTAAAAATTATTTCCTAAAATCCATACAGTAGTTGGCCTAAATATTTAGATTTAAAAAATACAAATGCATTCTTTAAATTGACTGAACTCTTGCTTCTGGTTACCATTCATCGTCATTCGCTCGCCTCAGCTTAGAAAGCTCCGCTCTGCATTTGCTCCGCCCGGCCTTAATGTTTTATTTTATAACTAAATGAAAAAATGAATTATGTTTCAGAAATACTCCGAAAATGAAAATTGTAACTTCAGCAGGTTTGTAAAATTAAATTGGTATTCTAATAATATACAATAGACAGTCTTAGTTTTGGCTATCTGAAAAACCTCTGACCATGTGAGCTACACTGTCTTTGGTCACTAAAATAATAAAGAATTTTTTAACAAATAATTTTAGGCTGGAGTGTAGTGCAAAATGTGAAAGACATAGAGTTGTGGGTACAGTGGAGCAACTTAACAAACCCAAATACAGATACCAAATCTGATTAATGCTAGAGTATAGTTGCTAGGCAAAATGCTCTTAGTATAACAGTTTTGCATTAATTTTATCGGATTTTATCTGATGTATACAGTAATTTGTTAGTGTTATGATTATGCATATACTGTACATTACTATTACTGTTGTTAAATTGAAGCATTGGTTTGACACTTTCGTGATTCAAATTGTGGCCATGCTACCGTGCTTGACAGCTTTTCTTTATATGGAAAGGGAAATGAGCGACAGTAGTAAAAACTGTTGTTTTTCAATAACAGGTTCAAACATATGGTTTCAGCTCTTATAATGGATTCAATAGCTCTGTTAAAAAATTCTTTTAAAACAAAATGAAGTATATTTCTTAAATATATTTTTCATATACTATGTACGAGACTGTTTTACATAATAATATATATATATATATATATACTATAATAATATAATATTATATACTTAAATAATATATATAAGTTTTATGACAAATAAGTATTATAATTACAATTAGCACTATTATATACAAACCATCTAGTACAAACTTGTTAGAGCGCTTACAATTAAATGTATCCTGCACTTACTTTGATCAAGACTGTTCTTTATTGTTATGTTTATAAATAAAATTAGAAGGTCTGTGCGACCTTCTGCAGTTAGTGGGAAAGAAACGAATAAGGTACAATGTACAGCAAAAAGTTCAACGGTGCATCTCTTTATAAACTGTGAAATATATATGATATATGAAATATGTGGCAGTCATAACTTTCCTTGATAGTACATGAATAAAAACAACAGGAACCATAAAACAAGAATAAGGAACAAACATGTTAGGACGTTTTATTATGAAATCGCTACCACACTTTTTTCAAATGTTGCCATACATACAACATTCTATAATTCAACATAAAAAAACATGACTTCTGTAAATAAAATAGGCCTAATTCCTTCCTTAAAATATTACCAACAATTGAAAAAAAATCAGTCGAGCGGTTCAGCCATTTTCAAGTTATGGCATCAGCAACAAAATATCGATTCATTTGTATGTGTGTGTTTTTGCGATGCCAAAAAAGGTGGAAAAAATCTTTTATAGACTTACTGGAACAGGGTACCACACTATCCCAGAGTGTGGAACTCAAATTAAGTTCAAACTCAAGCTCAAACTCAAGTTAAGATATATTATTACCACTAAAACCCACCAAAAGCATTCCTCTTCTGTAAACCCCCCCACGGAACTGCCGCCAGGCATTACATCATAGGAAGGTGGACTGGCTGACCGCCTACTCTTCTACAGCGTTGGCTCTCCTTTCTCGATCCTCAGCCCTCAACCTCTTCATGACCACTGCAGCAAATCTCGCAATGGCCCTCCAGTTGGCCTGTTAAGCCATCATTGTCGCAACCAGACTTTCCGGTGTAATGCTGCCTCGCAGATATGTTTGCAGCTTCATCCTTTCCTTGTTGAATCTCCGACACCGGAAAAATACATGCTCCACAATTTCCTCCACTGCTGGAAGACAGAGGGGACAAGCCGAGTCTGTTTCTAGCCTGAAACGGAACAAGTAAGCTCGGAAGCAACCGTGCCCAGTGAGAATCTGTGTGAGATCGAAATCTACCTCCCCATGATCCCTGTTGCACCAATCCTGGATATTACCTATAAGTTGGTATGTCCATCGTCCATTTGTTGATTCGTCCCACTGTCGCTGCCATGTCTCCAGGGTCCGATTCCACTCTTCTGTAATTGCCATTGTATGACTATACCGCAGCTCAGCACTTCGCTTGTGCCAGTAGAGCCCCACTCTTTCTTCAGCCATCAGCTCCATTGGGGGTTTGCCCGCTACTACGCATGCAGCGTCGTAGGAAACTGTTAGGTAACCACTCACAACACGCAACAACGCGGCAGTGCACTGTACTAACATTGCGCGCGTAGCTCGCAACTGTCATAGCCTGGCTCCAAATCGGCGCTCCGTAAAGGAGCAATGAGCTTACTACTGTGTGTGTGTGCGCGCGCACGTGTGCATGCGCGTGTGTGTTTGTGTGCTTGTTTGCATGCGCGTGTGTACATATGCATGTGTGCAATACGTTTTTGACCACTGTAAGCAATTAATTTTTTTGGGTAAAGCTGTATACTCCTAGTAAGTAGGGAGGGATAGATACTTTGAAAGTAGATCTAAAATGTAAACAGCACCATCTTTCCTGTACTTGAATCTAATCTTGAATTCTTCATCCAAAATATAATTAAATGAAATTAAAGTTTTAATGTTTAAATAGCCCAGTTCTGTTAATTCTTCACTTGAACTACTATTATCATAATTTTTGACATTTCTCAGTTCATTGCAAATAAGGCCTAAAATCAATTTACAGGTTTTATTATTATTGCCAATAATTTGGAGAAAATATTTTGTGAACACTAAAAATTTAATGTAAATAATTTATATATGTATATATATAAATTTTATATATATATATATAAATTTATATATATATATATGATATATTATAATATATACAATATATAAATAAATATATATTTATATATATAAATTATATATATATATATATAGCCGCCTCGGTGGTCTAGTGAATAGCGTACTGGGCTTTCACCCTGAGGACCCGGGTTCGATTCCCGGCGAGGGCTTGGCATTTTCATATGCTATATATCATCCCATCATCTACATTAGCCCAAGTGTGCACAATAGTCGGACGTTAAGCACAAATATATATATGAAATAAAATCATATGCAACAACCTAAACAAAATTGTTAAGCTTTAGTTAATTTTTAATTAAAATAAAATAAATTACCACAACAAAAATTCACAAATAAAGCTTTGACAAAATTTTAAATGAAATAATAGTAATAATTATTATTGCTATAATAATAATAATAATAATAATAATAATAATAATAATAATAATTATTATTATTATAGTAATAAAATGAAATGATAGTAAAATGAAATAATAGTAATAATTATGAATCTGCAATTAAAATATTTGACCAACATTGGACTGTTAAATTAATAAGTGCTAAACTTTGATTAGCAGTTAATGGTTGCACTACAAACTGAAATTATAGTTTAATTAAAGATTAAGTTTAATGATTGATTAAATAAGTTAATGACTGTTCTAGAAACTGGCTATAAATGTATTGTTTTTTGAAAGCATTCTGCGCACTGGGAGATTTCTTGTAATTTTACTATGATTAATACTAATTTTAGGTGACACAAAAAAAGTCAAGTTTAGATAAGAAGAACCAACAATAGTATCTTAAAAACAAGGTCACTGGTTGATCTATTTGTTACGTGATAGTAATGTATGTTCAAAACTAAATACACTTTGCACTTTTATTTCACCCTTTCTAATTATTTTTAAGAGAACTGATATCTGTGCCCTTTCGTGGATGCACCTGAAATCTACCACTTTATTAAGTTTTAGTGTTTATGTATACAATTCTACTTAAAAATATATGAAATTATAATAAAAGTACCACTCAAGGCAAAATATTAAAAAAAAAATTGTTTCGAACCATAGCACATAATATAGAGCAGTTACACTGACTGGATAGAAGTGCTTTTCTAAAAACTGACAACATTGAACAAGAAACATATAAGTGAACATTCTGATATGTAAAAATTAATCTTTTAAACTGAAAAAAGGCGTTTTTGTAATGAATAGCTTGAGAAATTTATCTTGTTTTAAGAAATTTGTTGAAGCAAAGCTTTGGCGAGAGGAGTGAATAGTCTGCTGAACTGAAGAATTAACGGAAATATGAAACAAACAAGGAAGCAAATGTTGTCTATTTCTATATCTTTCTTTTTTCTTCCTCCTTTTTGAAAACGTTTGCTTTGGTTTCAGTATTTTTCCTTAGTTGAAGAACACATGCACCTTGTAACTGTTTATAATACATTCAAAATTAATATAAACGTTTATAATAATTGTTGTTAACATTGCTAGTTTTTAACAGCGTGATCTGAAACTTACTATATTTTTAAGAAGATCCAGTGTTTTAAATAAAAAGAAATTTTTATTAAAAAAATAAAGCCAAAAACAACCAGCTTAAGGTTACTACTATAATTGGTGCACTAATATATCAGATCAAATCAATCGTTCATAATTTCTGTAAGATTTTAAATAATTCTTGGTTAGGGATTTTGAAAAAATGACCGACAAAATAATTTTCTCAATGTAGGAAATCACACTAAGGTGGTCATATGCCGATATTAATGAAAATTGAATTTGAACAAAATATTTTATCATTCGTTGCGTAGTCAAATCTTGTCAGAATATTACCCCTTCTGGTATCTAAAAAAGTTCCTCAAAAGAAACAAACGTTTTAATTAAAGCGACCATTCATACAAGGCTATCGTCATAAATTAAAAAAACCTCAACTTATATAAGGAAGTTTTATAAAAACTTGTTATACAATATCATAAGTATTTGAACAATTGTAGAAACTACATAGTTTTGTTAATTTTCTGTATATTGTATAGAGAAGTAACAAGAAAGTGCATAGAATCTGTAACTGAACGAGTTAAAAAATATGTTGTATACAGTTTTTATATATATATTTTTTACATAGAAAATATGTATGTTTATATTTACTATAAATATATTTTTTTTGTTTAACGTCCGACTATTGTGCACACTTGGGCTAATGCAGACGGTGGGATGATTTATAGCGTATGAAAATGCCAAGCCCTCGCCGGGAATCGAACCCGGATCCTCGGGGTGAAAGCCTAGTACGCTATCCACCAGACCACCGAGACGGCTGTTTTTATGTATAAACAGACTAAAACAGCCCCATTATGTAGATGTGATATGAATTTTAATTTGTTCATGAAATAATTAATAGTAATAAAATTTTGAATACGGCAGTTTTTTGCAAGAGCAGTTTTTTTTTATTCAACCGTTTGTTTTCTGATATTCTGTTTTTTGTTTATTTGAATTTTATGCCATATACTTTTGGAGTAGTGTACCTTTTGAACAATTTTCTGAATATAAATTCATTATTCTTGAATATGCAATCGTCTCTATACAAAATTTAAGTAATTTAGTTAAATACAAAATTAATGATATTAACTGTAGTTTTATATTTTGCAGGTGCAGCATCTTCACCAGAGTTATTTTCTGAACCTATGGGACCTACTGAACTAATTGAACTGTCTTCCATCGAAGTTACCTCTACTGATACATCTCTAGTAACCATTACTGATACGTAAGTTTGATTTTTAAAAATTGTTTGGAATAAAAAACAATTTAAGTCATTACTGAGCCATTATTTATGTATATAGAAACAATTCACAATGTTTTGACATAACAAAGGCCTTTGAATAGTGGAGGAAAGGAGTTTTGTAAGGAGTTATGAGGTTTGTAAGAAAGATATGCTAGACAGACAGTTCTGATTATTCAACCTTTTGTTTTCTGATATTCTGTTTTTTGTTTATTTGAATTTAATGCCATATACTTTTGGAGTATTGTACCTTTTGAACAATTTTTTGAATATAAATTCATTATTCTTGAATATACAATAATTATAAAATATTATACAATCAAGTCTCTTTAAGTCAGCTGATTTCGATAAATCTCTAATGCAGATCTGATATTTGCCTCCAAATCAGCTCAATGTCAGAACATTAAAAAGAATCAGAAATTGTTAAACATTTTAAAAATTTTAATGATATTTGTGTGAACACAGTAACATTGTAAACATGGTTTTGTTAGGAATTTTGTTATAATTTGGAACACAATGGTAAAATGCAATCGTGTTTTTGGTTTTTTAGAACTTATAACATTTTTGTTTATGATAACTCAATGACAAAATAGAGTAATCAACAACAGTCTGTTTGCAAAAAAGTTCATTTTACATTACTTAAGATTGGATGTAAATAGAACGGACATACGACACATGTTTCACCATAGGCTACCTCACTATTCTAATGGTCTTATGAAGGACCTGAGTTATTGATATTCTTAGTCATCACTTACTAGAAAATATAATTTCAAACTTACAATATTGGAATGTACATATTTCTAAAAAATGCAAAAAAAATACTTCAAATGCTAACAGTTGAGGAAGGGGTGAGCAGACAGAAGGAAAGGGACTGATGCTTTTTCCTATTCATAGAAATAATGGAAACACACAGAGTTAATAAAAAAAAAACTACAACTTTACCAATGTATCGAAAAGTTTGTACATAAACAGTTTTGAGTTAAATAATATTGTATACAACTTATTTTATGATTCAATTATCCATAATTTTTTAAGTTTTTTAGGTATCAAATGTCAGGGACATAAAGCAAAAAGTTATTACTGTTTACTTGGACATTTGATATAATGCCAAAATTAAACTAAGACATATATATGATCAGTAAACTACAAGTTATCAAGAAAACAAAACAAGGAAACAGTACACAACAGCTGACAAATACCACATTAGAAAAGAACATTAAATAACTGACTGATGTTTGTACTTGCCAACACTAGGTGGAGGGGGCGTATCTGATCAAGGATATGGAAACCTGCAATTCACTCTCTCAATTTCCTAATCTGGGATTTAGTAATGACATCTTCTTCTTTAACCATTAAAACTTCAGCCTTTTTGAATTTAAAATTGTTTTTTTTCAAATTTTAGTTCATTTTTATTAAGGAGTAATCACTAAGACTTTATTTTTACACTGGTTCAGCTGATACAGTTATTTGTTATTTTTATTTTGTTATTCTCCCAGTGTGATATTTTTTGCCTCTTCCCAATTTGACCATATATGTTAGGCTATTTTTGATTTAACTACTAGGCCTAATCACATTTTTTTGCTGTTCATTTATTATTTTATTCAGAGGTGTTTTTGTCTCCCCATACATATGACAAGACTGTTTATTATAAGTAAAATTTACTATGATTTAGTTTACAGTGTTCGGCAAAAGTCCAGCATATATAAAATATGTTGTTGATTAAAAATAGAATAATAAAATTTTTTACTCTTGAATATTGTATAAATAATAAAATTCTACATTCTTAAATAGTGTTTAAAAAACTACTTTTTTTATACACTGTACATTTTATGGACCTAACTGAGGGCAACCTGTTGAAGAAGGGGTTATGAGAATCTTCTATGAAAGCATAGATCGAGTTTATGTGATTTAAAACATATGTGATTTAAAGGTCTTTGTAAGTAGAGCTCAGTGCTGCAAATCTATTATTTAAAAAAATATTCAATACAAAATAATTTAAATTTAATTTTCAAATTAAAATTGTTTCTTAAACATTAATGACGCTTGTCATTAATAATTTTTTTCTTTACACTAAGGAAGGAATATGTAAGAGTCTCTAGTTAGGTTCTTTGCTGCATGCATTTTTCACCTTTTCTTTGATATTATCATTTGAAATAATAACGGCTCTTGGTAGGCAGTTTGTACATTGTTACTGATTAAGTAATATAATGTTTACAAGTTTCGTAATAATGACTGGTAAAGGTGTGACTGTTTCTTTACCCAGAAGTTAAGCTTCTACCCTCCCCCTCTCCCAATATGTGAGTTTCTTTACCAATTTTGTTTTTTAATGATAACCACAAGCGTAATTAAAAATTTACAGCTTTAGTATGCCGTAATAATTGAGTTAGTAATTCTTAATTGTACAGTTTGTCAAAGTGTAGCATTTTATATAAAATTTGAGACTGTAATGTTTCGTAGTCCTTCAGCTCTGGTTTAATTTTTTTTTCATATTAAATGTACATGTTTCTTTTACAGAAGCACAAACACATCTATAACAGGCAGTTCAGGAAAACGAAAAGCTGAGGAAAAACATGAAAATGAAACTCATGCAAAAAAACCACGGCCTTCGTGTATGATTGTGTATGAAAGCACTTCGCAGAGGAAAGAATCTATACCAATGTTAGATCTAACCAAGGAACATTCTATGGAAGCGATTACCATACCTGATGAGATACAACATGATTTTAGTTTGAGGTTGGATTCTCAAAGTAATTCTTCTCTGAGCGACGAGAAAAATGAACTTCAGGGTAGGACTATAATTTAATGTTTATTATTTTCAATAACAAAAATGAGTGACCAACAACACTAAAATACTATATGCTCAGGTTAGAGAAATTTTTTTTTAAAAATGAATCATTTAACATAAAATTACTAATAAAATATAATAAATCAAACTACTTACACACTTTTTTCGACAAAAATTTTATTGTTCCTCAGGTATGTTTCAGTGATCATGCTGCTACCTTCATTGAGTTTACATATACATTAAACTAAACCGAGTAACTTTTATTATATTTTAGTTTAGTTTGTTACTAGAGAAGACGGGGTTAGATAAGAGCCATCAGTCAGGTATGTTTTTATTTATTATGTTAATTTTATTTTTATTGTCAAGTTCATAAATGTTTTAATAATCATTACATGTTTTAAGTAACTTTATATGCTTTACATTAAAACATTTCATATACTTTTATATGTAAACATTAAGTTTTATGTATACTTATGTAAAACATAATTATATCATGACACAAATTAATTCTTACTTGAGATATGTGATACAAATGTCAGAATTCACTTTAAAAAAATCCCTAAATTCCAATTTTCAATCTGTGACCTTATAAACCAAATTTGGAAAAAAATAATTAAGAAATTGTTGTTGTTGTTCAATGGCTCTTGCTGGATCACACCATCTTCATTCGTGCTTCCCAGTAGAGACCAGACACGTCCTTGGGGCATGCATATATGTGCATAGCCACGCAGTCATGTCTATTTGTCAGTTGAAAAATTGTGACAGATATTTTTCCCCGAAGGTCCTTCCTATATAGCTTCAATACTTCTTCATAGACTTTGTTCATAAATCTTCATTGACTCTTTTGGTAGATTCAAAGTGCAACTTCCTTTTTGGGGCATTAATCCTTACTTCCAATGTAAACATTCTTCTTGGTTTCTGCACTATGTGAGTTCCTCACTTAGCCAACTCATTAACTTTTGTGCCTCTGTGTGATGGAATCCATTGCAATACATTTTCGTTTTTGGTATGTTTAACTATTTTATATTTATTTTGAATACCTTCAATTAGGGAACTTGCAAGTGGATTGTTGTTAGCTATTGCTTGTAATGTTGACTTGGAATTGGTTAGGATTACTGTGTGTTGTTTAACCAGGGCCTTATTATTATTTGCCTCGGTGCTTCATTGATTGCAAACAGTTCTGCTTCAAATTCGGTTATGCCTGAGTTCAGTTGCGAAGTAATAATAGAAGTGCTCATAGAATATTCCCGCTCCCCCTGATGTCCACCTTGAAACCATCAGTATGTATTCATAGCCAGTGATCTGGTAGGTATAGGGGTCCTGATAGTCTCCAAGGATATTTAGGTAACAGGCTGGGTTGTCTGTAAGTTGGGTTTTATATTGTATTTTGTATACCGTAGAGGACCCTTCAGCTGAGTTGATTGTCGATTGCTTCATTGCTTTGACTCTATTGAAGCATCATATGTTTGCAACTTGTTTATATCTTCAGTGTTTGCTCTGTAGTTGGGTTCCAAAATCCATGGATTATTATATAAAGGCAAGTCAAAAGGTAAAGGGAAATTAAAATTTCCTTACAATCACACGTATGTCAGCATAATATTGTTCTGCTAAATCATAACGCCTATAAGCGGTTCATTGAAAGTATTATTTCATTGTTAGCTAATTGTGATTGTGTTTAAAAGACTTTGTAAAATGAATTTTCCTTTGTCTGAATGGACCAAAGAAGAAATGCGAGCAGTGATACGTTTCCTCAATTCAGAAGGTGTAATACCAGCAGAGATTATTCGTCGAATGCAGCAGCGATATGGAGAGAATTGTTTGAGTATAAGCAAGATCTATGAATGGATTGATTGCTTTAAAAGTGGTAGGATTTCTCTGTGTGATAAACAGCGACCTAGTACGCCTTCCACTTCAAAGACTAATGACAATATTAAAGCAGTTAAACAAATGATTTTCAATAATTGACTAATTACAGTTTTTAATATTGCAAGTGTGCTGAATGTAAACCATGGCTCAGAATATTCAATCATCCACTATTCTTTAAACTTTTGAAAAGTCTGTGCTTGCTGGGTTCCACGTCATTTGACCACCATCCACGAAGACAATCGTTTCAAAATTTCCCCGAAGCATTTGGAACGTAATGAAGAAGGAAACTCATTTCTTAAGGAAATAATAACCGTTGATGAGACATGGGTCCAAGACCAAGAAAATGCACTGGCTCATTTGCATTGCCTGTCAAGAGGTTTCTAGCCAAGTACATCATCCCAGTATTAGAGCATCCACCTTATTTGTCGGACATTGCGCCATGCCACTTCTATCTGTTTCCTAAGGTGAAATCTGCATTAAAAGGAATGAGATTTGAGTCCAGTGAAGCTGTGGAAAAGAAAGTGGTATACATCCTGAAGGAGCTAACAAAAAAAGACTTCCAACACGGTTTCAAACAATGGAAGATTCGCTTGAAGCATTGTAGGGAAAGAGGAGGGGTGTATATTGAAGCTGATAATCAGTAAAAATGTATGAAGTAAAAACAAAATGTTTTACAGCATCAGTTTTTTTTATTTAATAACCGCACCTCGTAGGATGTATTGTACTAATTATTGTTTACTCTTTTATTTATTTGTTTTATTATTTCTCTAAGAGTTGTATAAAAAACAGTTTAACATTTAATTAATTAACTTTAATAATGGACTGGCGATTAATAGAAATTGATAGTGAAGAAAGACAGTTAATTGAAGTTTCACTCTGTAAATAATTTTGATATAACAGATAATATTGTTTCAACATATAACTTTTTTTTAATGAATCAAGTGCCTATTTTGGGCATCATGTAATGTTCTGTTTATAAGGTAGTTGTGAGCCTAATTTTTTTTTTTAATAAGTATGTTATTTTTTTTGAGTAAAACAATTTGTATAGATAGATTTTTTTTTGAAATTTGAATTAAAAATTTCAGAATCAATGAATACTTGGAAATCTCATAGGAATGGATCTACAGAAAATGCTAGTGAGCGCAATACTTCTTGGACACCAAGTGTGGACAAAGACAACGATTTGTCGTGGCATTCGCACAAGGAAAGTTCTGTAGAGGTAAACATTAAAAAATCTAAATAGTTTTAAGTTGCTACATTAGAAATATTCGTGGTTAAGTTGTCTATTGTATTAAAAAAAATCTGGAATATTTTATAACAAAATTTTGTGTATCAGATAAAAAAACAAAACTTAGTTGAGTTTTACTGAGTCAGTTTGACTAGTAACAAACCAAATTTGAATGAGTCGAGTGTGTAAATCAGTTGTGGGTATGGTTGTTTATATATAACTGTGAACCATTCTGTTTTAGGATTTCGCTGCATTTAAAGCAAAGTATGACGAGTTGTTAAAAGAAAAATCTGCTTTACAAGCTAAACTAGACATCATGCTTGAGAAGGAAGCACAAACAGTTCTTCCAGATGTAAGTAAAAAGAATAAAATGTAACTCATATTGTTAGTGGATTATTTATAAACTTTTCATGCGGCTTTATATTAATTTCAGAAAAATAATTTGTAAGAAAATTCTCAAATAATGTTGCAAAATAAAATTAGTGTTAAAAAATTAAACAGTTTCCTGCATTAGCTTAAAAAATCTTACATTTTTATGCAACACAATTATGCTACTTGGTTTAGGATGAAGGTAATGTTCAATAAACATTTAGCTGATTTCATGTAACAGCTTCTTTTGAGCTAATATGTTGATAGAGGTGCAACATGACTGTCTTCAGTCACTTTTTTATAGGACACGTTTTTATAGGAAGAAACATATTCCTCACTTCTCTATAAACCACTGAACCACTGAATTTGTCCAAGTTAAGTTTTTGTGCCAAGAACAGCGTGATTATAACAATTTTGACCACTTCAAAGAGAGCATAAAATTTCTAATAAAGTTGGTGACATTTTTCCTAAATATTATGAGTGCTGTCGTGGAACAGTGGCTAAGTAATTAATTAAGAATATTCTGTGAGGTCTCCTGTTCTCTGAACTACTACTAAATCTACATGGTTTGTGTTTGCAGGGTCTCAGTAGTATTTTGAATCAATGGCAGATGAATCACATGTTATATGTGGCAAATAACTATGTATGGTAATTATTGTTGATACTATTTACTTCCTGATTATTTGTTTAGAGATGGGTGTAGAATAGAAAAATAATACAAGTTATTATTATTTATTTATTTCCAAAATTCCTTCAAAATTATACATAATATAATACTAAATATGAAGTACCTACAGGAGGCATAAATACCCATATATAGGTTGGTCCTTAAAATTAAACGGAGAAGGACCAAAGGCTCATAGTAATAATAATAACACAAAAATAAATGAATTGAAGAAATTATAATAAATGAATAGTAAAAACTGACTGTACATGTAAACAGGAAGGGAGGTTTTACTAATAGTAATATCTGGCAAACAATAAACTCAGTGGAAATGGTTTCAATTTACATATTGTTTATTAAATACTGTAGTTTGTGCAATCCAAAAGCTTATACATTTTAGTCAAAACAAGTTTTACAGTATTCTCTTCATGGGTAAGTCTAGTAAAAGATTTTTTTTCAGAAAAAAAGATTTGTAAATGTAAACATTTCGAATATGAAAGTTTATCTGTAAATAAATTTATGAACAATATTGCTCTTTTGACTTAAAAAACATTATATAGCATCTAATGGTGAAAGTTTATCTGTAAATAAATTTATGAACAATATTGCTCTTTTGACTTAAAAAACATTATATAGCATCTAATGGTATTGTGTAAATAAACTAAAGCATAATGATAACTAAATAATATCACTGTTAAACAGGCTGTTTAACAAATATTTCTGTCCAAAACAATGATATTTTTAACAACAGTTTTTTTACTATGTTCAGATTGAGGTTATGTTTATTTAATTGTTACAGAGTTTTTTATTTGTGCAAATTTGTAATTATTTCAACTCAATAATTGTTTGATTTAAAAATTTTTGTTACACTTTTAAAATTTTGGTAAATTTAAAGTCTGATGTTTATAGGCATCCAGCTCTGATAAGATGTCCAGCATCAAAGAGAGTCTTTATACATTTACGGAAACATGTCTTATGTGCGGAGTAGTGATGTTTACTCTGAATGAAGCGACCAGTCAAATTGTATCAGCTGAGGTTAAACAGGTATTTAATAACTGTATGCTTTCACATACTTCAAACTAATATTTAGGGGTTGAAAAAGACGTCAGTGAATGAAGTAAGTTTTAGAAATAATTATGCTGCAAATCACTGCTTGTGGATTCCATGGGGTTAGATACAACCCCAGTTTCCTCCACCTCTATTATATTTTCACTCCTCAGGTACACTTTTGCCAGTTCCCAAGGATTTTTGTGCTTTCTGGATTTTGATGGTTTATTTGCAGCTATATAAAGTCCTACCAGTATCTAGGAAAATAAAAATATTCTGCCATACAGAGCCTTGCATGCATAGGTAAGGCTAGATTAAAACTGAAGGTTGCCAGGTATCCAGAGTTTGCATACTTTAGGTAATCTCCCCTTTAGCCACGCAGCCTTTGGCATATTCTATTCCATCTTGGCTTGGGATCAAGGTATCTAAAACAAGAGATAGATGAAGAAAGGTTAGATCCTGCTCTAGCTAGAGCATCTCAGAATTGCCAAAACCTGTACTAACAATTTGTAAGCCCATGAGGGGAAATATTTTTTCTTTTATACTTTATTTCATATTATTAATTTTATTTCTATTGTCATTCTTTGACTTTTTTGTAAATAAAATGTTATAAAATTAATAACATTACTAGTCATGCCCAAAGTAGATGATAAACACAGGCAATTACCTAAACAGGAATTTGTTATAATGAAGATATTATTAGCTGTTGTTTGCTCTGCTATCTATTGATTTTGTGTGACAGTACATTATTGCAAAGTACAGTAACATGCAATAATTGCAATCACTCTGACATTACAACAGTACTGCTTTCTTAAGTTGTATTGGAATGCAAATTGATTAACCTTTGTGTTTGAAGTTAAGCCTGCTTGGACAACCCGGCAAGGATAAGAAAAGGCCATCATTGTCTTCCGGAAACTTGGCTGATAAGTCTTTCTCTAGTGGCACAAGTGGAGACAGCAGGGTTAGGTATTGCAGAAATTTTAAATACTTTTTAAAAATAATTTTGATTTTACATTTTTCTTAATCTATTTTTGTTAAAAAAATTATTTATAATAAAAATTTAATTTAAAATTTAGAGTAGTTGCAACAAGAAAGTACGAAAAACAAAATATGTGGGTTGTCTACCTGTACACTAGATTTCTGATTACTCGACCTTGATTTTTGACATGACAGTGGAAGTCTTTATTTCAGGAATTCTTTTCAAAATTTCATAATTGTTTCTTAGCAATTGATTGATAATAATTTTATAATTTGGAACTTCAGAAATTTAAATTGAAAATACAAGTCACTGTTAAGCAATTAAGTGTATCTCAGCAGTATATAGACAAGACAAATATATGATAGGTTTTCTATAAATATGAAATATAAGCATTCTTCTATAATTATTTATTAGGTTTCTTGGTTAAACTTTTCTAACGTTTATTAAATTTTACTATTTTTGAACACTTTTCCTGGAGCGCACTATAAAAACATATAAACATTAAAACTGTAAGTCTTATGTGATGTCTGAACTGCTACTTACGTTGGCTTTTTTCCGAAGAAGTTTCTAGGAAGACTAGAGTATTCTTCCACTTGTTATTTGGCACTATTTGGGTCACTTGTAACTTGGTTGAATTTTATTTAGCTATATTTTTGATTATTTATAGAGAAAATTATTATCCAAATGTTATTGGTTCATATTTGTAATTAAGAAAATTACAGAATAACTTCTTTCTTTTATCTAATATATATTACCCAGTTAAGTGTACATACAAAAAAAAGTGTTTTGGGTTGACTGTTCATTCTAGTTGATTACTATAACAACCAATCAGAGCGTAGCATTTTTAGGAACACGGTTATAGCCACCATAATGTATTTGAAATGTTCCCACTTGGGTCATTGGTTTATCACAGTTATTTGGGAAAATTCTGAGGTCTACAAAATATTGACTTTTTATCCGTTGAATATATATAATATGGTTTCCTTTTAGTTGAACTGGTTAAAATTTTATGTTAATGAGGTGCGTTTGATAAATGTAGGGTATTCGGCTTCTTGATTCCTGACGTTACACTTGATGATAGCCTTGCATATTCTCAGCTATAATCACGAATGGCGTGTTGCATTGTTTATTTTTATTATAATATTTTTTTTTATTATTATTTTTACATATATTATTTTTAATTTTAAATATGGCGTAAGTTGGGTTTTTCAGAAATTATGATTTATAGCAAGCTTCTTTGCACTTTTTGCAACAAAACTTAATATTAATGTGTTGTTTGAAATCCATGATTTGTAACAGACATGGTAAACATGACCTCACCCTACTGACTCTGGAAGCCAACTATCAAATCAGAACATGTTTAAACTTGACACTGCCTGTCTCAGCGGATCATGCTAAAGGACTTATTGTATCAAATGGATGTAGCATCAGCAGTTCTTGCGATAAAAACTCATTTAACGTATTTTTTGATCAGACCTCGTTAAGTGAAAGTTTATTCTAGTAATTTAGTAGTATCTTAATAGGTTAGTTAAGTAAGTCCATTTTTTCTATTTTTAAAATGGTTACTTAACAATGGAAGTATTTATGTTGTTATTACAGTTTATTTGAACATACCCTATTATATAAATAACAGACAAACTAATCAGCCAAATCTCTTAATAAACTTTGTATTTTAATATATGCCTAAGAATCTATAACGCCATAAAGTTAACTTTTATGCAAAAAGTATGTAAACTGTAAGGTGACAGAACTTATGCGCTGCATTATCTTGATGATACAAGTAGGTACAGTAAGCAACAGAAGTATATGAGTCAATTATATATTGCTGTTGTGAACACCTATAGGCATGCAATATTTGTCTATTGTACTTTAATACTTGTTTTTATTACGGCTTGATTGAGTTATTAGTTTATAGATTAGGTATTAATTAATTGTATACATACGTTTTTATTTTTTTTGTATAGAATGCCCAGCAACAAAAACAATTTTTCATTATAACTAGGACTTTAAACATTTTTTATGGTTAAAAAATTACTTTGTGTTATTTCCAATAATTTTGTCTACAATGTAATATATATATATATATATATATATATATATATATATATATATATATCCACAGTGTGTGTAAGTATATAAAATCATAAGTAAAATGCCTACTATACAAAGTTCTACATTTCTGTAGAAACATAGTTCAACGTTCTGTAGGAATGTAGTTCAAGTAAAGAGAAATGTTAGCTTGTACTGCTACAGTTCTCCTCTTTGGATAAAATGTTAACTTGACCGAGTATTAGGCTAATATTCTTATTCCTTGTTTAGGTTTTAAGTTAGGCATTTGCGAATTATAGTTAATCCATACCTTATATTATCACACAATCCATACCTGTTTTATATACACACAATGATAGCAGATGTCTGAATAAAATGTAATAACAACATAGTCCATTTTGTTTTTGTTTTTGCTGTTGTTGTTCATTTGTTTCTTCCACTGTGCTTAAACTGTTCAAAAGTTTAAAATATATTATTTTAGTCAAGTGCATTAGCAGTTTCGTTGTTGAGGCCAGTGTGTTATTCACCATTCACTTTTTACTGCTAACTATTGAACACATTTATACAATAGCATACATTTATACATATATATATATATATATATATATATATATATATATATATATATATATATATACAAGCATTTATTGAATTACTAGGTAATTGCTAAATTATGCATCATTAGGTTAAATCATCAGTGTAATAAAATCAGATCTAAAAGTGTAATTAATGTGACTCATTTATATACCAGTGTGCCAGGACCATTTACTCTGCCCAAGAACAGGTTTTCCATACTGTCTACAGCTTCGAGCTCAAGTTCGACCAATTCAGTGTTGAGTTCAGCCAGTGCTTATGCTAAAGTTATAGGTAACATTGTGTTCACTTATTTTTATTCAAGTTCTATGATTCTTTAGATGTAGTTAGATAAAACTATTTATGATAAAATATTTTGGTGGAGACTGTTTTGTTGAGGTGTGCACTGTTAACATTAAAACGGGTTCTTATAAAATGGATTTAACAAATAAAATTTGGTAAAAAAATATGATAGATTACTGAAATACGCAAGAGATGTGAAGTGAAAGATTTTTTTTTAGATGGATTTAATAAAGATAACAGTAACGAGATAAGTGTCCTACTTTGGCGAAGAGAATTCTGAGAACAGTAGACTATTGATAATCGGGCATGTTTAGGACTTTTTCAGTGCAAGATTATCATAGTACAGTATCTACCATGATTGTTAAACCCTAAGTCATAGAGTAAAAGCAGCTGTAAAACAAGCAGCAAAAAATATCAGGAAAGGATAAACATTTCAACTCAAATACAGGTCAGAACTTACTATTTATTTTACATTTTAAACAATACTGACTATTGACTCTTGCAACGATCATTTTCGACTAAACCTGGTTGAAACCGAGCTTATCTCACATAACTGTACCGTCTGTGAGTTACAGGAATTGATGTGGTCCTGTCCTACCTACAGCTTTATATTCTAGACGTATCTTAAGTTTTAATGGGATAACAAGTGTTGTCACTTAGCTAAAGTGCCAACAAAAATATGGCTATTTCTGTTCTCATGGCCTGTAGACAGTATATACATTTAAATTTTAACCCAAAATGCTGGTACAAGAGTATTGGGTGGAATTATAATTTACTTGGCTGATGTATATATTTGGATTCTTCGAGCATGAGTTACATTTGCAGTTATTGAATTTTCATATCTTTTGATTGATTTATAAAAAAAGACTGTAAACTGAGTGAGTGGGTAATGTTCCTAACATTTAACTGAATTAACTGATGCATCCTGATTTGTCAGTAAAACCAAAAAGATGAAGGATCTAAGCAATAAGGCAATCCTTCCGAGTGGGAAAATGAAGAAAAAAATGTTAAAGAAAAAGTAAGCTCAAGTGAATAAGAATGTAAAAAAGTTTGTAGAGTAGATATGGCTGAACAGTATATTGGCTAGTTCATTTTAAGCTTTTCTTAGTTGATGTTTAATTGTTATAAACACAAAAAACTAAGTATAAACAACCAGAATAAACCTTATAATTTAATGTAATTATACAATTTACTGTGTGCTTTTGAATATTAAATAAGTTATTAATTAGAATGAGAATCACATTTCAGTTGTCCCTAGCTCCATAAATCCAAGGATATTTATAAATTTTTGGTATTTACACCAAGTTTAAAATAATTGGGTATTTTAAACACTATTTACAATTCATTTACTGAAGTAAATTTTTTTAGCTGTTTATGCATTTTAAGAGCATCATCATGGCTTATTAATGTACCATTAGATGAGAAAGAAGGGTGTGTATATCAGCTGTAGATCAGTTTTGTATGTACTGTTGATTATTAATGGACCATTAGATGATAGAGAAGAATTTGTATATCAGCTACAGGTCATTTGTGTCTGAGCTGCTGATTATTCCAGAAAATAAATAAGCTATAATGTCAGAATCATGTCTGTATATTTCTAATGAGCGAGTGTGAACACTATTTCAAAATCAAAACTTTTGTCTGTTAATGTTTTGAATAACTCGTCATGTCGTATAATTTTAGTCTGAATCTGTAACTGAGTTAACTCAATATTCAGAACATCTCGAGTACAGTACTTCAGTTTGGAATCACAAGTATTTTAATTCAAATTTCAAATGACATCACTAGAACACAATCAGTCTGTGATCAAGAGTTGCTTGATTTTCTGATCTATTATCTTATCCAAGCATATTGACACTGCACTTGATGTTGCATTCACATTTAATCGCTATGGATGAAGTACTCTACGCTTATTTAGCTGATGTAAGCAACGATGCTAGAACTACTTATGAACAATTCATTTATGAATCTCCGATGTCTGTGATGAAAAGAAGATATCAACATTGTAGTAATAGCTTCATCATGTGTTCAGTATTTAAAAATAAATGTGGGCCACTCTGAATTATAAATACCAACAGCATCGTCATCATAAACAGCCTTTAAACAACGATGAATCTCAGTAGGAGTCACTTTTTTAGCATTTAAAAATTCGATGAGAGTCCGAGTTCGCTGTTTATTTTGCTTTGACATAGCACTAGAACATGTCTTCGTACTTCCCCTGCTCAAAATGCATTGGATGAATGCAAGTACTTCAAACTGTACATACATATAGAGGGGGAATGTTACTTCCAAATGCCACCTGTGTGCTTCTGAAAGTAATTTTGTTTGGGTTCTACAAGCATGTATGCATTACTTTTCAGCCTACCTATACATTTTATTCTATTTTAAAACCTTTTGAATGATTTTAGGAATGCGTAATTTTGATGGACCATTCCTAGTGCCCTCAGCTCCATTATTGAAGAACATGAAGGACGTAATAAATTTACCATTGTCTTGTTCTGGGCAGACACTTCCTGCTGTGAAAAATCTTGAAGACTTCCTCTATTCCTCTGATGTAGTGTAAGTGTATTTGCAATTTCATTCATATTCCTCTTAATCATTTGTAATTAATGCTGAGAAAGTGTTTTTAATTAGTGGTGCTAATTATTTATACAACTTCTGTTTAGGTATTTTCATACTTTTAATGACATTTAAAAATACTAATTTGTATACATTTTTAATTACAATGTTAAAATTAAATTTTCAAAAAAACGTTAAAATCATTATGAATATTTAATTATTTTGAATCTGCTACAATTCAATCAAATATTTTGAATCAGATATTACCAGAAATAAATGTCATAAGTTTGAACCAAATCAAAACAAAATTATGAAGTCTAACGATAAATATGTATTGAAAATTTAACAACAACCTTAAAAATAATTAAATTATATGTTCTAGAGGTTAGGATCGAGTACAGTTTCATGGTCCAAGGTAATATAAAAGTAATTATAATCATTATAGGTAATCAATATGTTTTACTGTAATGGTTACTCCAGTAGCTTATTTTCCAGTGGGAATTTGTTAGTAATACAGTCAAAAAAGGGTTCAACAGTTAATTAAAATTACTTTGTAATTGGTAGCTTGTTTTGAATGTTTTCTTATGGGTTTGCTTTTGTGTAAAGTTTTTTTTAGTTAAGTAAAGTAGTTTATAACTGTTGAAGTGTTAAAAAAATGATTACCAATCATTGCTCATTTATTTTTTCGTCAATTTATTTAACATAATTTTTTGTTACATTTAGCTTATAAGAAAATGTTCACAGATTATTTGTGGTTTCAGAGTAATTGTAAATCATCTACCCTGAAAACTTTGGGGAGGAGATAAATAGTTTAGCTTAGTTATTGTTTCTCCTTATCTAGTTTGGTGTATATTCCGTCCATTTCCACAACATTACTATTTGAACTTGTAATTATAATTGAATAATTGTTATTTAGAAACAGGAGTCCTGAACTTCATTTAGGAAGTGTTGAAGAGAAAATTTCCAAGTTTGAAGCGCTTCGAGCAAAGAATACAGCTAAAGTTGTAAGTAAAAATTAGTTGCATGTGTAACATGAGTTTAAGTTTTACTTGATTACTTCTTATTCAGAGGAAGGGATGTTGTTTTTTTAATAACCATTAACTTATAAAACAGTTTATACAATTATTTGTTAAACATTTTCATAGAAGTCTAACTATATGTATTGCTTGGGCTTCCACCCATTTATTTATATACTATGGGAGGGAGGCATGAAGACTGCAGGACAGTGCAGTGGAGTCTGGGTAACCTCAACCATTATGCAAGCAAAATTACAGAAAAGATCATAGTCTTGATCCTGATGATGGATTACTAATAGGATGGTTGGTGACTATTTATTATCTAAACTCTTAGGATCAATATGATATTTAAGAAGAAAGATTGAGTGGTGGGAAATTCTGGAGACCTTGTGTGGTATACAGATGGTGATATACAAGAAAGAAGGTTCTGGTTCTGGGGTGTATGGTTTGAGACCTGGTGTGAAACTGTTGTTATCCTGGAATGGTATTCCACAGTATTCCATTTCAAACAGAGGTAATGTCTATTAATGACTGGAAGAATTTGAATCTTGTAGAATATTTTAAAAAAGATATTTGACATAAGAAAAATGTAATTTTTATTGATTCTTTAACTTTAAATTTACAAAACATATGACACTAAAAAAAAGTTATAAAACAAAAAAAACTTTAAATTCAGTTACACTGAGTATAAAAATCAGTTTCATGGTTAAGTACAGTAGGTTCGCTCTTTAAAATAAAGTTATTTAAAATATTTTTTTAGAGTAATGTGCTTTGAAGAAGTCACTTGTTTCCAGGTTTTGCAGGCGCTATATGTTTAGTATCTACATCACTGCATGTGGGTTTAATTTTAATAACAGAAATTGTTTAAAGTTTCCATGCCAAATCTCTCTGCCATTTTCTCTCAAATATGTCTTTATTCAACAGATTTCAATTTCAATTTTATGATTCAATTGAAATACAACACATTTACATTCTGGATCCATTTGAATCCATATAAACATGCATGATCGTAAAATCTAAGAGATAGGACAGTGTGCACTGTATGAAACAAAAACTGGAACTGACAGTATTGTAAACAGTAGTGCAATGGAAAAGGGGAAAAAATGAAGCCATGAAGCCCTTCAGTGATCACCACTTGTAACTAAACGTAGAACATAGCCCAATTATGTATTGTACAATTAGCTAAGAGATAGGTTTGTTTAAACAAAACTATGGAAAATAGCGGAACCAATGATACTAAATTCTTTTAATGGTGTGTGTGTGTGTGTGTGTGTGTGTGTGTGTGTGTGTGTGTGTGTGTGTGTGTGTGTGTGTGTGTGTGTGTGTGTGTGTGTGTGTGTGTGTGTGTGTGTGTGTGTGTGTGTGTGTGTGTGTGTGTGTGTGTGTGTGTGTGTGTGTGTGTGTGCATATATTATAAATATTTGCACAACATTATATATATATATATATATATATATATATATATATATATATATATATATGTACTCTCCTGATCTCCTGAATATAATGGTGAAAACATTTCTAGGTGGACTGCAGTGGTTTTAAAAAAATGTTCTTTAGCTATTTAATGAAAATCGATCCTTCTGTTATTACCTTGGCAAATAGAAACTAAGTATGATAGTTTTTATTTAATTTTAGTAACCAAGTTGTACTTTCTAAACACATACTAAACTTTTAAAACTTTTATTATACAACACGCTTTTCTTTTAAGTTAATTTTCTTTACTAAATGTTAAACAATCTTTTTTGCTTTTTGATTCATGTGCAATGGCCACCTTGTTTCTACATCAATCCCTATCTCGCTTGAACTTAAACTACTGCATTTGTAAACAAATAACAAGATTGAAATGTTTCCTGATTAAATAAAGAAATTTCAGCTAACCTAACCCGACATGGTTTTGTATAGAATATACATTTGTGTTATGCAATTACTTGTGCATAACAAATAAAGTTATATTTTATCTGAAAAAAACTATTATTTAATTTTAACCAAACAACTTTTGTAGGGTCTAACTTGTACTATACAAATTTCTAATTAAAAAAAAAAAAAAATTTTAAGGTGTAATTTTTTTGAGTACCAAAAAATCGTTTCAATAAAAAGAATATTTCGTCAGTTCTTTTTGTATATATTTCATCCTAATTTCTCCAGAAAATTTTGTGTTAGAGAATTATACAAATTAATATTTCAGTTAATAATACAAGTTTATTTTACTGCAGATTAACAAGAAGCAAACGAAAGATGCTATAGTAGAAGAGAATGAAGAAATAGAAACAGAAGGACAGGAAGCAACAACTGTTGTTGTTCCGCCTTTGACTCGGAGAAAAGGCAGAAAAAAAAATCAAGCAAGTCTGGAATATCAACAAAGGCAACACCATCGAAGACAAAACTTTCGACACCTGCAAAGGCAGTGAAATTAGCAGAGCCAGTGGAACAGACAACTGTTACTGAGGAAGAGGTGCAAGTCAAGGCTGAAGGTAGAAACTATTATTATACATACATTGTAATGCTTTTTCCCTGCTAAGGAGATATTTTTGTATGCTCTGTAGTTAAATTTATTTTCTATGAATAAAGCGTCAATGAAAAGGGGTTGTAGGATTTAGAACTTTCAGCGAAGTCTGATCTTGAAGACAAAACCCTAAAGATACACTGCTCTAATCATCACAGCCAAGAAAAGAATAGGTAGAATGAATAGCATCTCATTTTGTCAAGAGTAAAACCCCTTTTTGTTTAAATCACTTTTGTGTATATGCACTCTAAAACCATTACTACTAATGCTGCTAAACTTCAATAACGAACCAGTCACATGCCAGCTTACTCAACACACACCTTGCAACAATGACGGCATGCGTACGCTCGCGCACACACACACACACACACACACACACACACACACACACACATACCCAAACACAAACAAACAAACAATGATGGCTAATTTATGTATGAAGGCTAAGTTTTTATAATTGAGGTAATGTCACACAAGTCGACAAATAAAAAATTGATAAAGCTAAGAAAGGTGGATGAATGTTTAATATATTAGTATTTTGAAATTACATTGTAATCTGTTATGAATCGGGTAGTGTAAGTTGGGGTATGAAGTAAGTAAGGAGTACATATTCCTGAATATTATAAGTTACCATTAACATCACATATCTATATCATTAATGTAATGTTAAAATCAAGAATGTGACTCTAAACAGTAAATTCTCCATAGAAAACACAATGAGTCATTTATTTTAATTTTAAAGCTAAAACTGTTAATTAAAATAATGACCAAAAAAATTAACTAAGACAAACTTTTCAAAAAAGAAGCGACAAGCCTAACTAAAATCTTTACTAAAGCAAATTTTTTAACATAAACCAAAAAGGATAAAAAACTATTGGCCAAAGTTAAAATCCTAACTTATTATTATAATCGTAATTATTTGAATTAATTATATACTGTATTATTGTATACCAACCACTATGAAGAAATTTAAATTTACATATGTGTACACAGTACAAACAATTAAACTATGCAGTAATAAAGTAAATAAAAATATTATACTGTACTGAAACAAAGAAAGCATGTGCACTTTTATTTTGACTATTTTTGAACATTTTAAAAGTTTTTTGAATAAGATGAGTAGTCATTAGAAATGTTTTGTCTGTAGTTAGTATTTTATTAATTACTTCATTTTGCTGAGGAACAGAACTATTTGTAAAAGCTGATAAGGTAGTTTTTAGCATATAAATTGAAGAAAAAGATGGTATGTTATTATTTAAAAAACATCTCTGCATGAACATTTGTTTCAGTTTGAAAACAAGTCTAATTGATTTTTCTGGAGTATGTAAACTCTGTTACTTACATTGTCCTTTCCACACTCCTACTTTATATGTAATAAACAATGAGACGTGTCTTTTGAACCAATTTTAGGAAATCTTCTTAACATAAAAAGACTAGTGTTTAGTTTTCTGTGAAGGCTAAACAGAAAATAACTTTATGTTTTAGAATAGGACAGAAAACACTTTTGTTATACATTTGATAGCATAACTCTTAAGCTACTTTTGAAGATAATCGCTGTTCAAATTGAGGCGTTTTATCATAGCGGTGAACCAGTTTGTTGATACCATTGTCATTAAATTCTGCTGCCTGATATTTCAACCACTCATATACGCTTTTCTGAAGTTCCACATTGTCGTTGAAGCAGCAGATTGCGAGCCAGATCTTCATGTGCAGAAACAAGTGGTAGTCATTCGGTGGGTGCCAAATATGTTCTATATGGAGGATGGTGGAACACTTCCCAATCAAAACCATCAAAGAGCTTCTGAGTGCAATTGGTTGAGTGTGAGCATGCATTGTGAAACAATAAAAATCATGAACTCAGCTTTCCTTGAAGTATGTGTTAGATTGCTCTTGTTAATTTTTTTAATGCTTTACAAGTACCTTTTCGAGGTTCTTGTTTAACAGCATTCGAGGAAATTGACAAGGAGCACACCTTTTCTGTCTCAAAAAATGATTGCCATGATTGGGTGAACTTGTGTCCCCATTCCATAGATTGTTTTTTTGTTCATAATTGACATGTTTTACCCAAGTCTCATCCCCAGTTATGACACGATCAAGAAGTGAGTCTCCATTGTTATCATAGGTCTCTAGAAATGTTATTGATACTGCCAGGCACTGGTTTTTTACAATTTCATGCAACAAACTGTAAAGAAAAGCTTGAGGAAACTCAAAACAAGAGCTCCAAAATTGTAAAGTGGTTTTCATGAATTTTCTCATTCATTTTCGACACTAGTTTATGTCAGTGCTTGGTCAGTGCCTTGCTCTTTACTGTGAACATTAGTGCGTGACCATTTTTAATCATAATGCACCACTGTCTCACTCCACCTTCACTCATTATGTTGTTTCCATACACTTTACAAAGTTTCCGATGGAATTCAATTGTCTTGTTGTTTTCTGCTAACAAAAACCTGACCACTGATTGCACTTCATAAGAGGCAGGATTTTCTATTTCAGCACAAATTTTAAAAGTGCACATTTCACTACCCAGTAGCAACGTGAACCTCATGCTACCATAGCTGAATGCACACTGACTGAGGGAATGTGCAGGCACCAAGGTGGTGGTAATAGCCCTGCCCTTTGCTATGCCAGCCTAATATGTAAGTTATTTTCTGGACAGACATGGTCAATATGTGGTCACAAAGTTAAGATATTGGTCAACCACAAGATCCAAGAACTTGATAGAGTTCTCTCAATTTCTTCATGACCTATGTAAACTCATAGTCTTCAAGTTTAATGTTTTTTGCTTTGTTTTTCCAGGTAAAGCTGTATTTGCTAAGTGGTCTGATTCACAGTACTATCCAGGTTGGACCACTGATGATATGAGTGCTTCACGTATCAAAGTATACTTCTGCGATGGTAATGTTAATGTCTTATCTTCAGTGAAAGTTATCCCAGCCGATTGGCTGAAAGCTGGAAGAATAGCGTTGGCCCAGCATAGAGACAAAGTTGACTACTCACCTTGTTTGATTATGAATATTGAGCAGTTAGTACAAGAGTTTTATGTAACTAGTATGGCCTTAAGAAAACTGTGTTCCTGGTTGTCATTGGTTGACAATTTCATATATTTTTTTCATTAGTGCTTATTACAATTTGAATCCAATGTTGTTTAAATATATAATATGAGGTGTGCCAATTAAATAACCAGGCTGGTGCTATATATAGTTTTACTCATCATTAATTCATTACAGATTTTATAACTAATGTACGAGGTATGTTCAGAAAGTAATGAGAATTTTTAAATTTCGTGGGCTTGGATAGTCTGATTGTCAAAATTTTTTTTTTATTATATTGGTATACATGCCCTTGAAGTATAATAAAACTTTCAGCTGTTTTCATTGTTGACTTTGTCTGTGACAGCTACTAAGGTTAGACGTGTTTTTATGAGCTCAGCGATTTTCGTTTGTTAAAAGAAATGGATCAAAGAATTTGTATCAAATTTTGTGTAAAAAATGGAATAAAGTGTAACAAAGTGTGTGAAATGTTAACAAAGGCCTATGGTGAGTCTGCTATAAGTAAAGCAAGAGTTTACGAGTGGTATAAGCATTTCCAAGAAGGCCTTGAAGACGTTGAAGATGACGAACGCCCTGGACGCCCCAGCACATCAACAACCGATGAAAACATGGAAAAAGTTAAATTATGAACAATCGCCGAATCACAATTAGAGAGATCGCTGACGATGTTGGCATATCGATTGGATCATGTTATGACATTGTTTCCAATGTTTTGTGTATGAAATGCGTGGCAGCAAAATACATTCCAAAATTGTTGAATTTTGAACAAAAACAACGGCGAATGGAAGTTGCTCAGGAGTCACTAAATGAAGTCAACGACGATGCAGAATTACTGAAACGTATTATTATAACAGGTGACGAAACATGAGTTTACGTATATGATGTCGAAACTAAGGTTCAATCATCTCAGTGGAGGCATTTTGGCTCGCTGCATGTTCGACAAGTGCGGACGAACGTGAAGGTTATGCTCACTGTGTTCTTCAGGCCAAAAATGTCTTCACAGACAAAGCAGGAAGGGCAGATGCATTGTCTTGGTAAAACATCCAGGAATTGCTCTTCCACAAGTCAGGTCTTCATCTTCTCACTTGTTCATGAAGGGCTGTCACAACCTCGATATGATATTGTTGATTGTCTAACCTTAAGAGACCCAGTAAATATAAAAAATTCCATGCTTGTCAAAAAAAAAAAAAAAAAAAAACGGCCTTGAATTTGATTTGATTATTTATGCTTTTTTTGATGTGGTGAGGTGGGGCTCTTCCACTGAATCAATTGCAGTTTTATCAGTTTGTAGGTAAAACAAATGAAGATTCATCACAAGTAATCGCTAACAATTCTGGATCATTATCAGAGTTGTTTGAAAGGTTAGCACAAATGTTCATTCTCAATTCCTTTTGTTCTGGAGTGAGTGTTATGGACCAGTTTTGAGCAAACTTTCTACATGTTCAATGATTCATGCAAAATCAGGACACTTTCTGTGTTAATTCCTGATATTTCAGCAAGAGCTCTGACACTCATACAACAGTTTTTGTAAATCAATATCAATTTTCTAGATGTTGCCGTCGGTTTTTTGATGTTGAGAGCCATTCAGGGAGAGTCTTTGATCGTTTCACATCCTTTTCTTTAGACTATTCAAAAACAAGTGTGCATAATAATCATTCATTTCTGTACACTTCCTTTAACATGGTAGCTTCTGTAGCAGTTTTCCCCAGTTTCACAAGAAACTTTTTGTTCCATCTGAACACTTAGCATTTTTTCGAAGAGACGTTAGTGCATGGGCTTGAATGGGAGATTGTAAATGTACAGTCTTGTAAATGTTGGTCAGGGCAGGGGAAGCTTCAAGTACAGACATTCAAACTTGCTGCAGCATTCTAGCTGTATGCTGGGGGCAGTACCAGTCTGATTATTTAATTATCACACCTCGTAATCTAACAGCAGCCGTATATCTTAACATAAGCAACATTGTTGAGTTAACATTATCTATGCCCCAGATATTATCATTATAATAACATTTATTGGCACAAGTCCTGTAGGTTTTTATACTTGAGTTGTTTACTAAAAAATTCATCTGTTTATACAAATCCACACTGACAAGTTTGTGAAATATCTTCTCATGAAACTGATATCACCAAGTTTGAAGTTTAGATATGAATTTAAAAATCATCATTTCATTGGTAATCTTGCTTTGGTAACTGTTCGAAAGATATTATTTTATGAACATTGAATTAACAGACGATTTGATTCTTTCATAATTACTGCAGTCAGTATGGATGAATATAAAATTTATTTTAACTTTGCAGAGGAAGTGGAGATGGTCCTGTATATGTGGTTGATGGTGATTCATCTACAAATAAAGTCGACTTCTCTCAGATAGCGTTAACTGAAACACATGCAGCAGAGATCAGAGAAGAAGCGATTGCCACTGGTCGCATGTCAAGCCACCATCTTGTCTCTTTGGGTAAGTGTGTTAAAATATAATTTAACTCTTTCCATAATTCTAGTTCATATGCTGCATAATAGCAATTTTGTGTGCCACTTTTGTGTTTGTTTAAAAATAATATTTTTTTTCTGTGTAAGAAATTATAGTGATTCTAAATATTTGTCTATTAATGACTGTTATAAGTACTGATTATTAATGCTGTTTATAGTTTTGTCACTTCCAGAGATGGAGAAAATGGTTTAAACTACACAACAACTATGTTCTAAACAGTTGTACAACAACAACCATTTTATTAAGCAGTTGTCTACAATGTTTAACGCTGTGCAAGGTTAATTCTATTAAAAAAAAAAAAAAAGTTGTAATGGTAAAATGCTACTTTACACTATTTCTTTTAAGACATAGTATTGCTATTAGTAGTAGATATGCAAGATTTTCCTTATGGTAAAATCGCTAAAAAAATTGTTCATAAAAAACAACTGTGTAAGATATGATTTCAAAATGTTGATACAATTTTAAATGTGGTTAAAGAAAAATTCATTTACTATTTCTATTGACAGTAGCAACCAGAACGATCCAAAACTTTACCCCATTGTAGTTATTTATTTAGATCCAAGTGATTTGCAAATTAAATAAAATTGAGTAATTCAGTCAACATACTTTGGGCATGGTTTACTAGTAAGTGAATGTTTAAAAAAAGTACTTGTATGGGCCTAGTTTTATAATTTTTAAAACAGTTTAATCTACATTACATTATTTTTTCCGTGTTTTATTGGCTGCAGCTCAGTTTGTTGTTAAAGGATTATAAGTATAATTAATTGTTTTCACTGTCCAGCTTTTATTGTTTTTTTATGTTTTTCATTTTTAAATTCAGTTTGTTTATTTATTACATTACTATATCATAGATTTATAAATATTATCTCATAAAATAAATATAATTTTTGGTTAATGAGTAAACAAATTACTGAAATTTACAAAGTCATATTTGTAGTCTCTAGTCAGGCAAAAGTTACAATGATTTCACCAAGTAAACAAATTGTTGCATTTTGAAAAAAATTAAATAGAAATTTGTATTGTTTGCATTTGTGAAATTACAACTGAAATTTTTTTTAATCTGTCTTTAAATCAACCATTTTATTGAAAATTTTAAATGTAGTAGATAAATTGCATTCTTCTGCTCTTAGATAATGTCCTAAATCATCCACGTACAAGAACTCCTCGTACGCCTAATCAGAACATCACATCTAAAACACCTACTTCATCGAGGAAAAATACCAAGGAATCAGGGGCTGGTCCTAGCCGAAATTTGATTCGTTCGATTAGTACTGATGACTGTCAAACTGTTGGTTCTGTGGACACGTCTGAAGATACAGACGGTAACATAACTTCAGGAAGTATACATGGTAACGAAGTGTTGTCTTTGGATCCTGAATGTTCACCGCAAGAGTTTCCATCAGATTCAAAAAGAAAGACTTCACAACGAAAACAAGTGAAATCGACAGGAAAATCACAGAAAAGTATGTTTATTGTAATTCTGAGTATTAGATGAATGTAGTTAACTATTCATTAAGGCTAACAAAACTTTAAAAAATGAAAACTACCATTTTAAAAAATACAATAAAACTGTAAATTTTTAAAACAAAATTTTCATCTAATTGTTAATTGATCAGTTTTAGAAGAAGATTTAGCGATGGAACAGAATTTTGGACCACTACCAGAAGAAGGAAGCACTATATTCACTGGGTGTAATTTCCTTCTTACTTACACTCTGAATAAGAAAACAAAATACTCTGGAATTCAGAAACAAAATACTGAAAGTTCTGATTGTAAAGAATCCAGTAAGTAGATGATTTATGGCATTGATATGAAATAGATAACACAAAATTTTAGTTTTAACTAGGGTCAAATTTCTTAAATCTGAATCCAATTTTTTTTACTTTGAATCTCAAATTCCAACTTGAATCTGTTTTTCTCACTATTGTTTAAAAAGACCTTCAGAATAATTAAAAAACCTGATATCACCGATTAAAAACAAAGCAAATATGTAATTTTTAAATGCATGATATAAATTGTCTGGCAATCTAATCAGCGTCTATCTATGACCATAATTTTTTACCGTTGCAATGATTTGTTATTTTTCTTAATTTTGTGTTCATTTGAGTTATTGTAGAATGGTTATGTCATTTTCTCATTTGTCTTTTATTCCGTTTGCTTTCAGCTGGCGATGAAGAATGGTTCCATGTGAAGTCGTTTAATAAACAACGCCTTCGCCTTCAGATAAAGAAAGGTGGTGGCAAATTGTACCAAACACTGCAACAAGTACCACCTAATGAGTACAGCAACACGTACCTGATAACAGATCAACCCAGTTGTACCCCCTTGTACTTGCAATGCTTGGTACATGGAATTACTATTTATAACCACAAGAGCATTATAGATTGCTGTAAAGAGGTGAGTGGAATAAATAAAATTATTTAAACAAAGCTATCTTAAACACTCAAACTGCTATTGACAAAAATAACCTATGCTAACCCAATCGACAATTATAGTTCATATTAGTTTTTTTTCAATTTTCTCCAGAACCACAAATTTTTGAAGTTGTGACAAGAGCATTTTTCTTGATTAGTAAATTAATAGGTCAGGAATTTCAAAATCGACTTTGTTTGTTAATTTTGAAAAATTATGTGCATGAAAAATTAGATTGTTTCATAATCGAAAGAGAGGGTTAATAAAATTATGTTTTCAGAAGCAACCGTTTAAACAGATAGAAACACATTATTTACTTCCTGCGGGATGGTCATTGGAAAGGACTGTTTACTGTAACCCAAAGAAAAATTGCAAACCTTTCAAGAAGTTGAAGGGAAAAGTTTTACTGTCTTTGAATATGAACAAAGCATCCTTGCAGTTTTGGAAGAAACTCCTTGAAGCAGCCAGTGCTAAGGTGATTGTACATAAAGACAAAGGTGAGGTATTTCTTAGGAAGATTTTAAAAGTTGTATTTTATTGTTCTTGTGAAAATATGGGTTCAGTTCTTAACACATATAAAATATATTATAGCAAGCCTTAGCCTAATGTACTCGCTATTCTCACTCAGTCTATGGCTTACAGCCTATGATGTATCTGTTTCAGACCACACCAACAGGTAAAAAATATTTATTTAAAGTTCATGAAAAATTATATTTTCATATGAAAACCCACTTAATAAATAAAACTTTTAACCCTAGAACTGGTGATATATTTTGTGACTGGCATTGTGGCATTTAACCCTTTCTAAACTGGCATTGTCCTTGTATATGGCCAATTATACAGCTGTTACAGGATTGATTATTTATGGCATTTCTGATTGTTTAACAGTAGTAAAATGTATACTAATCGATTTATGGCATTTCAAGCTTCTTTTGATAGTAAAACCATCCAACAAGAATTTCTATTTTTAAATCTATACAGGCCTAAAGTTGAGTTTCAACTGCAGTAAGCTGAGCCTCATAGCTCTCAGATTTGTTAGCCAATTTCTTTTTGTCTTTTTAGGTATAAATAACCCTAAAATGGATCATAATTTGAATTCAAGTGATATTCTTGAATTAATAATGGAAAATAATGATGTTTCTGATAGTGCTAGTGATGTAATCCTAGACTTTGAGGTAATCCTTCAGATGACTCTGAATAAATATTTTATTAATTTGTAAACTGTGTACTTTTTCAATGATTTTAGTGAAAATTAGTAGAAATAAGTAAATATTTTTTAATTGACAAGTAAATACTGCATACTTTTTACATTTGTATTTTTAAAAAAAAGTTTTTGTGCTGTTTATTACTGATGGAAAATGAAAAATAATTTTCAGAAAATCAATCTTTCAACTTGTGAACACGGGGTCATTCTTATTATAATGGTACAGCTACTTAATTTTATGTTAATATTATAGTCTAGTTAACACATTGAACACATTGATATATAACACTTTATTTTTATCGTGAAGCTATTATTGTTTACGATTTTTTAAGAATAATGCTGCATAGTATGGTAAAATGCCATGCCAGTTAGGGCTAAAATACCCACCAGTTCCAGGCTTAATTGACTGAGCGGAGCGAAGGTTTGGCCAAACGCATTAAGCGATTTTGAAATTGGTACAGAGGTACTTTGTGTAAATTACACTAAATGACTTATGTGTAAGATGTTTTCTTATTCGCTTATGTTTCAAGATAGTGGATTCTGATTTACAATATGTGTACACTGTTTTAGCCAAACACATCGACCAATTGTTTTGTAAGTTAATACGAAGATACCTTATATAAAATGCAAATGACATATGTATAACTCCTCATTTACTTCTGTTTCAAGATGGTGACCTCTGATTTAACAATGAGTGTACTCAGTTTTGGCCAAATGTATTGTCCGACTGTTTTGAAATTTGGTACAAGGATATCTTGTATGTAACCCAAGTGATGTGTATGTAACATTTTTTCCTATTTATTTCCATTTTGAGATAGTAGTCACTGATTTAACGATGACAAGTCTATGCGGATTTAATCAAATGCATTAGCCGATTGTTTTAAAATTTAGTACAAAGTTACCTTGTATACAGCCTGAAAGGCATATATGAAAGATTTTTTCCCATTCACTTCCATTTTAAGATGCCGGGCTCTGATTCAATTTTGAGAGTGTAGTTGCTGGTTATTTCCTGAAGTAATAGCTGAACTGCAAAACCTATCTTTATTTTTACTGCTTTATGGAGAAAGATAAAAAAATTCCAATAAAGTTGGTCCAGTAAAATTTTATTTAAATATTATGTTTACTGGTTAAATTGATAAAAAAACTTATGAGCACTGTTGTGGAGTGCTCTGTATATTCATTAAAATATACTGCAAGATCTACTATTTGAACTACTAGTAATATTTACAAACTTTTATGTAGTTGAATATCCACCGACACAAAATAGTATATTCTTATTATTTATTTATATTTGTAAGCCTTAAACGGTTTTTTTTTTTTACCTAGATAAATGATATGTTACTGAAACTAAATTTTTAAAAAGTTGTATATTTTTCTAACAATAATTAATTTGATAGAAGAAGGTTTTAATTTCCTAAAATAAAATACACTTAACATATAAAATATATAATTAACATAATATAAACAATTAGGTTATCAACAACGACAATGGCCAATGACCTCCCACAATGCTGACGTCAGCTGCCCACAATGCTGGCATATAACCTAATGAAAATATGTATTTATTGAAATAATCATTTAAACAGTGGGGAATAGTAAAAATACTTATGAAATTTCACTAACAAAATCAGTATAAATGTATGCATGGAGTATCAAAAATAAATAATAATGAAAGGATATGTTAAACTGAGCATGTAAAGTAAGCCGTCTTGGATGACAGAATAAAACATAACACATGGGTGGATATTGAAATTGACAAACATTGACTGCAGTGCTCTAAGTAGATGGACTAAATTCAGAAAATAGCTGTTGTTATTTTAGCTAGCATTGATATTCACTGACAATGGCAAAGTGATAGAAAAGTAGAAGAGGCATACATAGTCAACAATCTTGTTTCTAGTGATGCAGCCGCAGCTGTATACTTTATTCCATTGTTTAATTTAAAAGGGTTCATTTTTCAGAAATACATTGTGAGAAAATAAAATTACCTACTACATTTTTGACATCAAACTTTAGATGCTATTGATTCTAAAACACATCTTTAAAAAAAAAATGTGTGTCTTGTAATATGGTAGTAGGTAAAAAAGCACTATTGCTACACAACAGCTATGTTGGATTGAGTCTGACTTACTACTGCTAGCGTAAATTTCCTACGTGAGGAAAAGGTTTAATACGTTTAATAATGTCAGCTACAATGCCCTATAACCATGGCACCCAAGGCAAGCACCTTGCTCGCCTCCCCTTAGTGGTGATTGTGTGACAATAACCAATGTTATGTACCTCTCAAACCATTACAAGATAACAAAAGTTACGTAATATTAGTAATAAAGAACCACTAATTACCAAAGTTAACATAATGAATAAACAGTCAATTAATATTGAAATAAGCTGGCTGTTTGATGAACATCTGTTATTGTATTGATCTCTGTTTAGTTACCATTGTGACTTTTGTATATCATATTGTCACATTTGATTTTTTTCAATCAACAACAAGGGCTGTGGGGTTGACCAGTCAGTTTGTTGCATCTCTGAACTGTCACTTGAAGGTTGTGGGTTCAAGAGGCAGTTAATGCTTTTTTGTACCCTTACTGTTAATGCTGATCCCTTGTTTTCATTAGTCTGGCATAAAGTATGGATGTTAAGCAAAACAATTAAAATATTTAGTCAACAATCCACTTGGATTAGTGAAATTATAATAAAAATTATATCAACTGTTTATACTATCATATGCCGTAGTTGGTCACACTTTATAAATTGAATGGAATAAATTTTGTTCTATTCAATTTATAAAGTGTGGCCAGTAAAAGCATATTGTACAAAAAGTTGTATTTTTATTCTTGGCTTCATTATGTGATATAGCTTCTCCATATTGAATGAAAAAATTTAAGCATATTGTTAGGCTATGTTGTGTCAAATTTATTTGCTTAATGTGTTTAACTACAATCTCAAAATAACTAGTAACAACAGTTGTTATCCATTTCAGTTACAAATTTGAATACGATCGCGGTGATTGTCGCTGATGTTGGTTGCAGTATTGATTTAATTGATGTTGCAAACCAGAACTCTGTACCTGTTGTTTCTCTAGTCTGGGTCCAGCAATGCATCATTGATGGAGCACTTAGGCCGTTTGATGGGCACCCGGACTACTTATTTAATCATATATCTGAACCTGAAAGTCCTGAGTATTAAGGTCTGTAAGTCAGTTTGTTTTACAAGTAAGTTATGTAAATAAAATTGCAAATATACTTTAGGTGGTAAATTTGTATTTTTTCAAGAAGTTATAATAAAAACTTTAATAATTTTTGATAATATTTTCATGTTCAGTTGTTCACTTAAATCTACTTTTGATACCTATTCAAACAAATTCCCTCTCAGTAAGGCTGTGATTATCTGAAAAATCTGGTATAATTAATATTTTTGTTTTGATGCCTGTGGTACAAATTTTTAGTGTTTTGGTTTCATCTTTGTGTGCATGTTGCGTAATTATATTTAAAACCATTAACTGTTACTCCTAGCTCTGCTAATTAACATATTTTCTAAAGCATTTGCATGAATTTCACTTCAGAAATAATCGGCTTCTCTTCGTCCATATTGTTTTTATTTACACAACAGTATAGTTTGAATTATATGAGAGTGAATCAATCGAGTAGAAGATTCAAAAATTAAAGTGACATAAATAGTCTATCTTTCAACAACATCCGATTTAAATGTTTTAAAAATTAGTTTAATAGAAATTATTACTTTATATGATATTTTAAATATGAATCATTGAAGAGTATGTGAAGGCTGTAGCACATACAGTCATGGATGTGGAAGTGGAACAAGGAGATACGTAGTTTTGCAGACAGTTGCAGTTGCAAACTTGGAGTATACTAGTGCTATTTCCAATAAAATTAAAATTGCTTACCGCAACTCTTAGTTTGCTCTAATCCCTTAATCACATGTTGTCCTCTTGGATATGGATGCAGTGATCCCAGTGTTTTTCCATGATTCCATGCATCCCTGGAAGTTTATAAGTGTAAGTGTTCAAATCATGTTGTGAAATTCTGCCTGGATCCTCAGTTTCCTGGACTGAAATGCAGCAATGCATTTTGTGCCCAAATTGTCTGATAAGATGCATTGCACAGACCCGTACAACATTCCTACGTTTGCACAAATATCATGGATTATTCACGTATGAACCTGTTGTACTTTTACAATGTTTTTCGATGTTGTGCTTGTTGGTGGTCGACCTGATCGCTCATCATTGTTAATCTTGAAGTAAAATTTGATGTAGGTTCTTTGCTCTTTAAAAAATTTACACAAGTTCAAAAAATTGCTGTAACACTGAAACACAATGTTACACAAAAGCACAAACTCAAGGACACGGCCTCTTACCGTTGGCTGTTGGCACACTAATTCACAAAGAATATGTTCACCCACTCTACTGGCAGCAGGTCATACCACAAATGGTTTGTGCAAACTTTTGGGTAGCACCTCGTATGCACGGTCACAAAATTAATGCACATTAGACATGTTGCGTGTAGAAAAGGAGTAGTGATTTACTGATAAAAAGACATGATGGAATGATATGCAGCTTGAAAATGATTGTTAGGATTTGAGTAGTTTGAAATAGTACATCGGTCAGTATGAATGGTTGTTTGGCTGGGATTGTTAAAAACTCACATTTTGTCCCCACATTAGAATTAAGAGTAGCATATTGTACAAGCTGCAATGTGTAAATGAGTTAATTGGAATTGGAGACTATATGTGACAGTTTGAAATTACAAAGGGTTTTTTTAACTGGTGGCTTAACCATGTTTTTGTATTATATGAAGTCTTCACCTCTGCCTTACCTAATTCTCTGTTTAGGAACTCTTCCTACCCTTGTGGACAAATAACATTCTTCAGCCTTTTGTTTGTCAGAAAACTATGTTTTATCTAATATCTAATACTCTTGCTCAGTAATTTAGTAAACCCCTCCTTAATGTTGTACTCATTTGTATTTTAGACTGTTGCGCATATCCTTGGTTATTTATTTACATTTAAAATTTCTTTACTTTTCAGTTATCCCTTTTGGCCATTGTATTCCTTTAATGTTACATTGTGATAATATCATTGTATAATTTATAAATTTTCTCTTTGTATGTTAGTGCTATACATTAACACAAAAATACAAATACTTATTCTACACTATGATTATTTGCATTTGTAACAATAAGTTTTTTATGCATTATTTTTTATGTATTGTTCTTTAGTTACATAGCATGTGTTAATTTGTACTAGTTTAAAAATGCCTAATAAAATCTAATAAAGCAAGTTTTATTAATATTTTTTTATAACAGTTTAATAATAATATTTCAGACTAATGATGCTGGGCTATAATAATGTTTCTCCATTGATAAATTTTTTGTTGCCCTAGTCAGTGTTAAATTGTATATATAAATTACAAATTACAGGCATAATTATGTAATTTTGTATTTTACGAACTCACTATATATAGTTGTGTAGAAACTTGTTTTCTGAAGTTCTGTGTTAACTGAATTATAATTTAATAGTAATCTATATTATAAGGTTAATTAATGACTTTCACACTTGTTTTCTCTAATAGCTCTGTTTTACTTAAAATACTGTTATCCAAGCTATTCTTGATTCCAATTAACTCAGTTAAGCAAGTTTCTACTATAGAAAAAATTCTGTAGTAGGAAGAGGGGCATCCTCAGTAGCTATCAATTGTTTGATGTCAATTGAAACATTTAAAATTTTTACTAATTATTTTGTTTTCAAAATGTATAACTTCTTGGAAAATATTATTGTTAATTATTAAGTTTTTTCTTTAAATCTCACTTTTGATGTACAATTTTTACAGTACATTATTATTATTTACTGGTAATTTAGAATTTACATCATTCAGGTACAACTTTGTAATAAGCGATGTATGTTTTATTAGGCCTGTTTCACATTTTAGGTTTACCATGTAGTGACGGAACAGAAATGTGATGACCTGATATTAAATAAATTTGTTCTTAATTAACTAGTTAATTAGAGTTCACTGCTCTATTTTCTTTGTCACTAGACAAAATTATTTTATATACTTTTGATTGTTTCTGTCTATTTTTGTTATATAGAAAATATGGTGATCATGAGAACAAACAGTCCTGAAATTTTGATGGATATACAGACCCTCGATTATCAGATATACTCTTTCAGTGGTCCTTTTCCGGTATGGAGAATTTCTGATAATCGAGGGGTTTTTTTGAAAAAGAACTGCAAACAAAGAATAAAATGCAGAAAAAATTAGAAAAAGCTTTCATTAACACATGAGCACATTTTGAGGCAGATTGATTGTTTTACTTCCATTGTGCCCTGTGTATGACTGAGGGTGATATATGGTGACA
The DNA here is from genome assembly GCA_022606455.1 of Callitettix versicolor. Taxonomy (NCBI): domain Eukaryota; kingdom Metazoa; phylum Arthropoda; class Insecta; order Hemiptera; family Cercopidae; genus Callitettix; species Callitettix versicolor. The sequence continues at coordinate 73,161,979 of CM040190.1, forward strand.
GACAGAAAGAAAGAGATCAGTGATAAAATCTGTACAGTATGCCTGATTCATAAAAACAAATTTATTATCGTTAGGTTATTTAATGGAAGTTTGTTTATGATCAGAATCAATAAACAATGGAACAGGCCTAATTTTTTTAGTATAAGCTATGATAATCATTTTTTAAAAGTATAATTTTATATTTAGGAATATGTTTCATATAAATGTTGGTACATTCTACCTCAGTTATAAAAAGACTACAGTGTACAATAGAGTTGTGGGTACTGAAGGGTACTGTAAAATTATTATCAAATCATAAATATAATATTCCGTAGTTTTTTAAAATATTTTAAATAAATTATATTTCATGAACTCTTTAATTTCTGTACATAATTTTATTTAAATAACCTTAATTCAATGTTTTTTTACAACTGCATTGTTTGAATTTCATACGCTGAATATTGTGCATATTGAGTTATGAACTTTACGACTTCAAACAGCTGCTCCAAATATGATTTTACTTCTGATAATCAGGTGTCCGTTAACTGGGGTGTCTACTGCATTCATTTTCAGGTCTTCTAAATAAAAAAAATGATTACTTAAAGGTTATAACATCTTTTAAAATGCTATTACAGCCCTGATTTTTTTATAGTAAAACAAAATTTTGATTTTTCATTAACATAAACATATTTGGAAAATATATTTTTATGTTCATTGCACTGTTTTAAAACATTATAAATAACACATTTTTTTTCTGAACTGAATGTTTTCACTTATTGATATGACAACATCATTGTTGAACATTATTGAAACACTTATTGTGTTTACAACACCACTTACAACTTATATTTAATTTTAAAAACTAAGATAATAAACTAAACACACTACTGAACAAAAATTGTAACCTCAAATAATTTCAGGAAGTACCCTAACATGGTAGAATAGTGGTGGTCAGTTCATTACAACTCTGACTTACATGCTTGTTCACGTTTAGGTAGTGCATTGATTTTTTTTTTTTTTTTTTTTTTTTTGTTATATCGATCTTCTGTCTTCATTAGTATAATTGGCATAACGTAAAGACAAAAAATAAAAACGATTTCACAACACTAAAATAAAGAAGACAAATTAGTATTAGTTGCTTCTAAAATTCTCAGCTGACAGTCAGGCCCTCTTCAAAATTGTATGTATAACATCATGTATAATGCACGAACTTCAGTTCTATATCACTATGGTCAATCTGTGATTATTTCTCTTTCATTTGATAACAATATCAATTGCAGTTGTGTGAAAAGGGGTGTATTTTATGACCCACAAATAAAAGCCGATATTTTGATCTTATGTTTTTTCACAACAACCTGTGGCTCAATATACAGGCCTGGTATTGTGTTTTTGAATATTTTTTCAAGTTGATATATCATTATGTAGTGTCCAAAAGGTAGAGTACAAAAAACAAGTTAATAGGTTATTTATTTGAAAAAATTTGGAGAATGTATCTGCCCGATTGATTTTGAGAAATCAGGATATTTTTATTTTTGTAGTTGATAGCGCCAGCTGGATTTTTGGGAGAATGGGAAGATATGAGAAAGTGTGCAGTGTTCTTGCATCATTTAATTTGTTTTTTCGACTTAAATAACTGACAGCTGTCAATAAATTAAATTAATTTTATTTTTATTCTAGCCATACCTACTACAGCACTGTACTCCAGCATGCTGACAGGAAACATTATTGGAAATCTTAAATTTTTTGTAAACAATACTTTTATATGTTTAAGTTGGCAAATACACACGCCTCTTACAACTTAAACACTTTGTTATTTCATGACTCACCAGCAGTAAGCTACACCATCCACTTCAAAATAATTTTGAGAACAATTAAATAATTAATGATAGACATGTGAAACAGGCCTCTGTTGCAAATATGGTTGATTTAATTAATGTCAGTATTGTAACAAACATGGTGTATTAAAAATATAATTTTACTTCATCAATATTTCAAGTAATGTTAAAAAACATTTTAAATATCCTATAATTTTATTTTATTCAAGTTGAATGGTGGTAAAAAACAGAAAATCATGTTACATTTTTTTATGTTGTTAAATTCTGATTAAGTATAAGTGTAACCACTGTGTATAAATGTAACCATTGTTTTAATTTTTAACAAAATAGAATTTATATTTTTCTGTGCAATTATTTTTTCTACGTGACATTTAGTTTGATACCCCACATAATAGGGTCCCCCGTTAGTTTAGTTCCCCCAGAATCAGTAATACAGTAGAACCGTGATAATGATTTTTTTAAAATCCCCTTGAAACCACATAACACTCAATGTTAAAAACATCCTGTATTAAGTAATATTTTGGCTTACAACTTCAATTTAACACATTTTTTCAGCTTGAGGTAAATCTTAAAATCCTTATATTATGAATATCTAATGTACAAAACGAATACAACGTATTTTACAAAAACTCTGTTTTAGTATAGTAATTCAGATGCATGTCTCAACATGAAAACAATAGCACTTGCTTTTATTTCTACATCATTTTGAGTACTGTCAGTATTTATATAGGGTAACAGTTGAAAATCATTTGTAAAATAAAGGTTGAACTCTTACATATTTGTTACAGAGGTTCTCATTCAGTTTTTAAGAAGCCCTTTTGTAACGAATATTGGCTGCATTTAACCTCTATATAACGAACCTCGTTTTTAAGAATATTCTGTTATAACAAATTTTTTCTTTGGTCCTTTGAGATTTTTACATCAGGGTTCTACTGTAATTATTTTTTCATGTATCAAAAATCATCACTTAATGCTATATATTTCCCAAATCATTATTGAAAATTTGTAGTCATTCAAAAGTTCAGTTGGGAGAAAACAAGTATATGTATGACAATTTGCAAAAGAAGTGGTTTAGGTTAATAATAATAATAATAATAATAAAATATATTTAAGCCTGTCACATCACAGTTAGCTGTAAAATATTGATCAAGATATAGCTATTACCTTTTTAAAAATTTTTTTGTTTATCATTATAACATTGCAATTAATTATTTACTAACGTTAATTTTTTTATCTATAACAAATAAATGATTACTTACAACCCGGAAAGTGGTAGTTTTTCAGCTAAAATGTTGTCCAGTCTGACAGCAATAATACTTGTAATAAGATGGTGCTATATTATTTCTGCTTGGAAGCGATGTTTTAAAAAAAGTTACCAAAAGTTATTTTGTATTTAATATGGTTGGTTTTATTGTAAGCTATTGCAGTGTTTAATAAACACTTTTACATTTACAATACAATTTTGATAGTTCAGTGTCCTATATTTTCTTTCTCGAGTTATAAATCTGTTATTAAACTTAAAAAAAAAATTGAACTTACTAGGTTATTTTTGGTGATTGCTTTGAATCAGTGTCTAATTTGTTCTTTTGATTTTAAATTTATCATCAGTACTTTAATGTATATTTCATTGTACTTTTTATATTTATATCATTTATATTTGATATATTGAACTGCCTGGTTTGATGGCTTGACCTTCTGGTTGCTATTAAACAATGACAAGTTTTTACACATTCCTCTTACTACATAGTTTTGATAGTTTGTCAACAAAAAAAAATTCACATGTTATTTTATTTATTTCGACATACGCCATGGATACATTTTGAATGTACCTGCATTTCTTGTATTTTTTAAAAAGTTTATAAGTTTTTATAAACTTTACTTTATAATTATGTGATATAAAAATAAAATGTTTTATCCTGTCAATTATCGTCTTATTACTTCCAGCCTGTAAAGAGGTGTATTGACAAAAGCCAAAAAATGAATGAAAATTTTGAAAAATTGGAATGACTGTTAATTTTCGCCTCATATTGGTCACCATTTTGTAATAAAATATTTATAAACTGATATGTATTAACAAAAACACAAGAAATCAGTCTTATTTTATCAACTAATCTATGAAATTTAAAATAAATGGAATTTACGACTTGGGTACACATAATTTCTCATTTACATTAAATTTTATTTAGGTACAACATAATGAAATGAATTGTTCATTTATTTTAAAAGTCTTTCACCTATTTATACAAAGGTCCACTTTCCTTCAGCGTTGTTCACTTATAACTCGCTTAGTCTAGTTTGTATCATTTATAGTCTTAAAAAAAATTATCTATCCTACAGCTACTAAAATTTTGTATTAAAATTTTTTTTATAATACCAAAAGTAATTACAATTTTTTAACTTTATTTTACCAGAGCTTTTTAGCTCAGAGGTTTACATAAAACCGCCTCGATGGCCTAGTGGATAGCGTACTAGGCTTTCACCCGGGTTCGATTCCCGGCCAGGGTTTGTCATTTTCATATGCTATAAGTCATCCCATCATCTGCATTAGCCCAAGTGTGCACAATAGTCGGATGTTAAAAACACACACACACACACAAAAAAAAAGAAAAGCAGTTTACATAAGTCTCACTAATTATATATATATATATATATATATATATATATATATATATATATATATATATATATATATATATATATATATATGAAATAAAGGTACTCACTTCACCTCTGTGAACTTAATATATAAACTGTTAAATAAGAAACAGTTATTTCAACAACTATGGTTGCTGAATAACAGAAACATTAGATGGTGGAAATTAGACTATTATTATGTGCCACTAAAATTATAATGAATTTATAATTTTTCAGTGTATGATATTGAATTTTTTGTTACATATATATTTTGCATATAAACTATATTATATGGAAAGATGCAGAAAATTTAAAGTCAAGATATATAGTGCCTATCAGTATCTGTTATAGGGCAATGCATTCTGCCTTATATGGTTTTTCGTTAGACAAATGTGGAATCAGACACAATTACATCGACAACACTTCTCTTATATATAATAAAATCTTAAACATAAAAAAGAAAATCAGAAAGTTGTATCTCAGGGAGGGGTTTCAAACCGGTCCTTATCTGTAGCCATATGCCATATTCCTAACATGTATGTTAATAGTTATCTTAAATTATAGATTACTGTTTTAAAAATTCTTTAATTTTATGAAAATCTCAGATCAAATTAAGATTTATTATTTATTTGTTAAAATAGAATGGCCAAAAATTTTATGTTCTATAGCAGTGACTATAGAGTTCACTGCTGTTGTATTTCACTCAAGGTTCTTTAATTAACACTTCTTGTAATAATTCTTCTTTTATAATTAATTTGCCACTACCAGAACACTTTAAGATCTTGTTGTGGTATCCTCTTGCCGACTCCCCCTTTCCAACACATAGTTTTTCTGTTTTATATCTTCAGTATGTCTCTTTATGGGCGACAGAAAGTTCTCGAATATGCCACTTTTTTTCTCTAGCTTCGCAACAAATCAGATGTCCAATTTTCATAACCACGGCACATCAGTCTGCCTCGATATTTTCTTGCAAGCTAAAATTAACCTATCTTGCTGCAGATATTTTCCCAAAATAATAATTTTTAAACTTGTTCCTGATAATGTGATGTACACAAAAGATTGTTTATTTATTTGCCGAAATCTGTGTATATGGTTTTCATCTAGTCTGACTGAATAAATGATTATGCTATGATTAAAGTGCTATAGATGTTTGGAATATTGTAGGCTATGTGGCTCTGATGTCATGGATCGTCTGTCATTACAGACAATGGTCATTAGACAACCTTCGTATGGCTTATGCAGGTTGCAGGTTGATATTTATTTTAGAAAATGGAACTGTTGGCTTATTCTAAAATTATGAATTGTTGCACAATTTGTTCTAAATTAAATGTGTGCATCTTTTAATGTATTCAAACATGAAAATCAAAAACCGATATTTTTTTAAACAATAATAACTGTAAGGTATTGTTTACAATCACATTCTCCTTTGCTATTCTTATACAAATATACAATTTTATTGACATATAAACTTATCTAAATGCCTACAGACTTATTACAAGAGAAGAATAACAGAATTGGAGCAGCTTACATTATTTATGTATTTAGAAATTGAATTGGTAGTTTGATTCTAAATTACATATTTTATTTCATCATTGTATGTATTCACATGGAAAATGTGAAAAATTATTTTTACTTACTAACGTTGCAATAAAAGTGATTTCATATGATTAATTACCACATCTTGCCTCCTAATTGGTTTTGTTCAAATTAAAGTTTGTACTTTCCTTACTATAGAAAGCAATAACAATGCAATTATCGCATAATATCTCAGTCTGCTACAAAAACAAAAATTGGAAAGCAGATGTAAATTATTTACAAAGCATGATCTATGAAAATGATCATTAAAAATCTTGTTTTCAATGAAATTACAGCAGGGGTCTATACTACCAACACAGAAATGAGTAATACAAACTATGAATAAATATTTATTCAACAAAATAATACAATTATCCATTTCCAGTTAGCCTATAAATATATTATAAAACATAACACTTACATAAAATTCGATACATTTAACAAAAACGCTCAGTTACAAAAGTATAAAATCTTTATAAAGCAACTTGTATAAAACAATGTAAGTTCTTTGATCTGAAAACAGTCTTCAAAACTTTATTAACTGACTAGTCTTATATTTAAAAAAATTTGTAATCTGTTGAACTTGCATAAATAAATAGTGCCAAGTATATTACATAGACTTTATTCGATACTTGTGTATGAAAACTTTTATTAGGCCGATAGTGCTTTTAAAATTAGGAAATCCCTACAAATAAACTCAAAAATAAAAAAAATTCCTTACAGCTAAAACTATTTAGCTTCAGAAATGAAACAAAAACCACTGGTTGCTACCTCTCAAAACATTTCCATTTGGAAGCTGTTGGGCAAAATGTGAACAAAACGCTTAGTGCTTGGAACAGGACATTTAAAACCTAACCTAACTTAGCCAAATCCTCACATTATTCCTCTACAACTCAACTTACCCCAACACGTTTTATTTATTAATTTTTTTTTTTAGACAATATTTATGGGTCTGGAAAGTGCTGCAATGTTTAATTCAATCACATGCTTTAAAAAAGGGATGATTTTTTTTCTTATACCACTAACATCCTTGTATCATGTTAAATTACACAATGGCGATCTAATCTAGAATGTACTTTAAATTCTTGTAAATATAGCAGAACCTTGGAAACTCAACTGATTCTTACTAACTCAATATGGAAGCATGAAGTAGTAAGTTCATCACTCAACATATTGAAGGGTTTTTAATATCTAAAAACACTTGTGCTACTTGACAATGTCCAAACAGCTTCTGATGTTGAACAGTTTAGATATAGAGAAATAGAAATAATGTTTCTTTCTCTAAATGTTATTTCACTTTGACAGCCGGTGGACCAGGGTATTTCAGAATATTTAAAGAAAATATTTTTACAAAAAATTCTGTCACTTCTAATTCTAGCGATTGATGAGGGCAAAGGGCATGATTTAAAAACTAAAAAAAAAGTTATTGCGTGTCATGGATGGATCATTGGATAAAGTACTCTTTATAACCTTTGTCCATTCTTCGAAAAAGCTTCTCGACCATTCTACGAACAACTTCTCAGAGATGGAAGACGATGTAGACATCAATCTGTTGCCATTAATAGCAAAAAATCTAGGCTGTGAAAATGCCTGTCGTGCTGACATTTATGAATGGACACAGCAAGTCGTCTTAAGAATCTGGTGAGCGTCTTGAAGATGGTAAAATTATCATAATGATAGAAGATAAAAATGTAGAAGAGTATCAGAGGACGAGGAGTTTAAAGATAACAAGCTAAAGTGAGAAGATGAATCACGGTGAAGGATTAAAGGCTGTTGAAGGAGCATCTCTAAAGGACGTTTTATGCTTTTACCAGTTTTGTGATGAAGCAGCGAGGCGCAGAACTCAGCGTAAGAAGTAGTCAAGTCATCAACAGCTTTTCACCACAGAACTCATTGCACTAGTGTTATCATAGTGTACATACTTTTTGGAACTAAGTTTCAATTCTTACACTGTTATTTATCATAAATGTATTGTTTTATGACCTGAAATTATATGTACACCAAATATAATTTACAGAACAGATTTTTAATGTGAATTACAACTATGATTCTGTAAAACTCTACATTTCAGTAATCAACACCACCTTTGTGCAAATTAGGTTGAGTTTGTGAGGTTGTACAATACATGTAACTAAGGAGGATAATTTTTTGTTCAGAAGATAAACGAGGTGTATTTATTAGATGATTATAGTGAAAGAAATATTGAAATTGGAAAGGGATGCGAACAATTGCATGGAGATGAATGTGAAAGAACATGAAATTGAGGCATGTATATTTGGAAAACATGTTACTTATTTGAGCATATACTGGACTTAAATTTGAATATTATTTACAGGACAGTGATAATTTGTACGATGTTAATATTTATTTAGAGTTAAAAGTAGACATTCTTTTTGCCTCATACATTTAACAATGATGACCAAGGTTATGATCGATCTATTTTTTTCAGTTCTTAGGGGCTACATGTGAATTAATAAAAATCATTAGAACCTTTAAGAAAATTTATATTTTGTGTTTCATTGCCATTAATTCTACATCTTGACTTAGAGACAAGAATTATTGGGTAGCTAAGTCGTGTGATGGAATCAAGAAAGTTGTGGAAAAAATATTAAGATGTCACGGAACCAAGTTAACAGTGAAATTTAGTGATAAAGTATACTTGTTTTATATTATAACCCAATGTAGATTTACAAAAGGCATCACAATTCTTATTCTTACTAAGCAGTACATATTATAATTTTATTTGAAATACTGCATTCAACTTAAATTTTCCATTGCTATTATGGATGTTGGATTTACAGAGTAATAAGTAATTATTACCAAAGTATATTAAAGAAGATGTGTTTGGATTCATAACTTCTGTTTATTCCGACTTTGATTTCCATTTATAAGGTTATGTTTGATCGAAATTTATACCGGATCTATTATAATCACAGCTTTTAGCAGTCTTACAGACTTAATGGAAACAAATTTTATAATGAATTAAGAAAATTTAACTTGTGCTCCATCAAATTAAATGTATTAGATGATAATATACCATCTAGTTGTATAATAGGAACAACCAATTTTCTATGTTGAAGCTCAAGTATTTGCTAGTAATCAAAATAATCATATAGGCAATGAACATATCTCCTTAGCATAACAGAAAATAATAAATTCACCTAAACAAACATTTTGATATATGAAAATTAATGTCTAGTTCAATAAATATCGATAGTCACAGTGGAAATAACATCAACATGTGGACTAATTTTTATGTAAAAAAAATTGTTTTCCAATGTATTTTTGTGAATATATATTTTTGGGTTCCGTAGTCATGTTGATTTTTATGCTAATTCTAAAATGTAAGAGGAAGAGTTACTGACAAAGATATTTTCATTTTGGTAATTAATTTAGTAAAAAATATCCAAAATGTTAGATTTCGTGATTTTTAACAATGATTTTTTTAGTTATTTGTAATAATGATAGCACCAAATTTGAAAAATGCTACATTATTAAAAAAGAACTAAATATTTTATATTAAAACTAAACTCTTTAAAAAGGTAAATACTGAGTACAAGGGAATTTTTGAGGTATTGAACATTTAAAAACAATATACTGTACAAAATAAAATCTATGGCCACGTTTTTTCTTAGGCTACAAGATATTGGATATTTAACATACAAGTTCAGAATATCTTTACTGTTCAGAATTTTTATAGAAGCAACAAATTTTAACAGTATAAAACTTCAACAAACCCTTCAAAAATTAGTGTTTGCTGAATATGAACATTATGTCTTAATACCGCAAAAAACTAATTTTTGATAATTTATTCGTATTGCACTATTCTTTTACCAATACAAATCCTGAACAGTTAATATTTTAGGTGTGGAGGGGTTTTTTGTGCTTAAATATATTAAATCAGATCAGCATTTCAGTTGAAAATTGGTCACTTTTACAAGTATTTTTATACCTGTTTTGGAAGTTACAGTGCAAACAGAACAAACCAATAACCTACCAACTGAAGAGTACTCTTAATCACTACCTTAGCAGTAATACAGTAAATGAATATTAAAGCATAGGAATACTGAATACCACCATAGAACCATTGCCGTAACAACCATATTTCAATCCCCTCGACTGCATAGAAGAAAGTGTCATCGCAGATGGTTTTTCTTCAGTTCTTGTTCCACTTCTAACATTATCTTGTCGATGACAGCATCTAAGTCTTGGAGCGTGTTATTGTTGTATATTACCAGGTCCCAGTCATCGACTGAATCTAGATCACATTCAGATGCTTTATCATCTATACCTGAAAAAGTAAAAAAGAAATTTGTTTAAAATGTTGTTGAATAAGCTATTAATTAGGTATATGATTGTAGCAATACATAGGGACCACTAACACTTCCAGCAGTGTGAATAAGGAAAATATACAAAAAATTCTGTCAGTTATGCAACGCTAATGTCTAAGCCACATTTAGTACCAAATGAAATTTACAGTTTTCTTTAGTACGTAAGTCCAAAAAATCAATAATTCTACATAACTTTGAAAATTGATTGATGACTTTTAGAAAAATTAAAAACCTAATAATATAAATAATAAATGTGTATGTGGATTTTTTTACCTTCTGTAAAAACCCAGCCACGACTTTTTCTTACATCTTCATCAGCAACAATTCTTATAAGTTTGATGACATTGTTGAAGTGTGTTCGGAACCACTGGATGTCAGATCTTCTCCTTATGTCACTCACAACCCAAATAGGTTTTTTATCAGCTATACAGACAAATCACAAAATGAGTTACACAAATTTACTAACAACAAATGTAATATCTTTCTTTTACAAACAAAACAGTAGATTGTTTGGACTGAAATTACATTACCGTAAAATATTTATAAAATAATAACAAACTAACTTATAATACCAAAAATACATTTAATATTATTAGGATAATAAAAACCTATGTTGAAGTAAGACATTTTTTGATAAACATATGGACATATGAACATATTTGAAAGTTTTTAATTGAAAATATGTTTTCCTGAATATAGTAGTGAAACATTTATTGGTGGACTTCCAATATGACAATTATTTCAAAATCAATCTTCCTGTACAATTTTTCACTTCAAATTGTGTTTTCATTCATGTGTGATGGCCACATCTTGTTCATTCGATGCTATTTCCTATCTAATTTGACTTGGCAGCAATTTTCGGACTGACAAGGATTTATAGATTAAAGAAACATACATATAATGAGAACTTGGTTTGATGATTTCGGTTCAGTGAACCAAGTTTGTGGGTGTAGATACAGATAAATACTATGTACGGTACAGATAAATACCGTTAGTTAAATGATGATGTTAGTTCAAAACATCAGCTTCCTTCTGAACGTAGACAAGACTAGTTATTTTATTCATTATAACAATTTCTACATGTTATCCTCAAATATACCATATTTTATGGAATCTTAACCTTCCTCAATTCTTTTTGGAAACTCTGTTTCAAGACTCAAAGCTGTTTTTGATCATCACCAGGAATGGTCTTCTGAATCAAGAACAGAAGGTTACTGAAAGACTGGCATGCTTGTTCCTGTTTTTCTATTTGCTCCTTTTCATAAACATGAATATCGTTGACAGGCTTCAGTCAGGTTGTTGAGAAAACAAGGGTTCATAAACTATTCCTACCACACATATTAGCAGTAGAAAAAAACATAAACTGTAAAAATAAGTTGTTTTGAGCTGTAGTGTCTACTGAAATTTTTTTTTAATAGCAAATGAGACCTACGTTATATACACAGGCAAATGCCCTGAAACCAAACAAATATTTTTGCAAACATATGAAATCAAAGTATGTCATGAATTTGGTTCATTAACCTCCACATACAGGCAAAAAATAATAAGCTTGATTTGTGAACCAGATTCCCATGTGTGTAGTGTGTTTAATACAAAAACTGAATGAAGAAATGCCTCAACCTTTTCAAAAAGTTTTTTTACTTTCTCACTATACAAAGTAGGCTATAGAGAAAGTTTGGTGATTGAAGAAACTCATCCTGGTCCAAAAATGTGGCTTTTGCTTGAATATCTGTGTTTGTAAACATCTACAAAAAAATAGATTATTATTATTAAAATTCTTTGAACTATAAAGTGTTAAAAACTAACAGTTTTAAAAGATGATTCATTAGTTAAGGTCTCCATCAATTTGTAATTATGTAAGTGAATATATATCTATGTTAAGTCCTACCTTGAAACAGGTCAACAGCAGCTCTACAAAAGTATCCAAAGTCTTTGCTCCGTACAGCCTCACTCCAACGTATCATCTCCAACCGATATGTTTCTTTGTACACGCTGTCACTCATTAAATCATTATACTGAAGGTCCTTGGTTTTAGCGAAATGTGATTTGATAGGTGCTGATATCTTTATGTTAACAGCAACATCACCTAACCTAGAAATTTTAAAATTCTATTTTGTAAAATATATAAATAATAACATGTAAAGGCTCAAGTAGTTTGAATTAAAATAGTCATAAGAATTAATACGGAACTTGATTTCTTCATTCATACCACAGTAATTTTTCAGCAATTATGTGTTTATATTAATCAGCATCTTATAACAATAAAAAATTATAAGTACCAAAATTTATAAATGGTAATTATAAAAATACTCATCATAACCATTGGGCCTAATTCAAAACTAAATACCTTTGAAAAAATACTACTTCATAAAATAAAATAATCATTTTCAATAGGGTAAAATTCCACTAGTATAGGCATCCTACATCTCGGCACATCTTCTATGTCCTTGTTTGTCTGGTACATCTCCATGGCAGTCAAATGCAATCAGTAACTATGCACTATTTTGAATTGTTGATGTTTTTTATACGTAACACATGTAAATATAGACAACATTACCACCACACCATCATTTGGAAGTAATGACAGTGACCGTCGATACAAATTTAGCAACATGGTAAGTCTGACTGAAGACAAAACTGCAGACTGGGTTGAATTATACAAAGACTGTTGAAGAAGTATTAACTGATGAGGCTATAGTTCAAAGCATTTTCAGTCCTTTGATAAAAAAAAAGATTGGTTTGGAAGAGGTGGTCAAGAACATGGAGGTGTTACAAGATAACAAGCAGTTGCCATCATTAAACAATTTTATTACATTTGCTAAGAGCAACAGCTCATTAAATAATATAAAATTTATAAATTTGCATGTTTTAGAGATTTTATTTGGTTTGGTTTGTTAACACTGAATTGGTTTTACAACAAAAAAATAAAATCTGAAAAGTGGATTCATAGGTTCTCTTTATTTAGAAAAGCTGCTAAGACTCAGCTGATTCATCGTCTTATCCTCTACTATCCAATTCAATCATTGTCTCATGAAAGTATTTTTGAGACTTAAGTGTATTGAACAAGTGATCAGTTGTGTTTAAAAAAATACATGAATTTCTTTGTCTTAATCATTCAACGCTTTAATCATTCATCATTACTCATTCATAATTAAAATTCATATAAATACTCTGTGTAAGTATTTATAACAACTTAAACAACATTGACATCAATAAATTATAGAACATAACTTAGATATATATCTTATATATAATCCCCGCAGGGGGGGCAGACTAGCTGCACCTATTGAGAGGATTTATACGGCCCTTGCGGTACCTGAGTCTAACACACACTTAACACTTACAACACTACATTTATGACTTTAACACTTTACACATCGCCTCAATGTGCTTTTCGCCTTAAAATAACAAAAAAATCTTATATATAATAAAAATAAGTTTATAATTTTGTTTTTCTCTTTAGTTTCATTTTTTGATGTAAGTCTATATTGATTTTTTCAGATGATATTCCCTAATTATGTGGCATCCTTTTAATACCAAATATGCTATATTAAGGAACTTTATATTAACGTAATCACTTTTATTGTCCCATAAGAAATTATACACGTCAAACAAAATCTAATTCAATAAAGTTGGCAATAATTAAATTAATTAATTATAATACTTAATACATACAAAACACAGTATGTTATAAGTTAAGTGCAAAAATATAAAAACAGTGAAGAAAGGAGGATCAGGATGAACTAAGATTTTTGAATTGGAAGAGGGGCTAAAGAAAATGACTTTAAAAACTCTGATAATAAAACTACATTATTAGTGAGTTCAGTTATTTGAAATATTGAAATTTGATCAAATGAAAAACAAAAATCCAAAATATAAAAAATGTATAAGTAATAGTTTGTTTCTTTATGTCTGGTAACTTTTTCTTTCACTGTGGAAACTATAAACTATTGATTTCTGAAAACAGTTAGGTCATAATCCTGAAAGAAAATACAACTATGTTTTATTACAATAACCTACGTGTCTAACCTAACCTAACAGGCTAGTTGTACGCTTAACTAAAGTGGAATAAATTTGCTACACCATCAATTTTTCCAAAAAATTTGAACAGTTTTACCCACAAAAAGAAGTGAGTAAAAAATTAAGAAAGTAATGGATAAATACCAAAAGTAAAGTAGTACTTTTGATAAATACCATAACAATATTGCAACCAATTGTATAAAATAATTCAAATTTATTTTAAAAATTCTTACTTAAGCATGTTTTTAACATTATCAGCTTTTAGTATTGCATTAGTAAAACTAAAGCAAGTTGTTATAAGCTATAACTTCAATATTAGAAATTATCTAATCAAAAAATCATCAAAGTGAAAATAAAAACTATTAAGAAATAAAAAGCCTATAAATATTATTTTATTTTATACAATTTAAGTATTTTTACTCATTTAAAAAAGTTATTAATATATATGTATATTTTTTGTAGAACTATTTATAACCTACACTTTCAATAAATTAGTACTGATTTGACAAAATATAGACATACCTTTCAAATAAAATATCGGTTACTGTATCTTTCCCTGATTTTCTCTTTCCGCTAAATAATAAAACTAAAATCGGATTTTTATCCATTTATTGATAACTGTATACTTTTAAAATGTTTAAATACAAATAAACATGAACGCTAAAACAAGCTATAAGTTAGAGAACTCAAAACAGCAGTTTGGTTTGACAGTTATCAGCTGAAGGTATAAAATAGCACAGCTGTTCAAATTTTCACTTTGTCGCTGAATCGACCTTTGGTTAAAATAAGTGTTTCAAACATAAACTGATTTTTATATTGTAATTATGTGGTTCATTTTAAATTGTATTCTAACTCTATTATTAAGAAATTGTATTATTGTATAATAAAAGCGTTAAATTAAGTAGAAAGTATTCTAAGATTATTATTACATTCTTAAAGAAAATACATAAACGTAACAAGATTAAAATTTATTATTTTTCTATTATTATTTATTACATATTTTCAATTTAAAATTTATTTTAAATGAATTTTTACAAATAATATTTTTATTCTAATAATTTCACTGTGATTTTTAAAAAAATACATTTTACGTTCAATAGATTTATTCTTAAATAAATGTAATCAACAAGTAATTGCTTTTTAAGTAAAACAATTTACGTTAAAATATTATTGATAATAATAAATTTACATTTTTTAAATTACTTGTTTAGTTATTAAAACTACAAATTTTTAATATTTTCATTGCAGATAGATTTTTATTATTTAAAAACAATTAATAAATTATTCTTAAATAACTGAAATCGATCTTAAACATGAAATGTATATTTTACTTTAACATATTTTATTTGATATTTTACTCCAACAATAATGGAAAATTTAAACAGCTCGTTTTGAAATATCATAAGTATTTATTTTTCTTAGGGTCCTGCAGTATAGTGTACTGTAAAATCTTCCTTTAAAATTAATGTAATTGTTATAGAATTATTATATACCAAGTCTAATGTCATGTTCCAGATAAATTTTCTGTAATATACCTTAAGGTACTGAAATTTAGTACTAGACTAAATACAGCAGATAAATTAATCAAAGGTTTGAAATTGTTTAAAATGTCCGTTTATTTAGTCACAGCCGAGTTGATAACGATGCCGCGCGTGTGTGAAATGTAAGAATTTAGTAACTAGGGGACTAAGAGGTGTGAAAAGAGTAAGCTGCAAACAATTCTATTATTATAATGATAACAAAGCTATTCCTGTAGTAGATAATAAATTTTTGATATGATACACATGCTATATTGCCTTCAGGTGCCTTAAAATGTCAAGCTCGTTTTCAGAATTTATGGAAGAAATTGTTTTGTGTTTATTCAGTAGTTAACTGTAATTAATTTTTAAAATACTGGCTGTACGATTTTTTTTTTACATCTATAAAGTACTTGGTCCTACTCAAATTTAATGACGATTTAACGCATGAGAAATATGGTTCTCTGACTGAAGTACAAGTCTGCTAGTGGTCAACAATGCATCATTTGTTTGTAAAACAGAACTATAGATGTTCCCCCTCCAGGCAAATGCGTTTCCATTAATTTTAGTTAACTATACGAAGAAGGCAATCATAAAAAAAATCTTTCTCTAATTTCAGATCAACTGAGTATTTCCTCTTTGTTTTACGTAGATATTTGTGTCTGTACATACTAGCGATGACCTGAGCACATCGTTGGAAATTAGACGAATTGATAAATGTAGTTTGCCATTTCTCAAAGAATGTTTTTAAATTTTCATCAAATTTCAATTTTATCTTCCTTTTTTTAAAGTTATTAAATAAATGTAAAACAGGATTTCTCAAATGTATACATTAAGTGCATAAACAAAAACATATAGGATTCAGAAATCGATTTAATTTCTCAAAATCGGTTAATCAGATTTTGGTCAAACATGATTATTCGTAACTCAAGTAAGAGTACCAAATTTGAAATATAATAAATTAACTGTTCAAAAGTAAATAGAAAAAACAAAAATAAATCATGACCGGAAAAATATTTTCGCGAATAGTATAGACAAAACAAATGTTCAGTGTAAATAAATTTAATTTGTTTGAGTTTACATTTCCATAACAAGAACATAATATCTGTGTTTTAATAATTATAATACACTGTGTAGACTGTATTAATTGTGCAATGTTAATCTACGCATTGGCCTAAACATTTATCGTAAAACACGAAGATTATACCACTACTGCCTAATTCCAAAAAACACTTGAGTATAAACAACCACAAAAGAACAGCGACAAATGAATCACTCGCTTTGCTTGCAACTTCCCTATATGGTAACAATTTACTTGTTGTAATATACTTGTTTATTATATAACCCAGCACATGGTGTACTATAAAACACTTTCACGCCAACATTGCGCAAGTTTGTGCCAATGTAGGCCTAACTACTCACCCAGACCTTATTTTAAAAACAAACCTCCAAAACACTTTATTCATTTTTAAGTATCAATAAATTTTAGATGTAAAAATGTGCATGAATCACATATCAAAGTTTGATATAATCTGGATGTTTTCCTGTAATAATCTTATACAATATAAATTTATTATTTTGATTTTGTTTTTAGTATATTAAATCAAACAGTAATTACTTACACGAAAGTTAAGAATTTGAAAAAAATACCGGTGATGTTATTGTACAGCTGTTGTCATGCCTGTTGGGATTGCTGTCATTCGGTTGTTACGTTTAATACGCCAAGTGTTACCTGATTCGAGGTCATGCATTATTGTTTCTTTAAAGCAAGAGCATGAAGCTCTAGGTTTTTAGTTTGATGTAAGGGCGGATTATTTTGCATCCCCAAGCCACGACGGCCACTTTGGGGAGACGTTATCCCACGTTAATCACATTTTTGCGCTCTCTTATCTCAACAAATTAGACGGTGATATTCACCTCAAGTTCTCAAACCAACTACGTCCGTTAATTAACCTGGAAGGCTCGTTCTTTACTTCTAGCCCAAACAAACCCTGTGACAAGCACACGCCTTAGTGTCACACCCAACACCTGACACCGTCGCCATCCGCCGTCACCACTATCACCAACTGACCAAAAATACGCCTTAATTTCCTCAGTTTTTAAAGACAGAAGTAGGAGTGCTACCATCGAAAAAGCCTCCTTTTTGCTTTAGTGGATGTAAAATCCTCCAGGCAATACTTTTTTCCCCAAGAATGGATTATAGTCATTCCCGAATTTAATATACTTAATTCTTGTAAGTTTTAGGTTTTCAGGCTAAATTTTCCTTAGAAGTTTAAGATTAAAAATTAAAGCTAGAGGAAAGCTGTTATAGACACGGCGATGAATGAATCTATTGTGCAATTATGTCCCTTAAGTTCTAATTCAAGAGACTGGTGTCTTTAATAGGTTTTACGAGTCCACTGACTAGCTCATTCAACTGGAGGTTCTCAGGGTCCCGGAAACCAAATATCCTTAGGTTCCTGCTAGCAAGAGCATAATTGTAAAGTGGTCTGCAGTTTCCTCTTCTTTTCTCCACAACCTATACACGGTTTGTCCGCGGTACATTATTTACGTACCACCCTCAAGATCGCAGTGTCTTGTAACGAGCCCCATGATTTTCCTGAATTGTGCTCTGCCCGTTAAGTCCTCCTTGATTGACCTTTTTAAGAGACTGTGACCACTAAGGTTGTCCCATCTTGCCTGATGACTTCGACAACCACCAAACTGACATCGCCTCTTCCAAGTTGTCTAAATGTAGTACATCTAAAGTTGACAAGGTTAATTACTTCTTAGGTTGACAACAGGAACATTGTTTCATACAAGTCTTTTAAGTATAAACAACAGTATGACGTTATGGCCTCCCACTCAGTTTAATTAAGTTAAATATACGTGTAGACTTTACACTGTTTTATAATATTAAAGAAGGATAATTCCGTTGAGGACCATCTGTGAAAAGTGTCATAGCATCAACAGAATGATGTCGAGTTGGCACATCTAACGAATAACAGCACCTTCTTTATCTACAGAATTATTAAGAAGACATTTAAGTTGCAAAAATACTTGATTTCAAAGCAGCCGTAAATGCTGTTATTGCTTCTTTGTGGGATTTGGTTCGTCTATCGTCCTGTAAAATGAAATTACTAATCTATTGATTATTGAAGCTTTCAACTTCTAATAAAATATGCGAATTGTTTTTAAGGAACAGTGCAGTACATCTTTCGCGGTTTCTTGTAAATCAGAAACACGGCCGGGTAGGTACCATGACCGCTATGGCCTGCCAGACAGACGCGGCAAGGTTGCGTCATACCGCGCCATATTTAGATGTAAAAAAGCAGGTTAGGTCGGCTGGTTGTGACTCACTCGGTCTTCAGTATGCAATTAATAACAAGTGGAAATCTGTCGTGGAGTTACGGTGGGTCCTTACTGTTTTTTCTTTATCACTATACGAAGTGTAGGTTTTAGAAAGTGTGGTGATGAAAAAAAACCAGAGATTTTGATGGGTTCGTTATACGGTTCTCTGATTCCAACAATGTTTTTTTTCTTTTATGTCTGTCCGTATATGTGTATCTTTTTAAATTTTGGAGTCTAAATTAATTGACTTCGATAAATCTGACATGTAGATGCATTTAAACATTTTTCCAAGCACCTTTTTGGCCTAGATCCGTTTAAAATTTAACGAATTAGGATTTTTTTCAAAATCCGCTATAGAAATACGATTTCTTATAAAATTTTACTACTATTTAAACAAATCTTGTCGTCTTCTAAGATGAGTATACGCTTCGGAAGTTATCGAAGAAAACCCAGACAATCGATCAGTACAATGAATTGCGCAATTTCACTGTGATTAATCCGTTAAAGAGTTTCAATATGGCGGCTGTTTCAAATGTTAAGAAAAAAAATAAAAACTTGTTTGACTTTATACTTGTTTACCATCACAACTGCCATTTTAAATTGCGTAAACTATCGTTCAAAATTTTCAATTTGATTAAAAATACGAAAATTAATCTGATGGCGGTCAGGGTTAAGTTTCGCATTTAATTTGAACATTAAAAATGATAATTTAAGCAGATTTTTAGTGTTGATTTTGGTGGTAAAATTATATTTAAACAATTTTTAATAACAAATTTACTAGGTTGATTTTAAGCCCCCCTCCGAAAAACATTCTTCAATGGCAAAACGTAGTATTCCATAAGGTAGATCATTCCATACATCATACCTGGATTAAAAGGATACTGTCTAAGAAATCCTGTCATTTCTTTTTTTAGAAAGACATTTTATATTAGTTCACTCGCGCGCGCGCGTGTGTGTAGACTAAACGAATTGACCGATTCTGATGACATTTTGCCCATATCTCGGGATATTTTTTAAAATTTCTAAAAAACATTTTAAAAGTATTTTTTAAATTAAAAAAACAGTTCATAATCGGATCTAACGATTTCCAATGAAATTTTACCGAAAAGGAGATTCTAAATAAAATCTGGTAATATATTAGGGCCTACAGATTACAGTAGCAAATTTGAAACAGAAATCATTTACGGTTCCGGAGCAATTAGTAGGCCTAAGCAAAAACAAACCATGACCACCTTCATGTTTACTAGCAGATTTTGATGAACTTTGGGCAGTGGGGTTTGCTTATATCTCGGGATTATTGATTATTTCACAAGAAAAGGCATTTGAAGCTCTTATTTTCAAAATACGGATTTTTTAAAAATCAGCACTGACGATCTTCATCAAACTTCGCACAAATTTAGTCCATAAACAAGCAAACAAAACATATGTGTCGCTATAATCCTGAAAAATTTCGGTTTAGTGGTACTGAAAAAATTATGAAATAATTTCTGAAAATCATTTCATAAGATTTTTATCAATTTTGTCCATATAAGCTTTATATAAGCTTTGTCCATATAAGCTTTAACAATTTTTTTGTTATATAGCTTTATAACATTGTAGCATAAGCCATGAAATAAAAATCATTTATGATTCGGGAGAGAAAAACACATCCTGACTGCCGTCGGGTTTGTTTTGTTTTTTCGAATTATTCTAGAAAAGTAATTTCCTTATACTTTTTAAAATTTGATACACTGGCTTGATATATGATTCTAGATTTATGAACTAAATTTGAGAAAAATCCGATGAACCGATTTTATGAAATTAGCCCTAGTTTTCTTCCTTTTTTTGTCAGTAGCTTTAGACCGAATTTTTCGGGAAAATAATTGAATGTGGGAAAGTTTGTGCACCATTTATTTTTCTTATCACGGTTAACCATTTTGCAGAAACATAGTTCTAAGAAACTGAACTCGATCTAAGGTTCAGAAACGATTAATTTTAAAATTTAAACCAGATTGTATTAATAGTGTTTGCTCTAAGACAAATAGCATGAATAGGCCTTACACTCACACACCCTTACTTCCTGATAATAACACGAAAACGTAAAAGTGTCATATTATAGGATTTGTAGACGATTGCAATACTTCTCTCTATAAACACAGAAATGTTCCTATAACCTATAATTTCTTTAACAAATTAGACTAGGCTATACCCAGTCGAAGCAGGTTACTAAAAGTACTTACAATACACATAAATTTCGGGTTTAGAAAATTAATTGGGGCGAACAACGTAAACGTGCAAACAGCTGATTGTGAACAGCTGTTCAAGTGACGTCATAATGTAATCGACCTTACCTTCCTAACCTATATCCTGACAAACATCTGTTATATATTGCTTGCTTAGGCATACATAATTTTGTAAGTAAATTAAAATGATACTTTACAATTTTGTTTGGAGATAATAAAACTCAGTAAAATTGTCTGACGTTTTAAAACAATTTGTAGACTAATATTTCTTGTTTTTAATCACAGCTGGGCATTGTACATTCCAAGACTAACCGGTTCAAAAACAGGCACTCATGAGCACTGTTCGCTATAAGGAAATCTTTGAAAATCGATCCTTTTACTTTTTTCACTGCAGAACGTATCATGACCGCATAAAAGTTCGGTTTAGAAATGTCGATGGATATGGCTCTGTTTTTAAAATTGTTGACTGAGCTAAGCGAGTTCTCTGTTTCAACTCGACCGTTAGGCATTGCTTTGCGCCTTTGTTAACAGTATTGGTCAAAAGAACTGAACGACTGTTTTGAAATTTGGTCGAAGGTACGTTGTATAAAGCCCGAACGACGTACGCGTAAGATTTTTTCCCATTAACTTCAGTTTCAAGATGGCGGCCTCTGATTTAACGATGACGTTCGTACGCAGTTTTGGCCAAACGCACTGACCGATTGCTTTGAAATTTGGTACGAAGATATCTAGTGTAAAGTCCAAATGACGTATACATAATATTTTTCCCTATTTACTTCATGGTGGCGGCATTTGATTTAACGATTTTACACACAATTTTAATCAAACGCATTGGCCGATTGTTTTGAACTCTGGTATGAAGGTACCTTGTATACAGCCTGAAAGATGTATTCCGTTTCAAGATGGCGACTTCTAATTTACAATAGCGAGTGTACGCAGTTTTAGCGAAACGCATTAACGGATTGTTTTGAAACGAAGATATCTTGTATAAAGCCCAAATGACGTATGTGCACCATTTTTTCATGTTCACTTCCGTTTCAAAACGTCCGCCTCTGATTTAACTATGATGAGTGTACGTAATTTTTATCGAACGCATTGGACGATTGTTTTGAAATTTGGTACGAACGTACCTTGTATAAAGCCCGAAATATGATGTGTATGATTTTTCACATTCACTTCCGTTTCAAGATGGAGGTCTTTGATTTCAACGTTGAGAGTGTAGATGCTGGTTACTTCCTGTAATACTATCTGAACGGCAAAACATATAATTTTGTCCGCTTCATGGCTACAGCTTCCGATAAAATTGGTCAAGTAACATTTTTCGTAAATGTTATTGCTTAAACTGAAGGGAAATATTTTCCAGCGCTGTCGTAGAGCCCTCTGTATACTAATTACGAATATACTGCGAGGTCTGTTGTTCTTTTACATACTAGTATATTGTTTATTCGGATATTTGACATCATTTGTGTTCATTCACATAAAAAAGTATACAATGCTCCGAGAGTGGATCAATTCTCGTGCTCATCTCAAGTGCAAAACTTAAAATACGCTATCAGCTTGTGGACCATGACGGTCGTATTGAATCATTCCCTATAAGACTAATGTTAATGAACAATACAGATTACTCCACTATTTGTTAAGACGAAATCATATTTGATATCTCATTTTAAAGGTCTTGTATCTGGGAATAAGGTCAACTTTTTATATTGTGTGTGTGTGTGTGTGTGTGTGTGTGTGTGTGTGTGTGTGTGTGTGTGTGTACAAAATCTAAAAAGGTGACTTTATTTCCAGATACAAGACCTTATACGACCTTATATATATCACAAACACAAATACACACGCGGGGGCGCAGACACACATACACACACGCAAGTAAAATAGTGTATCTCTATTGCGGATCTCTTTATAACGGAAATCTCTCTATTGAGGCCAACAAAATTCCACGAATCCCTCTATATAGCAGCGAAACACGTGCACACTTGCTACTCTTCTACCCTATTTCTCAGTATGCATCACATCGAGTGTTCAAAGCAGTGCGTAGTGCGTCAACTGAATCGACTTGTGACTAGTAAGTACATTTTACAAGTAGTGCATTATTTTTGTATACTTTTACAATACAGTACAATGGCGTCTAAACGGAAAATCTTATCGTTAGATATTAAAGGCTAGCGTTTTGCGTGAGTTAGTGAAAGGTGAGAAAGAAATAGATGTTTGCCGAAATTTTTAATTTTGCTAGTTCTTCTGTTGGCACGATATTGAAGAATTTTTTAAAAATTATTATTACATACAATTACAATTAGTCTAAGACTATCTAGCAATATTTTTCTGTCTACTGTCTGTGTGGTGAAAAAACATTCGGTGTCGCCCTTCCCAATGCAATTACACTTTCAAGTGTATCAATCCTGCATCAAGTCAACAGGTTTCTTTCTCTTCAGTCTCCTCACTTGTGATACGTTGCCCAAATGTACCACCTCTACATTTTGATGTTCATAGAGCCTGGCTGCATGTTTTCCAGCATACCTTTTTACCTCTTCGGCCACTAAAAGCACCTTCAAATCTCTATGGATTTCTGAATTGCGGATATACCACGGTGCTCCGACAATACTACGAAGCACTTTGTTTTGAAATGTTTGTATTATTTTGATGTTACTTTTCTTCGTGCATCCCCACAATTGAATGCCGTAGGTCCAGATGGGTTTCAGGACTTGCTTATACAAAATCAGTTTATTATGTACGGACAATTCAGAGTTCCTTCCGATAATACAATACATTTGTCCAAGTTTTTCGCGCTTTTTTCACGTGAGACTTCCAACGAAGTTTAGCAACCAGAGTCATCCCTAAATATTTAGCCTCGTTCGCATGCAGAACAATTTGTCCGTTTATCATTACTGGCTGATACACATAATGCTTGTTAGTAAAGTTGACATGAGTTGATTTACCCTCATTCAGTTTAATTCGCCATTTTCTAGTCTATATTTCAACATTATTGATAGCTAATTGTAGTTTGTCAGTAGCTGTTTGAATGTCATGTCCAGTAGCAAGTAGAGCGGTGTCATCAGCAAATGTGGCTGTAAAAACTCCATCATTTTTTGGAATATCACTAGTATATAGCAAGTATAGAGTGGGCCCCAGGATACTATCCTGAGGGACTCCAGCAGCAATACATTTTAATTCAGAATAGTCCTCACCATGTTTAACTCTGAAATATCGATCGGAAATATACGATTTCAAAATCTCACTCATTTGCCTCGGTAAGTAGCCATCAAGTTTACTTTCCAAGCCCTCATGCCATACTTTATCAAATGCTTGGGCAACGTTCAAAAATACAGTTGAACATATTTTTTTCTCTTCTAATGATTTCTCTATAACATCAGTCATACGATATTGTATGTACCTGGTCTACAGTGGAGTGCTTACTACGGAACCCAAACTGTGATTTGGAAAAATCTGCCAAGCTTCAATAATTGGCTTTAGTCGTTTTAAAAGTAACCTTTCAAAAAGTTTTCCTACAGATATTGAAGAATAAAAATAAAATAATAAAGGTCTATAATCAAGGGAATAGCTTTAAGAAAATTCGAAAGCCGGAATTTGAAGCAATTGATGAAGCGGTTTTGCAGTTTCGAGAAAATGTTTTTTACTAACACATACAGAATTTTATTCATACAGCATTATTTAATAAATATCGTATTTTAAAGACTGTAGGTCTTATAGTTTTATTTAAATAAACTTTGCACTCAGTACTTCAAATTAAAAATAGTGAACAGTACGTTTTACAAATAAAAACACATTTTATACACGTTTTAGTTAAGTTCTCTCTATAGCGGAAATCTCTTTATAGTAACAAAAACTAACTACTATAGAGCCGCTATAGAGAGATTTTACTGTATATATTTTAATTGTAAAGACAGAGCAAAAATTGTTTAAAAGGTGAACAGAGAGTAGCTTTAATATTAAGGAATAGATTCAATATGGCCGACAGAGTCAATAGATTCTTTAATATATTTGTTCTTAGCTTTTAGTCTAGTATTCCAACGTAGGCTTAGTAATCTAGGTTTATGTTCTAGTTGAGTTTATTTTAAGTTAGGCATTTGAAAACGAGAGTTGATCCATAGCATAATCTCGAACATCTACACAACCCAAATGATGGCAAATATTCGGAAAGAAATAATAATCTCATCACGGATATTAGTGGTTTTTGTTTTCAGGTAAAAAATATTGTTTATGAGGATGTGTGAGCAGACTAACCAATTAGGATGAAACTTGGCAAGGAGTCAGACGTAGTTTGCCAATATCTCGCAAATATTAAAAAAAAAGATTAAACCTTTTTTGGCCCAAGTTCTTTCAAATAAACAAAAATGATTTGCTCTAGAAATTTAGATAAATTTTATTTAACTAATGCCCTGACAAAAATGTACACGTATTAATTACAGCAGTATTCGTGAACTGTATGCTATTAAAAACTCGCATAATCGTGTTGTACTTATCCCCGATTGTTATGACACTTTCAATATATTTGCATCTCATTGTTGCACTAATTTAGGATGCAAAGGTTTGGCATATATCCTCAAATATCCACTAGGCTACGGTCATCAGCGGTGACTCGAGATCACGAGATGAAACCGGTCTTCATAGTATACAAGTGCAAGTCAGCTATGATGGATTGGTATCACTCACACAGGATTCTCGCTGGTTACGTAGGCACACAGCGGGCCGGTGGATACGTGTAGCTATGAAGGCGCATAAAGTTCTCGCTTTGACGTCGTCGTGACGTCGTGTGTGCGTTATTAATTAATCGAATAAATAAATGTATACCGGAAAAAAAAGTTGCGCGTTTCTGGCGGGGCTCGAACCGGGGACGTTGCGCGTGTGAGGCGCACGCTATAACCACTGTACCACGGGAGCGTCTTGGGAAATTAGTGCGATTCGAGATATATGAAACGTAACGATTCCGCTCGGGTTTGCGAATCGCCATCGTGGCCCGGGGCCTGTGGATAGCGCTTTATATAAACATATAAAGTAAGTTTATCTATGGCCGCCGCCATCGTGGCCGGGGCCTGCGGATGGCGCGTTATATAAACATATAAAGTAAGTTTATCTATGGCCGCCGCCATCGTGGCCCGGGGCCTGTGGATGGCGCGAAACATATAAAGTAAGTCTATCTATGGCCGCCGCCATCGTGGCCCGGGGCCTGTGGATGGCGCGTTAAACATATAAAGTAAGTTTATCTATGGCCGCCGCCATCGTGGCCCGGGGCCTGCGGATAGCGCGTTATATAAACATATAAAGTAAGTTTATCTATGGCCGCCGCCATCGTGTTACGTGCTCGGGGCCTGTGGATAGTGCGTCATATAAACATATAAAGTACTTCATTCTATGACCTCTCTCTCTCTAGCCGCCGCCATCGTGGCCCGGGGCCAGGGGATAGCGCGTTATATAAACATATAAACATATAAAGTAAGTATCTATGACCGCTCTCTCTCTAGCCGCCGCCATCGTGGCCCGGGGCCTGTGGATAGCGCGCGAAACATATAAAGTAAGTCTATCTATGGCCGCCGCCGCCGCTGCCATCGTGTAAGCCCGGGACCTGTGGATCGTTCGTTACCTGTGGATAGTTCGTTATATAAGCATATAAAGTAAGTCTATCTATGGCCGCCGCCATAGTGTTACGTGCCCGGGGCCTGTGGATGGCGCGTTATATAAACATATTAAGTAAGTCAATCTATGACCGCCTCTCCCTCTCTCTCTCTCTCTCTCTCTCTCTCTCTCTCTCTTGCCGCCGCCATCGTGGCCCGGGGCCTGCGGATAGCGCGTTATATAAACATATAAAATAAGTCTATCTATCTCTCTCTCTCTCTCTCTCTCTCTCTCTCTCTCTCTCTCTCTCTCTCTCTCTCTCTCTCTCTAACCTCATCAGCCATCATGTTACGTGCCTAGCCCCCAGCAGGGTTGTTCATAGGAGGACTAGGGTCGCTGGATAGTGCGTTATATAAACGTATAAAGTACTTCATTCTATGACCTCCTCTCTCTCTCTCTCTCTCTCTCTCTCTCTCTCTCTCTCTCTCTTTCTCTAACCTCATCAGCCATCATGTTACGTGTCTAGCTCCCAGCAGGGTTGTTCATAGGAGGACTAGGGTCGCTGGATAGTGCGTTATATAAACGTATAAAGTACTTCATTCTATGACCCCCCCTCTCTCTCTCTCTCTCTCTCTCTCTCTCTTATAAAAAAAGGATAGTGTTTTAATATTATACGTTAATTTTTACAAAGTTATTCATTAATATGCTACTTTGGCCACAGTTTAAAAAAAATATTTACTCGAAAACCATGATGACTGACCTCTCGACTTACGTCAAAAATAAGGAAAAAAGAAACAAAGATGTAAACATAAAATTGTCTTTGTTTTATTTTAAACATCGTTTGCTTGCAAAACAAACAAAAAACACAAATATACATGACATGTAGTTGAATTATGGTAAATATTGAGTTAATGAAAAAAAAATGGCTTATAAAACAGTTACTAAGTACAAATACAAAACAATTTACTAAGTACAAAGAAAAAAAACAAAAACATCTCAAGAATTGATTATTACAATGTAACTAAAATACAAGACATATAATGTATTGCATATGTATACAAGACATATGATAAATATATTGAATTAATGGAAAAAAGACTTACAAATCATCGTGGATGGTGTATGATATATGTAGGTGCAAAGCCCGCT
Source organism: Callitettix versicolor (assembly GCA_022606455.1). NCBI lineage: Eukaryota > Metazoa > Arthropoda > Insecta > Hemiptera > Cercopidae > Callitettix > Callitettix versicolor. Next base: position 73,190,145 of record CM040190.1, read on the forward strand.
GTCAATCCGAGGAGTAGCGTACAAATGGCTCTTTTCAGGGCTCACATAAACATATTCACGATTGTCCTCTGTGTTTGTACACGGGGTTGGAACCGTCGTACGAGGTGGTGAAGCCGCCGTCGTAGCCCACATTACAATCCGGTGTTAAGCAGAAGGCTTAACCCCTTGAGGGAGTAGCCCCAAACCATCGCTACCCCCGGTGACTACCACTCCATGACAAAATTGTAGTCTCCCAAAAAAAAATTTTTTTTTTGCTTTATATTTTTTAATTTTTTTTGTATTTTTACTTTTTTTTTAGGTTATTACAATAAAAGATTACACCGTCAGCGTAGCGTATGCGCACGCGCGCAAGGGAGAATCAACTCCACACCAGTCACACACAAAACCCAGGTTTACGGGAGAATTAACTCCGCGCCAGTGACCTCACAAACACACACACACAACCTGGGTTTACGGGAGAATTAACTCAGCGCCAGTGACCTCCACACAAACATCTCTTTGGTTTACGGGAGAATTATCTCCACGCCAGTGACCTCACACACACACACACACACACACACACGTCTCTTTGGTTTACAGGAGAATTAACTCCACGCCACACACACACACACACACACACACACACACACACACACACACACACACACACACAGACACGTCTCTTTGGTTTACGGGAGAATTAACTCCGCGCCAGTGACCTCCTAGACATAAGCGCGCGCTCGCGTACACTAAGCATCGAGTAAATCGTAATAATGTTTCGCGCTCTGCAGAGCACACTTACTACTATCGCTATTATGATGGGGTAATATGCATTTGAAATATGTACATTTGACATTATTATCCAACGTTTCGGGTAATTCCAAAACGTTCGGATGGTAACGGCGTAAAAATTGCGCTTTTTCCGCACCTTTAGTGTACAAAGTGGAAAAAGGTCTGAACATCTCGCGTACGACGTTCTCGTCGAACGGTATATCGCCGTCCGCCCACTCTATACAGTGAAAATATTCGCGTAACCAAAGAGCGATTTTCTTACTCTTTTCGTTCAGCTCGTGAAAACCGTAAGGCGATTTGAAAATCGTAACCGTGTACGAGAAACGGCTGACAACGGCCAATTCTTTCACTATATACTCGCCGCAATTGTCTACGTACGCGTGAAATTCAACTACCGCTAGCCGATTCTGCTGCTGCTGCAGCATGTTTTTTGAATAAGACCACTTCGTCGTACAAACGGTCCGCTTCGGGCAGACTACTGGATACGGGTTCGCCGTCGCCGGCCAGACACTCGATGATGTACGCGATCAAATCTTTTTCGTTATAAAACAATTCTTTGATACGACGCGTCACCAGAGGCACACTGTCGACGAACAATTTCCACTCGTCGGCGGTCAACGAAACGGTATGCGGACCGACGCCGACGCCGCTGTACAACTGAACGTATCTCTTACCGAACACTTTCCGGACAATCACGTGACCTTGACTGAATTTAAATTTTGTCGAAGCGGTCGAAGCAGCAGCAGCCGCGGCTGCCGACGTTATATTCGTCAGTTCGTTCAGCAACTCGTTGAACGTGAAATAGGTGAAGAAAACAAATTTATTTTTACCCGACTGCACCAAAACGCCCAGCTCGTGTGCGGCGTGCTGGAAAAGACCGGTCACGATAAATTTACTGCAATCGCTGTTTAAAAATTCAACGTTTTCAAATAAATACCTAAAGGTAAGTTTGGTGGCACCGTACGTCTTGTAGACTGCTGGCGATCCACGTCCATACGCTCCATGACTCGCACTGAGCGCTGTAACACTCATCTCGCACCTACCTCACTTCTCCCCCCTCCTCCTCCTCATCCCTACCAGCCTAAAAACCCGCTATATTCTTAATAGCGCCTGTGAGTAGGGAATAGCTCATGTGCTTATCGTAAAAGATAACGCAATAGGCCGTCGTATTGGCGGGAAAATTATCGGAAGCTTCTATTTCCAGTTTCACGTCGACAGGTCCCGACCTGAACGAATCTTTGTGCTTGGAACAATCGATTACGAAAATCGGTGTTTTCTCTTTGAACGTTTGCAAATCTACACAAGGGGACGGTTCGCGACCGTAATAGTACTGTTGGAAATCGCAGAATTTGTGGTACGCTAGCGCCGCACTACCGCGTACCCGTTCGTAAGGGTGAAAATCCGAATTCAGATGAACGCGTACGTCCGTGATGTTGCAATAATCGAACGCGGACGCGTCTTTAGCGATCTGATTGGACCTATCCGTTTGAAAGACTAACGCTATGATCTGAGGCATCTGGTCTATAGTGGCCGTCTTGAGGACCCACGATTCGTGTTTACGGCCGGCCACCACGGTCGTACGATAACGTCCCACCCGCGATACGCAATGTGCGCTGTGATGTTGTTCTGAATCTTTCGCAACGTGTCCACCTCGTGTTTCCCGTCCACGGTAATGTGATGTAACAACCACGTGATACCGGTAATCACGAGGTCAACTGACGTCGCGCCGTCTTCGCTGTAAACGGCGTTCAAATCGGATGCCGATCGTAAGAGTACCAGTTCCTGTTTCACGTTGACCACTATCCGCCGGTAATCCTCGAAAAATCCCATCAACATTTTCAACGGTACGAGTACGGAAAATTCACCGCTACTACTATCGGGAGACACGTACCTACCAGGACCCACCCAACCGGCATTTTTGAGGTTATTCACCCTGTACTCGGGCGTGGACAGTAAGTTTTTCACCGTACTCACGATACCCAATTGACGCGTACCGTCCACTTCGTTGCCGGCTATCTCGTATCTGATATTGTCGAATAGAAACGCCACGCCGTTGTTGACAAAGTCCACTTTAGCCTTGGCACCGTTTTCTTTTTTTCCCGTCAACGTACCCGTAATGTAAAGCATACTCTCGTGCGGTAACGTCATGACGTCCTGTTGGTTAACCGGTATGCGGATCTCATCGTTATTGCGAAACGTGGACGACGCGTACGGTTTGTGGTAATGATATTCTTTACCGGTGATCGTATTATCGTACACAGGTTGTCTTTCGAGCGCCAGCATATCCATTATTTCGGAACAATTTTAAAGCCTAGAGACCGTAGAAAACGTATATTCCCAGGTGTTAACACTCTCGTGTTTGTCCGCGGACTAACGTCGTGTCTATACGTATCCCGGTTAAATACGAGACCCATTCCGCCTCTTCTTACCGACGTCTTCTCAAATGCAATCTGATCGAAATAGTTTCGTTCCGGAAGTCCACGAGATCGCCGTTCTGATCTTTCAGGCTGACGGTAAGATTGTGAATCGATTTCACGTTGACCGGTAAATATATTACCGTTCGCGGGATCTCGATAATCTTATAGCCGGGCGGTACGCGGGGATAAAATTCGTGTATAACGTGACTCTCTACACCGTTTTGAAACGAACCCGACGCCACGTTACATTCGATTTGTATTACACTGACCTTGATGATGTCCACCGGCAGATCGGAAACGTGCACATAACCGGGTCGTAGAATTTTCCTTTCGAAACCTAGTAACGTGCCGATCGTACGTTCACCGCTGAAATCTATCGTTTCCGAACAAAATATCTCCGCCTTTAACGTGTTATTGTTCGGTTTCAAAGAGAAAACGATATTCGAATCTAGTTTCGATTTAATGTACTTTTCAATGTCGTCGATTTCGTACGAACCCGTAGGCAATTTTACGTCTACCTGTTTGGAAACAGTTGTATCGTCGACGTCAGTAGTAGTAGCAATTAAACGAGCGGTTCTTGTATCTTCCGTGTCTTTGTCGCAGCAGCAGCAGCAGCACCAGCAGTAGTACCGGCAGTAGCGGGTGATGAAAGTTTTCTTTTCTTTTCTTTTTCATTTACAGTAACATGACCCAAATTTTGCAAAAATACAGAGATCGTTTATCGCGACCATCGCCACTAGTCGTCGTGGTCGTCGTCGTAAACAATCGAAATTCGTTATTAAAGCCGTCTTTGATATTCGGAATAGAATTGTACGTAGCCAAATCAACCAGACCGATTTCCCATTGGCCGCCACCACCGTCGGAGACGTCGATGGGCGGGAAAAAATCGCAAGAAAGTGAGGAACTGTTTCCGCTCAAACATATGGACATGACGGTGTCGTGAGAAACTTTAGACACAGATGACCGCAAACGACTGAATCGAAACGCTGGTATCTCGTGTAATTATAGCGAATATCGGCTGCGGGGCCGAAATACGCGATCAACTCTTTCGGCGGTCTCAGATTACCGAAACTATCGAAATACTCGACCGCATCGCCTTTCTTTTATAACATACCCAGTGAGTACCGTCGCCCGACACGCTGTCCAAATTCACGATAGCCGATTCGTTTCGCCACGGTTTACCGCGCGGTAACGTGTCGCGCATGAAAACACCGCGGAACGCTGCCACGCCCAAACGTTTCGCGTACTTTTCCAATTCCAAATTCGTCAACGGTCTGATAGGTATCGAATCGATCAATAGTGTGTTGTTTTTTTTTCCTAGTCGTCCTACGACGCTTTCTGCAACCGCCGCCGCCGCCTACCTTCTTCCTGTACGGTCCGAGATAAAGACCTTTTCCCCTTAAACCGGAAATGAGTTGAGTAATAGTGCGCCGTTTTTTAGTCGTCGACCTCTTCTTCCTCTTTCTCCCGCCGCCCCCTAATTTCGCTTTCGCTTTCATCGCGGCCGCTACCGCTAGCGCTGTCGCTCGTTCCGCTAGAGAAGCGTCACTCGCTTTGACACGGTTCCAAGCTTTTCCCGCCAGACGATTATCAGCCTCGCTACGATTTTTGAATCGCTGTACCGGCTGTATGCGATATCGTGTTCTTTGCACGCCTCGTCCAAAGGATTTATACCCTTATCGCCGCGAGCTAATCTCTTCTTCAATTTAGTTCCCGGACCGCAGTAGTTGTACGTAGGTATATGTAGTTCGACGGGCAGTAAATCGACCGCTTTGTTTATAGCAGACGGTAGTAAATCGACAGCGGACGAAATCAATCCACGACCTTTCCTAATCGCTCTCCGTTTACGACTGACACGTGTTGCCTGTTTACCGACCATTTTAACACTGAACACTAATTACTACGACTAGCTCTTTAAGTAAATGATGAAGAAGAAAATTTCGATTAACATTTATTCTTCCCACACTTGGCGCCAATGGGATAAAAGATTCTGTTTAGGGTCATCGTGACTGTACCGTTTCCTTATTTCCTTAGCCAAAGAGATTAGTTCTTTGTGAATATTACTCATCATACCAATCATTGCTTTATCAATCGCTATTTCTACAGCTTCGGTCATCTGATTGTAAGTGACAGCGTCGTTATCGCTCGACCCTTTGCCCATGTTCCTGATAGGCTTATATTCAGCATCAAAGTAACCCTTAACACCGCCGCCGTTTAATGTGTTAAAGGCAACCCACATTTTAATGTTTTCCTCTTGTTTGTGTAATTGCTCGACATTGACAGCGTCAATAGGCTCCACACCTGCAGGTACGTTTGTGATTCTTTTACTATTAGCGTTGAACACATCACCGGTCGGCAGTCGAGTAAGAAAAAGCGTATTTTGCATTAGAAAATCTAAATTGACAGCGTCTTTAGCAAGTACAGGTTCCGCTACGTGACCGAGACGTTTATTCTGTAGATGCCAACTGTTACCGCTTGTAACGCTTATTACGCGATTATCCACGTACGATTTTGTAACGGCATCATTTTTAGCTGTGGGTGTTTTAACGTTACTGATAACCGATCCGCCGGCGTCAAATTTTCCCCTACCACCATCTTTTACGAGCATATTTTCTTTCGCATACCGGATGTTGACCGCATCTCCGTCCAATTGTGGCGGGCCTACATTACGTAATCGAAAATTTTCAAACGAATAACTGTCGACCAGTTTAATGGGGATTAAAGATTCTAAATACTCTTTGGTCACGGCGTCGTCCGCCGCTGTCGGTCTAGCTAGACCGCCGAGAGGATTATTTTTCGCGTGATATTTTGCAATCACCGAGTCGAATGTTAAACAACGTTTCATCATCGTAACCCTATTTACGGCAACGTCGTCGCCGCCGCCGTCGTCGTCGTCAGGCGTGTAGACATTACGTAACGCTTTGTGTTTTAAATCGTAATCTCCGTCCTGAGTAAGAGCGAATCCGATCCCGGGTGGTCCACGGCGTCCGGAATTTTTGCTGCCGTCGCCGTCGCCGCTATAACGTCCAAACTTGTCGACACTCATCGTATCACTGCTCGTATTTTTCTATTTCCCGAACCTTTTATCAGTCCCGCCTCTTTGAGTTCTTCTATAATGGACGCTATCTCGTTGGCGTGACCCGTATGACCGGCGTCGTACGACATGAGCAAAAGCTTTAATCTGTCGCACAATTCGTTTGGATCGTCCCAGTACGCGTAACCTTGACCTTGTTTAACACGACTCGTCATCGTCTTCGTCTTCTTCTTATTTTGTTTTGCCGGCGGAAACAGGTATTGTATAACACGTTTGTATTTAACCGAAGTGTGGTTGCGGTTGACCGGCGCGTAGGACTTGTATTTCTGGAGGTGAGCGTTTGTTTGTATACAGATATTTTTGTACGCGGCGGCGTCTTCGGTCGTGTACTCGACGGGATCCCTCATGAATAGTATTTCGTATAGGCCCGGTGTACCTTTATAGGTTGCGTCATCGATAACAATATCGCCGTCGTCGCTGAACTGTATCGTTTTCGAACCGACCATTATCGAGTCTTCTTCTATTCGCGGTCCGTACAGATTATCGATTTCTCTTTTCCTCGCCGTATCGGTAATCATTTTCAACATGTATTTACGTACTACAGGGTGGTTAAACGTCTTGTTTATCCATTCTATCGATTCGTCACGTCCCTGCGGTGTCGACACATAACTAGCTACATTTTGCTGCCGCTGCGGAGTCACTTTCGGAAGAGCAGCAGCAGCAGGAGATAAAGAAGTAGATCCTGGTGATGATGTTTCCGCAATTACTGGCGTATCTAGGAAGCTCGGATATGATGATGATGTTTTTCTTTTCGGTGTCGACACTGCCGACATCATAGAACGGTCTTCTTCTTCTTCTTCCTCTTCTTCTTCTTGTTTTTCAGTTTTCGTCATAATGGGCAGTAGCGTCTGCGAGGCGTCTTGTATTTTCGTCAACTCTTTGATGATGGGTTTGTACTGTCTCGTCAATTGTACGTCCATATCGGCATCGCCGAATTTCATCTGCATATATTTCCGTTTCAAGGCGTCTTTCAACCGGTCGATTTCGAGCGTAGCCAGATCACCGGTTAACGTCATATTGTCGAATGAACGGCTGTACTAATATGTAGTGTTATTTATATGTGTTGTTGTTCAGGGCAATTCCAGCGATCTAAAGAAAAGTGGAAACTTTTTCGCGGACAACAGATATTGTATAACGTCACCGGCTGACGCGTACAAAAACCTTTTACCCTCCCAACGCAACCCTCTCAGATAACCGTACATATTGTTATCGAAAAAAGGGATCCGCATAGTTTTACGCGCGTCCGTAAAAACAAAGGTGCGTTTCACGTTGTCACGCCACTCAGGTATTTCGGCTACCAAGAGGTAATCGTCTCTTGGCGTGTCCTGCATGTACTCTTTCAGCCGAGCTATAGGACGAATTGAAGATGAAGCTAAAAGATAAGAATTCAATAATAGAAATTCGTCTAAATTCGCACCCGTATAATTACACCATGTTTCCAATTGTCGCGAGTCGACGACCTTGTAATTATAACCGTCAAAAGAGAGGCCAAAGTGTAGGCACTGTTCGACGACGCTCGGCAGGGCGACTTTAAGAAATTCTACCGTAAACATACCTTGCGCTTTGTTGTTCACCGCTTCGAATGCTCTGCCCCGTGTATTGTGAGGCAAAAGCGCTGGCACGGGACCGTATTTTACGTTATAACTCACGTCAATCATACATCTCGAACTTGTAATCAGTCTGTAGGCTTCCACGGGTTCGCGTATGGGTATACTTCTCTCTGTAATTACCACACATCTAGACGCGTTCGGGAATAAACAGCCGTACTGCAACATGTCCAAATAGACTTGAGTGTACTCGAGGTTACCGTGACCGGGGGTGACTGTACGGTTAAAAAGATCAGGAAACGGTCTGAAACGTGAGAGTAGATTTTGAGGGTGTCGTACTGTACCGTTGAGCATGTGTTCGTTGTAGATTACCAGTTCGAACGGGACTCCGCGTTTTTCACTCTCGCACAGAAATTTCATCCAAATATCCCTGTTGTAGATGCGCGAAGCGCTAGCGATCATCAGTATTACGACAGGCGGGACTGTCTTACTGTAGCCACCGCGCCTTTTATGGCGCCAACAACGTCTGTTGAATACGTCACCGTGTTTTCCCGATCTACTACAGTAATTGCCGCAATACCGTTTCCTATCCGCGTAATACCACGCGCACAGGTTCGATTTCGGCGGCTGTCGCCTCGGACGTGTAGAAGAAGCGTTCTTATACGCGGCTACATCGTTGTACGTGTATATTCTCATTGCAAGTCTTTGAAGAAACGATCGAATCCTATCCTGTACCGGCCCTCTTCTATCTCGCTGTCTTTGTCTATCAACAAGAACCCGTGTTTCTCTTCCACGCTGCCGCGCAGATATCTTTAAAAACACCGAACGTAACGTCTGTGTTCACGTGGTCGTTGTAAATGTGTCTCAAATTGAGTTCGTCCTGTTTAAATACTACCAGCAAGTTGGCATTGTCGCGCACCAGCTGCTTCGGAATCCTACTGTACGTTTGGCCTAGATAAAATGAGTCTATATTATTGTGACGCCCCATTGTGAAATATTTGCGTATATTATCGTGTTTCTCGCAAGCTATATCGTCGAATATCATTACCGAATTCGGTTCGGCCTCGCTGGGGTCGATGACACTTTCGTTCTCTGTACACGGGAAATAACCTATACCCGTGTCCTCGGTGAAAACCGTTTCCAAAAGTTTGTATTTCGGTTGGTGCAGAGATTTCGAAAATACGTAAACGTTCGCGAATCTCAATCCGTTCGTGTCGAAAAGTAAATTGAACACGACGTTAGTTTTACCGCAGTTCGAAGGTCCGCATACGATACAACGAATAGTGTTGGGCAAAAGCGAGCTATGACGTTTACTCTTGCCCCCGCCACCGCCGGCAAAAACGTCGAAATTTGAAATTTGCAATTTTTCACGCGACGTCTCGATACGCATTATCGTTCGATACTGAACCGCTCGTGCGCGCGCGTGTCTAATAAATAGCTGGCTCAGAAGAGTATCCTTCGTCCGAATGTAAAAATGTGGCCGCGTGTGGGGGCACAGGAAACGGATATCCTGTTTCAAGCGATTAGTTTGCGCTTATCGATCCACGAGTTGTGCGACTTGTCAAAGCCTAACCACTTTACCAGAACTTTGTTCCCTTTCGATCGCAATACTTTTTCCACGAGGTACACATCGCCCACATTGGTTTTACTTATTTCTTCGGCGTAAAACCCGCCTTTCAGAATCTCGCCTTTCGAGTCTTGCAAAATGTACGTGGTAGGTGCGGTCGGGACTACGGCGTAAATAGAAAACACCTCGTTTGTCCAGTTCGGTAGGTAGCCTTTAGCGAAAGTCTTCTTATACTTGGAAATCCTTACTTTATCGTCCACGTTAAATTTAGTCTTTTCCAAAGTGCCACCACCACCACCCTGACCGTTTACTTTTTCAAAAGTTGGTTTTCGTGTTTTCGCGTCACACGACCCGGTTTCATCATACCGATAGTGCTGTGCACAGTGTTATTGTAAGATCGAACTACCGATTTTAATAAATCTATCCATTCGTAACTGCCGCGAGCCGTAAATTCGCGCCACATTTTCGTTTTCAAAGTACGATTGAGCCGTTCGACTATAGACGCTTTCTTATCCGTATACGTTGTGTAATGGTTGATGCCGTATTTTTCATCAGTTTACCCACGTGGGCGTTGAACCACTCTTTACCCTGATCGGTCTGAAAATGGCGCATGGGGTGTTTTTCGAGTATCGGTTCTAGAGCTGCCGCCACTTCGGCGCTCGTCTTTGTTTTCAACGGAACGGCTATAGCGAATTTCGACAGACAATTTATCATTGTCAGTATATATTTGTATCCGTTGTTGCCCTTAGCATACGGGATCATTTCCACCAAATCCGCCTGATATAAATCGTTCACACCCTTCAGCGTGACACGACGTGTTTTGAAATTTCTTCGCGCCGGCTTATGCAGCTCATCGGCTATTTCACGTCTCACGTTCATACCTACTGACGACTGTCTACCTGAAACAAAAGATTTTATACTTTTTTTTTTTATGGAGGGTGGCCCCAACCTTCGCCACCCTCGCGTGGTATCCATTCCAAAAAAAAATTCCTATTCCTCTGCTGATACCTCCGTTTTTTTTTTTTACCGTCTTTCTTATTGCACCATACACCTTACGGGTTGTTACACCTCGTCAGAGGGACATTCACCCTTACGAGCGCGGTCACGCTTCGCCAGAGGGGACATTCACACACACACACACACACACTCATGTTTACGAGAGAATTAACTCTTCGCCAGTGACCTTGCATTCAGCAATAAGAAAGAGGGTAAAAAATATTTTGAAAAAGTGTTCTCTCTCTCTCTCTCTCTCTTACTCTAAATGTTGTTTTTTGCTACGGTGACCGTACGGTAGTGTATCGAAATCACCGCAGCGTTTCTTTTCGCACCTGTCACGCGAAATATTTTCGATTCGTTCACCGTGATCACTTGGTGATCTTTGGTGCGACGAATCCCTTTGTCTGTGACCGTAATAGTTTCCGATTGCTTATCGGGTCGTCGTCGACGTCGAGAACCATTCTCTTTAACGACTCGAAATTTACAACGCCCGAGGTGCTGAGATTCAAAGTGAGCCCTTTAACCTTGCATACGGTGACCAGTTCGTTACATTTGGTAGACAACACTTTGTAACCGTAGACTTTCGGTCCACCGGATACAAATTCCGTAATGTACGAACCGGGACCGTACTCCAGGAGTTCGTCCGTCATCTGTCCTAAGTAGTCACCTGTCTCTACCTTGTGTGCACCTTCCAGGTAGAGTACAGAATCAGTGTCGTAGTAAATGGTCTGTCTGTCAAGGGCATCCAGGTGTTCGTACAGTTTAAGTCTCGCCTGAGCCGTCGTGAAAGCCGCGAGTACGACGTTGACCGTCGGAAGAACCTCGCAGACGTCTTCGACGTACTCCCAGTTCACCACGATGGTTTCGTCGTTCACCTCCTGGATATTGTTAACGCGAACGGACGGACTGACCAACATTTTGAACAATTCGGTAGGTTGCCGGACGATCGCGGTCTTTGTCTGGTTTTCTCGCTGGCCGAATTTTCCCCAAAAGGAATTCAACATCAGTTTGGCCAGCGAGCGTCGGCCCTCGTTCTTTTCGATTTTAGCCGCTTCCAGTGTAACCCGCTCGGCCGTGAAATAGTCGTCTATGTATTTTTGTCTGTCCTCGTCGGTCGTGCACCAGTCGGGGTAGCCGGAAGCTTCTTGTTTTATTTTTAAAAATGTATTAATGAAATCGGTAAATAAGCCGCCGCCCTGGTCGAAAGACGCCATTTCGTACTGCCACATTTCGAACATTTCCAAAATGACGTACCCCTTGTCCACGGCCTTACGGATTTCGTCCATGGTCCAAGTCCCTGTCAGCGCTCGTCGGTCGACGTCGTGGTCGCAGTCGGAGACGTTCAGCGTTTCCGCGCACGTGCGGCACAACACGAACATCAGTTTCTCATGCATCTTAACCGGCAGCACGGGGTGGTAGAGTTCGCGAGGCGGAAGGACGGTACACTTGAGCAAGCCGTCCGCATCCATGCCCGCCCTCCTGCAGTCAGCATCGCCTACGTGAATTTTGGGGTGGCCTAAGGGGTATCGACCGTACTTGCATACCCACGGGTAAAGGAGCACACGTCCACGTAGTGGATTTTTCTCCTCTTTGCAAGCGTGATAGGTGCGCACGTTACCCGTACGACCGCCGAAGAAAGCGTCTCGAGGATTAAGGGGTGAAGCGGGTTGGAAGGCGAGGTGAGGCGGTGCCTTGAACTCGCACTCCCACATCTCCACTACCGAAGAGACCAGACGAGAGAGCTTATCGATTTTTGTCTTGGTTCTCTGCAAACGAGCGTCGAACGTGTCGGACGGGTCATCTCTCAAGGGCGCTTCGCGCCCGTGAGGGAAACACCGTTGGCAACCGTGCCAGTAGCAGCCGTGAAACTCGTATACGGTGTCCGTGCGGCCGCAATAACCGTCCACTTTCATGCCGGCAATCTGTTTCTCCCTACCTCGACCGGCGTGTTCCAAACGGTAGTCGGCGTCGGCGGTCCGCTCCCGCTCCTTTTCCTCTACCGAGGCCAGCCATTGCAGAGCGGCGAGCGATTGTTTGTCGGCCAAACGGTAGCCGTTTTTCGGAACTATGCCGATGGTGTCGGCCTTCAGAAAGTTACGTCTGAACGCCACGTTGCACGCGCTGGCGATGGTCACGGCTTCCAGGAACGGGTCCACTTTGCATTCCTGCAGAAACGAGGCGCGGAACTTTATGCACGCTTGCGCAAGTATATCTACGTCCGAATAACAGTATTCGAAAATCTCTTTTTGAAAATCGAACACGTATTCGTTGCGCACCTGTTCTTCGTACCATTTCGAAAACTCCTTGTGGTTCTTGTCGAACATGGAGTCGGGGCAGTAGTACTCGCGGCCGGGCATGGGACCTACGTAATTTTGATTGGCCAGAGTGTTGAACAGATGGGGAAATAGCCTTTTTGTTTTCCGGCGGCAGATCGAACGCTTTGGGGAGTTTCGACAGAGCCATAGGCATGTAATTTAGGAGTCGATGAATTTAACGTTATCCAACTCCATGAGAATGACCTTGGAGCCGCGCGTGATGAGTTTCGGCGTGAATTTTGTCTCTTCGAGCACGTACTTGAAAATAAATTGGTAGTCGAACGCTTGACCGTTGTGCGCGATGACGCACACTTTTTGTACGTCTTGCGCACGTCCATGACGTAGGACATGAACCTGCGGACCGGATCTTTTTGGAACACGCGCGTTCTGGTACCGCAGTGGGGGCAGTCTTGCGTCAAGCGTATCATACACTCCCAGCAATACTGTTTGGACACGCACAAGGTGACTCGATGTACCCGAGCCGTGTCCAGAACTTCGTCTTGGCGCGTCTCGAAGTCGAAAAATACGAACAGGAAGTCTCTGATCATAGGTTTACGCGTGTCGACCGTCATGTAGCATTGGTGGTCCGACTGTTTATAGTCTTTGCACACCTTGCAATAAATTTCACCGCAAACGTGCTCGGTTTTCCGTTTTTTAGTTATAATCAGCTTGTTACATTTCGCGCATTCCTGTACAGACTGACAGACATAGCCTTTGTGGGCTGTAAAACAATTTTTATTTTTAAAATATCTATTGCAATCGCTGCAGTGGATAGCGCTGTCGTCCTTTACGCACGGCGGCGTTCGCTTACAAGCGTTGCACCGCGCCTGGCATCTGTGCTCGTCTCGGTGGTCGTAAGGGGTGTGGCAAGTTACACAATAATAACTGCAGGCGAAAGCAGATGTTAGGCTAGTGATCGTATTGTAGTGACCGTTGTGAAACATCAAATTTATAGCGTACCGCGCGTTCGGGGCGTCGCCCTCAAAGTACACGCTACGACCGCGGCTGTCGTAATTGTAAACGGTGATTTTATAATCGGTCAGGAATGTTTGGAACCGTTGTAATTCTACCACCCCTGCCCCTGCATCCCCTATGTCAACACAGGCGTCAATCATCAGTCGGCGGGCCGCGATTGTCTGTCTTTTTCGCCTATTTTGTATGATAGCCTTGTAATCTCGGTCTTTGTCCGCATGCGCTTTACCCACTACCAGTGAACACGGGAGGCACAGTGAATCGTTGTTCTTAATCACCACGATCCCCCTTCTAGCTTTACACTCTTCGGCAAAGTTATTGAAGAGTCCCGGTCTAACACGACTACGCCCGCGACCCAGTGGAACGTTCACTTTGGTGCACTCCACTTTGAAAACGTCACTGGTAGTGAACGTTTCGGCATTGCTCTGAATTATGCCGCCGAAAATGTTCCAAAGTGTGTCCGCAGTCACTTCCGGTGCAGGTCTAAAAGCCACGTAGCCCGGATCGCGGTTTTTGAAATTTAAGCTGGTCAGTGTGAACCCTAACTTGTCTTGGTCGGTCGTTTTGCTAGTCATAGTCTCTACTAATTCAGTCAGTCCTTGTTTGACCCATTCAATTTCGTTTACACCCGCAGGCGGTTGATTGAATTTAAAAGTTACTTTTGTACCGAATAAACGGAACTTTTTAACATACGTCTGAACTGTAGACACTATAAAAGCTGACGTATTAATATTATTAGTATTATCGTTATTATTATTATTATTATTACTTGATTCACTAAACATGGCAAAAACTATTAGTTAATACTTAAAATGTTATTACTTTCTTTTCCCGAAAAAAAGTTAAAATTTTTAAGTATATTTTTTTTTAAAAAATAAAAAATGCAAATATTCTTTTAAAGTTTAAATCAACACGTAGAGAAATGAGATGTAAAAAAAAAAGACAAAATTCTTAAGTACCACTTACTATTTTTTAGAGAGAGAGAGAAACATAGGAAGTAACAATGTACTTACAAAATTCGCTAAAGACGAACACAACAACAACAAATACTCGATGGTGAACAATGATGCAAGTTTGACAGAATCTGCTAAACTGACGTAACCGTTAGCGCCGCAGGTTATTTATACGTTTAGTGACTGTGGCGTGTTACGTTGCGTCATCAGCTGGCTGACCTTGAATTGTGACTGACCTTCACATTTCGACGTGCCGTGTGCAAATGTTGCGTCAGCTGCCTGACCTTGAATTGTGAGTGACCTTCACATTTCAACGTGCCGTGTGCAAATGTTGCGTCAGCTGCCTGACCTTGAATTGTGACTGACCTTCACATTTCGCCGTTTCCTTTCTCATGACCGCCGTACCGATTAGTATATATATATATATATATATATATATACGTATAACGGCAGGTGTTTAGCTGCATAATAGTATTGCTGTGTTGTGTGCGTTAACGTGCAGTTGTGTTTTGATATACGTAGAGTTGTTGTTGTTGTTTTTCTTGAATTTATTCTTTGTAAGTATGTCTGCTTCTTCGGGATCGTCATCTTCTTCTTCTTTTATTAACGTCCGTTTTAATTCCGTTCGACCGGTAGAGACTGTGCCGATTCGAACATTACAGATCGGTATACCGTTCAAAATTTTAAACGTCAGGGATGGTCCCACTAAATTCGGAACGTCTTTGTTGTTTGGGTACGTACTATAATGACAAATATGGCTGGGAAAAGTGCATAATGGCGACGGGGCTGGGTACATTCTATAATGTCACCTAGGGTTGAGTACGTACCATGATGGCACCAAAGCTGAGCTGCATACACGATTGCGACGGGTTGGGTTCGTACCATAATGGTGAAGAGTACATGATAGCGACGGGTTGAGTACGTACTATAATGACAAATACGGCTGGGAAAAAGTACATAATGGCGACGGGATGGATACATAGTATGTCACCTAGGGCTAAGTACGTACTATGATGGCACCAAAGCTGGGCAGGGTATACGATGGCGACGGGTTGGCTACGTACCACGATGGACCAAAGCTGGGCAGGACGCACGCATCTCGATGGGCTGGGCACATACCATGATGGCACCAGATGTTGGGCGAGTACATGATGACGACGGACTGAATACGTACGGGCACGTAACACGATTGCTGGGAATGTTGCGACCACAGATGGGGCTCGTACCATGATTTCTGGGCATGTTGCTACCACAGATAAGGCTCGTACGATGATGATGCCACCAATGGCTAGGCAGCGAAGATGATGGCAACGCGGGTTGGGTACGTATTATGATGGCGGAATTGGCCGAGCATGATACGTAATGGCAATGGGTTGGGTACGTACCATGATAGCACCAAAGGATTGACAAGGTACACGATGACACTAGAGAGAGAAAGGCTAGACAACGAACATGATGGCGACGGGTTGGGTACGTACCATGACCAACCCGGGAGGCTAGGCACGTAACACGATGGCGACAGCGGGCTGGGCACCTACATATATCATACACCATTCACGATGATTTGTAAGTCTTTTTTTTCCATTAACTCAATATATTTATCATATGTCTTGTATTCATATGCAATACATTATATGTCTTGTATTTTAGTTACATTATAATAATCAATTCTTGAGATGTTTTTGTTTTTTTTTTCTTTGTACTTAGTAAATTGTTTTGTATTTGTACTTAATAACTGTTTTATAAGCCATTTTTTTTCATTAACTCAATATTTACCATAATTCAACTACATGTCATGTATATTTGTGTTTTTTGTTTGTTTTGCAAGCAAACGATGTTTAAAATAAAACAAAGACAATTTTATGTTTACATCTTTGTTTCTTTTTTCCTTATTTTTGACGTAAGACGAGAGGTCAGTCATCATGGTTTTCGAGTAAATATTTTTTTAAAAACTGTGGCCAAAGTAGCATATTAATGAATAACTTTGTAAAAATTAACGTATAATATTAAAACACTATCCTTTTTTATAGAGAGAGAGAGAGAGAGAGAGAGAGAGAGAGAGAGAGAGAGAGAGAGGGAGGTCATAGAATGAAGTACTTTATACGTTTATATAACGCACTATCCAGCGACCCTAGTCCTCCTATGAACAACCCTGCTGGGAGCTAGGCACGTAAAATGATGGCTGATGAGGTTAGAGAGAGAGAGAGAGAGAGAGAGAGAGAGAGAGAGAGAGAGAGGAGAGGGGACGAGAGAGAGAGAGAGAGAGAGAGGGAGGTCATAGAATGAAGTACTTTATACGTTTATATAACGCACTATCCAGCGACCCTAGTCCTCCTATGAACAACCCTGCTGGGAGCTAGGCACGTAACATGATGGCTGATGAGGTTAGAGAGAGAGAGAGAGAGAGAGGAGAGAGAGAGAGAGAGAGAGAGAGGGAGGTCATAGAATGAAGTACTTTATACGTTTATATAACGCACTATCCAGCGACCCTAGTCCTCCTATGAACAACCCTGCTGGGAGCTAGGCACGTAACATGATGGCTGATGAGGTTAGAGAGAGAGAGAGAGAGAGAGAGAGAGAGAGAGAGAGAGAGAGAGAGAGAGAGAGAGAGGTCATAGATAGACTTATTTTATATGTTTATATAACACATTATCCATAGGCTCCGGGCCACGATGGCGGCGGCAAGAGAGAGAGAGAGAGAGAGAGAGAGAGAGAGAGAGTGAGAGGGAGAGGCGGTCATAGATTGACTTACTTTATATGTTTATATAACGCGCTATCCACAGGCCCTCGGCACGTACCACGATGGCGGCGGCGGCCATAGATAGACTTACCACGATGGCGGCGGCGGCCATAGATAGACTTACCACGATGGCGGCGGCGGCGGCCGTATATAGACTTACTTTATATGTTTATATAACACATTATCCATAGGCTCCGGGCACGTAACACGATGGCGGCGGCAAGAGAGAGAGAGAGAGAGAGAGAGAGGTGGTCATAGAATGAAGTACTTTATATGTTTATATAACGCACTATCCGCCTGCCCCGATCCCGGGGTAGGCACGTACACGATGGCGAGGGAGGCTAGAGAGAGAGAGAGAGAGAGAGAGAGAGAGAGAGAGAGAGAGAGAGGTGGTCATAGAATGAAGTACTTTATATGTTTATATTACGCGCTATCCACAGGCCCCGGGCCACGATGGCGGCGGCTAGAGAGAGAGAGAGAGAGGTCATAGAATGAAGTACTTTATATGTTTATATAACGCGCTATCCCCAGGCCCCGGGCCACGATGGCGGCGGCCATAGATAAACTTACTTTATATGTTTCGCGCCATCCACAGGCCCCGGGCCACGATGGCGGCGGCCATAGATAGACTTACTTTATATGTTTCGCGCCATCCACAGGCCCCGGGCCACGATGGCGGCGGCCATAGATAAACTTACTTTATATGTTTCGCGCCATCCGCAGGCCCCGGCCACGATGGAGGCAGCGGCGGCCATAGATAAACTTACTTTATATGTTTCGCGCTATCCACAGGCCCCGGGCCACGATGGCGATTCGCAAACCCGAGCGGAATCGTTACGTTTCATATATCTCGAATCGCACTAATTTCCCAAGACGCTCCCGTGGTACAGTGGTTATAGCGTGCGCCTCACACGCGCAACGTCCCCGGTTCGAGCCCCGCCAGAAACGCGCAACTTTTTTTTCCGGTATACATTTATTTATTCGATTAATTAATAACGCACACACACCGACGACGTCACAACTTTATATGTTTACACACTATCCACCGGCCCCGGGTACGTAAAGCGAGAAGCTGTGTGCGCCTCCATCATAGCTACGTGCACGTATATAGCTTCCATCATGTCAGTGACACCGCTGTGTGCCTAAATTTGGGATATACCACCGGGTATCCTACTTAAGTAGACTATAGGCCTACATATAGGCCAAGTAATCTTAACTAAAATCAGTGATCAAAATTTTAAAATAAAAAGTAATAATTTACAAAAAAATTGAAAAACGAATTTTTGGTATCATCTAGAAAATTTTTATTTTTGGTTCTTTCTAATGACCGCCATTCAAAATTGGAAAAAAAATGAAAACTATTTTAACTTACACTGTTTTAAATCTGATATTATCGTCGTAATTAGCGTGAATTTACTAAAATTCACAAAATTTATCTTAAATTTTTCTGAATACCCGATTTAATCAGCATAATAGACATTATAATCAGCATTAATTAGTAATGTAGTATTTTAAATTACATTAAGAACACGGAAGTGAATTGGCCGTCGTCAGGCTTCCTGCCGTATTTTCAAAGCAATTTGAAAATTTTAAATGCTTATTTGTATAGATTTTAACACTGATGTCAAGGCGGTCAGGGTTAACTTTCATATTTTTACTGTACGAAAATGCTCGTTTATGTAATTTATGTTTGTTACATTTTTTTTTTTGGAATTTAGCATTTTAAATTTATTTTTATCGAACCTAGGGGAAGTGCTTTTTACTAGCACCATCTGTATTCGAGAAATAGGTGCGCATGTATTTCTATTATATTGCCGTAGCAATCCCCCTACGTTTTCACTGGTTATGTGTTCTCTGCAGGGGGTGCAGACTATTGAGAGGATTTAGACGTCCCTCGAGGTACCCGAGTCTAACACACTTACATTTAGGGAAGCGATAATAGCCTCAATGTGCTTTTCGCCTTAAAATAAAAATAAAATACTGGATATGTCAAAGTTTATGATCTTCGGCAAATCATTTTACTAGGCCACTTTCCCTTATATTCAGAACAGGGGTTTTGTACAGCCCTGTGTATGTAATGAATACCTTTACATTGGACATCCCTGTGATGGCTGTGACGTCATCACATGTATAAATAGACATAAGATTGGATGTGTTTCAAAACGCCGGATTCTGTACTATAAGATATTAGCTGTTATGATGGTATTTAGCATCGCTTATTAGGGTTCGTTATACAATCCCAAGGTCCGTGGATCCGCGCTATTGTCTGTCAGGAATATGCACCTGTAACGATTAAACGATAAGTCGGGGAAAGCTATGACCGTTCAGAAATATCCACAACAGAAAAATGTAACAGCTACGAATATAGTTTATATTGCATTTCCACTGTACAGAAAACGTAGAAAGTATGGCTATGTTGCAAAATCTATTCTGATGGACATGTTCGTGTTCACAACCTATAAATCCCAAAATGGTTTTTTTGGAGATGTGTAAGTAAAATAAATGAACCACTTGTTGTACTGTAGAACAAAGCAGTCACATCTTGTTCAGCCATACAGCTAAGCAGACACCTCCTGATGAACAATAGAACCAAGCGCACTCCTCTTTATAAACCAAAGATCTAAGCGAACACCTCTTGATGAATAATAGAACCAAGCGGACACCTTTTTGATGACCTAAAGAACCTAGCAAAAACCTCTTTATGAACAATATAACCAAACGGACACCGCTTGATAAACCAAAGTACCTAGAGAACACCTTTTATTGAATCATAGAAATAAGCGGTTTATGACAATATGTACGAGAAAAATGGAAATTCTTATTGAACCATAGAACCAAGTGAACAATTCTTGGTGAGCCAATCGGCTTTATCTTCATAAACCACAGAGCTAAATAGACATAAAGACTCCTTTATGAACAATAGAGCCAAGCGAAATTTTTTTGTTACACAATAGAGCCAAACGAACATTCTTGTTGAACCATAAACACGAGTAAATTAAGGCCATTGCTCCTCCAGTTCTATAACAATAATAAAACAATTTTGTAAAAAGATTTTTATTTTTTGTTTTGTTTCAATTTAACTTACACTTAATTAAAACCAACATGAATAAAAAAAAGCTGCTATTTATCTTTTCAATATATTTGTAACTGGATATGTTTCGAAATATGACTTACGTTATACAGTAGTAACTACAACGGAGTAAAAAAATTAATAATAACACTTTCTCTTACTTGTTTAATTAATTACAATTCTTTTACAACTTTTAAATTACCTGTTCAAAATATTTAATAAATGAATATAAATTATGATAATTTAAAAAAAATATTATAAATCACCCTGAAAACATTTTATTAATTGTTATTATTGTAACAAATATCATAAGGAACTTGTATGTTATTACTGTTAAAATTATATTTAAAAGTCACACTTTGAATGAACAAAAACATTTTTCGTATTCTAATAATGTGTTTAAAATCCCTTTTTAATTCAAGTTTTTCTGGGGGATCTTGTTTTAGGTATCACCTATCGGAACAGCTTCCACCCTTAAAGTCATGTCCCCCTACAGTACCTCTCCTAAACCAGCCCACCAACATAGAGCTAAGTGGACATTTATTTTTTGAACCATAGTACAAAGCAAATACCTCATTTTGAACCACAGTCAAGAGAACATTTCTTCTTTAGAGAACCAAAAATTTATTTACAGTCGGGATGTAATAGAAAACAACATTTTCGCCGTTGGGATTCGTTTCAGTTTTTGCATTAACTTTCAACTGTAATTTTAAATACGTTTGGGTATTACTGTGTTCAGTATATAATGATCTGCCTTCCCTAGTTTCGTCAATTCTACTTTCGTTGACTCGTTTCGGAGAACCTCCATCTTCAAAAACTATATCTATACTGGTCACCAATATTATGGCCCGTCCTATTTATAATTTTTTATCTCCACCGCGTACCCCTCCTCTATTCAACATTAAATCTGTACATTAAACCTGACGTGCTCGCTTCTGATTGAAAATTATAAATAGGATGGGCCATAATATTGGTGACCAGTATAGATGTAGTTTTTGAAGATGGAGGTTCTCCGAAACGCGTCAACGAAAGTAGAATTGACGAAGCTAGGGAAGGCAGATCATTATACTGAACACAGTGATAATAATCATTGAAGAAAAGAAGAATATAAAAAGAATTTCAACGTTTGGGTATTCATTGGGCTATTCTATTAAATCATTGTCGCACCAATTAGGCCTATTTATACTCTTAATAAGCCCAATTTCTGGTTGTACCTATTTTTAAACCGTTACCAATGCACTGACATTTGTAAATTTTGCCTGGCAACGACTCTGGTATTAGTGCGGCAGTTATAAATAGGCCTAGTGTTTGTACTTTGAGTTTGTTTGTAAAGCTCGATAGACTGTGAAATTTTCAAAACATTTTCTTTCTTACTGTACATAAAATACGGTAGAGAAATCGTACAAGAGAAATATTGTCACATTTTGATAGGCATAACTGTTTTATTGTTAAGAAAGGCTGTTGTTTACTTGAATGTACGTCTGTAGTGTATATGTTTGTCTATGTGCGCATCACTTGAGACTAAACAAAACTGACCAATTTCAGTGATTTTTGGTTTGTGATTTATTGGTATATTTTTTCGGGAATATATTTAGTCAAATAAAATATTTTTTTCTGCGAAAATCCTAACAAAAGTTTCTCAAAATCGACTCTAATAATTTGGTTTAGATTCGTACTTTAGCTAGACAACACGAACGCTTTATTTTCCAAAAATCAGACAAAAGAACAGGGTCAGAGAATACAAATAATATAGCCATTACTTCTTGTGTTTTATTGACCTATAATATATTTACGTTATTGTTAGTTTTATATTAAAAATTCGATTTGTGATACAAATTTAGTTATTATTTATACGATTTAAATTAATGTAGGCGTACAACAAGCACTTTTGCGAGGGATTTTTTAAATAATATCTGTATTGTCATTAAGGAAGTATTGTGCTCATTGAACATAAATAGTTTCATAGCAACGTAAAATTATCGTCTAGACATCAGAGGTTGATTACCGACAGACGCAAGTTCCTTGATTTTATCTGCGGGTCCTAAAACCTATGACTAAGAGAGGAGAACGTACGAATGTACAGATGTCGCCAGCCGGTATGCTACAGGGTAGTGTATTTATAGATCTGGCCCCATTCTGTTGCCAGAATATTGTAAAGAAACAAATACAGTCTCTTAGCTTGCAACTTCTTAAACAACAGGCTAAAAGGTTTCTTATGCGATAACAACATAAGGTTGTTATTGCTTCCCGGGATTGTCCACTTTCTAGACGGCAAACAATAAAAAATTGTATTTCATCGAACATGTATAAATCAGTTGGACTTATTTTAATACGGTTTAAGTCCCCTAAACATTTCATAAACATGGTGTGTAAAAATTCGGACAATTGATAATTAGATTTATGGGTGCAAAACCAACAGATATTTGTAAATGTGTAAATTAATTTGTGTACAAATGTGGAATCTATAAGCGCCATCATACAATTTGAAATAGGAAAGAGGTAAAGTAAAGAGGCGAAGTTCAGTTTAAAATTTGAAGGGAAACTGATGGTGAAGTCTGTTTGCAACGAATACGTCCGTTCTGGATATGCTGGCAGTAAACACTTCAAAAGAATAACTATCATTGGTTGTTATTATTGGTGTTATTGTTATCATTGGTGTGTGTGTGTGTGTGTGCGTGCGCGCGCGCGCCCACGCAGGGGGTACAGATTAGCTGCACCTATTGAAAGGATTTAGAAGTTCCTCGCGGTACCTGAGTAACACACACTTACACTTGCAACACTACACTCACACTTACATTTAGGGAGGCGATAATAGCCTCAATGTGCCTTTCGCCTTAAGATAAAAAAAAGTAGTTTCGCGTTTATATACTTTAACTCTTACTTCAACCCCTTAGTTTTGGATTTTTCTGAAATGATTTTTATCAATCACTTAGCACTCAAGAGAATCGTTCACACCAAATTTTAACGCCGCGAATAAAAATTAAAAACGTAGTCACGTAACTCTTCGGGAGTTTTCTACGTCTTTTCGGTGTTAAATGGAAGAGAGGACGTAAAGATAATAACTTCGCCCACCAATAAAAAAATATTAATTACAATTTTTTTTTTTATGATTTGGAGATTTAAAGATAAAATGTAAAGTTCGTTTTAGTCCATTTTAAGGTTTTTATGGACGGAACTTTTTAAAACCGAACTAATTTCAACTTTGTAGGCTTTGTAGTTATAGAAATTTGTGATAAGTGAGTGAGTGAGTGGTATTTGGATTGGATTTAACTCCCGTTGCTTTACTCTTTCCTTTAACGCAGATCCCTCGTGTTCATTAGTCTGACTGGCATAAAGTATGGACGTCAAAGAAAAAAGTTGATTGTATATTAATCTTATATAGCCTATTTCTTTTCCAAAGCAGACTTTAAGATCACTCAGTCTCTCTTCTGGCATCACAATGCCATTGTGGTAAGTTTATAACTTCCTTGTGAAATTGATTGCGTGCAGACCACGAAGTAGTAGCCTATATCTCTACCATAAGACCAACATTTGATTTTTTGAGAAGTTTTGTTTGTGTAGGTATAAGGGCTGCATCCGAGGTAAACATAATCACAGTTGTTAGACCCCGATCTTGCGGAACCTCTGCTGTTTTTAATTCTTAAGATTGTGTTTTTATTAAAAGAGATTTTAAAGAATATTCTGAAAAAATGAATAAGTTTCTGTATGCATCGATACGCATACCCACACGCAGAAGGAAATCTAAAAAAGCAATTAACTTTTATATGTCATCACCACACTTCTTATGCACTTCGTACTGAAGACGATGTTGGAAGATCGTCCTCCATCGTCTGAATTTTTTAAATAAAATTAAATTTATATATTTGTTAATTTTGTTATTGTTGTAGGGTTCCTTTACAGCCCTGAAAATGTTGTTTATATTCGGTATTTATTAATTTATTTTTTATTATTTAATTAATTTATTTCTTTTATTTACCTTGTTATTGTTGTAGGGCCAATTTATAGCCTACAATAATTTGTGTGTATGTGTTGTTGTTTTTTATATATATATATATATATATATATATATATATATATATATCATAGTTAACTAGTTTTAGTCATATAGTTATGCCTGTTATTTAATTATAGTTTTTTGTTTATTTTTATTAATAAAGTAAATTGTTTTTTTGTTATATTTTTGTATTTTAATTTTGCGTGACGGCGATGATAACCTTAATGGTTTTTCGCCGCAAAAAAAAATACGCTTCGTACAGGGAGGAAGTACGAAGTTCAGCTCGTCTTTCGAGTGTTTCTGACGCTTCTGTTCGTTTTGAAAATGAAAATTTGTAATCTCATTGCGGGTTTCTCCGTATCCCCGGTACCTGACTACTCTAAACACTAATTTATACCTAACAATCGTAAATTTCAAAATTAGATTGTAAAGCGGGGGTGAAACAGAACTATTTATACGAGGCGAAATTAAAACCGGCGAAAAAACTATAGCGAAGAAGTAGGCGGGTGGGGGGCGCACCCCTCCCCCGACGCGTCGCTGCCTGCTAAGGCCAGGGAAAGACGATACGGCTGCGGTACGATAGTTGGAACCCGCGGTTCGTTCAGTCTGCTACCGGCTCCCGTAAGATCGTAACGGTTATCGTTCGTGTGTGAATTTATTTTTAGGCTCCCCGCAGAAAAACGTAAGTAACACCGAAAAGGGATATTTTACTTCTGTGAAGGGAAATTTTGTACTTAAATTAAGTGGTTTTTAACTTATAAGAGATTTAAAAGAAACAGTGAGTAAATTTTATATTACTTAGTGGGATATTTTGTTTGTGAGAGGGATTTTTTTTACTTATTAGATAAAACAACCTTGGAATGTATTAATCTAGTAATGATTCATTAACATTACTTATTCTGAGTAGTGCATAAAGAATGACTAATGTGACACTTTTATTCAGTTGTAGTCCATACCGCAGCAAAACGAATGTATTTTTTACATCACCGGAAAATCCGGTTTGGGAGCTATCGGGAAAACTGTAATACTGTCCTAATTAGGAAAACTAATAATTTCAAAATTCATTCATAAGGCTTTGCTCAAATTTCTGTTGTATATGAATATTCGTAAGTCATGCCAGTTGACCCAGTTTAAAATACAATAAATTTACAGTTCGACAGTAAAATGGGAAAACAAAACAAAAAAAAAATAGGCCGCTGTAGATTTTCCCCCTCGATTTATTCTTGAACGATAAATTTATCGTGCCTTTTACAATCACGATAAATTTGGCTCACAATCTTCAGTTATGATTCTTCGAATAAAACCAAAATTGAGCTAAACTAATGGTCCGATATTTTAAAATCAGTTTTATTTTAACGATATTTTCCAATCCGGATTTTTTACAAAGAACTGAACGTGTGAAATGATTTTTTTTGCCTTTTACTTATTTTAATTGCGTGTATTATGATAATTTCGGTTCAATACATTACTTGATTTATATTTTGTTTTATAAGCTACACGAAAATTTAACCTAAATATATTCAGTACTTTACGCATGTGAGTCAGTCTGCATGAATACGTTTTTTTTGAAAGATTTTTATTATTTTTGAGGTGAAATTCATTGGTACACATTCGAATAAACGACCAGTACGTTTTGTCTGGATTGTTAGAAGGGCTAAACTTTATTTGTTCTCAAACAAAATACTTTTAATAAAATTATAATTTCCCGCAGGGGGTGCAGACTAACTGAGAAGATTTAGAAGTCCCTCACGGTACCCGAGTCTAACACAAACTTACACTTACAACACTATACTTACGACTTTAACACTTTACACTCACACTTACATTTAGGGAGGCAATAATAGCCTCAATGTGTTTTTCGCCTTAGTATAAAAAATAAATAAATAAATAAATAATAAAAATAAAATTAGAATTAAAAAAACAATTATGCTGTACTTTTAATCTTTGTTATACAAATAGATGGAAACATTTCCATATTAAATTTAAATCGAATAAGCCTCAAAACAATCGTCCTCAAAGTTGATATTTTCGAGAACCTTATAACGATTGCGTTTGGATCAAGGTTAAATATTTTCAATATACGATGTACAGTATCGGACAAGTTATTGTCCAGTTTGAACTTTTACTAAAAATATTTCTCTAGTTTCGTCCCAATCTGCTGTAATACATCGCATCCGCACAACGGGTAGAACACAAAATGATTTGGCGAAGTGACTGCTGGAGAGGGAGGTAAACAGAATGCAACAATCGCGTTACAACAATTTTAATACAGTTGGTCTTGCATTTGAATTCCCAGTCAGCTGTTACAACACCTTAGTTGGGTTTATTTAAAGCAACACTGTTGCCAACCACTCCACTGCAATTCTGTAGACCTACTATTAACTTCAATAACATCGTATAAGCGGTACAAACAATTTAAACGAAACCCAGAATCTATGTTTGTCTTCTGCTTGTCTGTAGTCTGAAGGAAAAACATGAGGTTAATGTCTTAGAAAACAAAAGCGCTTTTTAGGGTTCGAAATAATATTTAAAAAAAAAACAACCTATTGTTTGTACATGCGCATCTATCGTAGCTAGCGCCTCTTTAGCGTATAAACAGTGAACCAGGCAATTAGTAAGGAAACTTGACAGTTTTGTTTACCTGTATACGTAAGGACACAAACAGTAATGGCGCTAAGGTCTTAGGGTCCCTCTCACTTGCAAGACTTTTTTAATAGGCTCCCACAATGTTATTGATAGTCTACTAAACAATATGAAGCCTAATTCTATTTTTTATCTGTAGGCCTAATCATTAAATTACAAAGGTTTTTTTGATTTAAAATGTTACTAGTACAGTATATTAACAATTATTTAAATATTTACAGTACTTGGTTACCGTAACCTAAAACGTATGGCATATCAAGAAAATATTCGTTTTTCAAATACTATTTAGACACTTTGAAAAAAACACACAATAGCTGGCAAAAATCCAAACAACGACAAATATGAGCTAGTGTAAAACTGACTCAGAGACTGCGTGACCAATATTGGATGGAAGGGAGGCCTATCTGGTTAGGGAAACAACCTATTTACCTCTCTTAAGTAAACCCCACTTTATAAATCGTCAACATTTTTTAAAATAGCGCTTATTTTTAACTTTAATTAATTTTTAATCGATAAAGTCCATTTTTAAGGAAATTTTTAAAAATTTCCAAAATGTTCAATTGTTAAGCCTTCCTTGGCCAAGAAAAATCGGTTTTAACGTTTCTGATTAAATTCAGCTTAAATGTAACCAGTAATACCACAACAAAACTAATCTCTATCTCAATTAAAATTCGATTTAAAATAATGTAATACGTTCAAATAAAAACTGGAAGTAATTTCTCAAAATCTGTTCATTAGCGATTGAGAACTGTGTTTTGCAAATAGCCTACAAACAGGCCTAACGTGAAAATTCAGTGCATCAAATAAATAAATAAATGTAAAATATCGTATTGACCGCCGTTATTCGTGGATTTAGTCTGTAAACGTAAATTTCTTTTATTTACAAATTTGTTACACCAAATGGTTTTACGAATCTTCATATATATTAGGCCTACTACGTTTTGAGGAAAATCTTATAGGATGGTTTTGAGAAATCAGGTCTTTATACTTTAAACCGGATATTCTGGAGAAATAGCGAGCTAAACAGAACTCCAAAGAATTAGTGTTTGAGTCTGCTCCCAGCACGTCAGCGAAACAGCTGCGCGTCATAGTTATTTTCTATTTGTTTGGAGTTGGATTAGAAACCTCAGCACTCTGGTATGTCTCAGAATTCCCACATAAAACTACGCATTGTGTTTGTCATGTATTGGAATCTGAAATATGTAGTCTACTCGGTGTGATACCTAGAAGTGCCACAAGATAGCGCACTGAGTGATTCAAGGTAATGGAATAGATAGCCTATACGTGCTGTGGCTTATCATTCTATTGTATTATACACTCATATCGCTTATCATTAAAACAAAAGAACAAATAAAAGAAATATAATGAAACCATATCGTGGGCCGAGTTTTAGACCAGTGGTTTTCCAGTTCGCGCACAATGTAGACACGAAAATTTAAATTTGTGTCCGCTATCATGGATTAAGTTAGAATTAACTTTTTTTGGCCATGGATTGATGTCTTAAACTTAGAACCACTTTCCTCCTCTTTCGTTTGTGACTTAATGATCGACATCGCTTTTTAAACTGCGAAGCAATACCAAACCAAACGTATTTTGAGTTTTTCATACGTTAAAAAATTGTCTAATCATTGAACATGAAAAACATTAAATACACTTTATACGTTTTATTATTTACTCAAAAAATCCGGTTCGGACACTACCAAAAAACAGAATAATCGGTCTTGATATCTCAAGATCGATTCATCAATTTTGCTCAAGTGTGAACAGTTATATCTCATTTAACAAGTACCGGGTGACCGAGCTCCACTCGTGTTGTTTATTTTTGAAAATTGTTTGAAATACTTTGAAATCTTTTGTTCAAACTTTTGTTCAATGATGTTCAATTTAATAAAATTAAATGACATGTACAAAATATTTACAAAACAATCGTATATACATGTGGATGCGTTCAGTAAAAAATGAACGTGTATTAAAGAATTGTATAGGCTAATGGAGCTTCTTTCTGATAAAAATCAATAAATAATTAATATAAACATATTGATATTTAAAGCATTATAAAACTCTGCAAATGAAATAACAAAAAAAAATATCTTCAATAACCAAATCTTCAATTATTATTAATGATCAAATATTAAAATCTTCAAAGTTGTCAGCGAACTTCCAAGTCCACATTTTCATCGATCTTATTTATTTATTTTTATTTATTTATTTATTTTCCGATAATTATTTGTTGTCGCAACATAATTATTCGAATGTTCTTGTAATACTTCTTTCCAAACAACACTTCTTGTGTGGCGAGTGTTTTCTGGGGGCAAGAGAATTTTCAGTCCATTTCTCCTTTTAACTCTGGAGAAAGCTACGTATAACGTTCCATACATAAAAATTGCTGTTAGTAGGACTATCCCAACTGATACAAATGTCTGCCCTTGGGCCTTATGTATTGTCATAGAAAAGCTGGCCTTACGGGAAATTGATGTCTTTGCATTGTGCATCCAAGTTTACTTTCGCTTGGCTGCACAATGCAATTCTAGGAATATGAACTTCTCTACTTGGAAACCGGCAATATATATAGGTATACACTCTATGTAAATTTAAGGCGAGAAATTCGCAGTTTTGCGATTTTTACGGGC
>CM040190.1:73224853-73234853 GCA_022606455.1 Callitettix versicolor
TTATCAGTTTTTTACCCAAAAGAGCTTTAAAACACATTACTTTGAAAAACTAAACAATGTTTCCTATATATGATTACAGGCCTGCATACCAAATTTTATAAAAATCGGCCTCTTAGATTAATCCTGGCGATGTGAGGGCGCGCGCGCTCGTACCCATACACAAGTGCGCGAACACACACACAGAATAAATATTCTACTTTTTTACCTCAGGTACCTGAAAACGGATATATCCATCAGAAACTAAAGATCGATTTTTCGCGTGATTGCCATAGTTGTTATAGGGAGGAAGTAAACAAGAAGAAACATTTTAAAGAGCTTACAGAGGCACATAAAAATATATAAAAAATTCATTACAGTGATTGTTCACCTTCTTAAAGAGAAAAAAAATCACTAACCTATTTTCAACTTCTTAAAACAACGGTTTTACGTAAAAAATGCGCTCTTTCCAAACCACTCTCCAATTTTATGAGACACTAAATATCGTAAATCATCCAGACTATCTCCTCTCAACTAGAAATAATTATCTTAATGGCCTTTCGGTACTTTCTTCCCATGCAAGAACTATTGTAGAGCATTACAACAGTAAAGCTTTACTAGTTTTAATCTAGTAACTAATTAATGACCGCTGTCACAGCAGACGACCCAACCCTCCCAAAAAGTTATTTAGAGATCTTTGCTGTTATAAAGGTCTGGGTCGTACCACGATGGACCTTCAATAGCTCATTTTCCAATGGACACTCGCTATCTTGTTTTCCTTATTATTATCAAAGACTATCATTAGCACAACCTATTTAGGAGTTCAAGTGGTTAGGATTTGTTTGAAGCTGAGAATACCAGATGCCACGTGCAGACGAAATATAACGATTTCCTGTTATTAGTCATAACATATAACCAACCAACCTATTTAAAAATCTGTTTATACGCGGCAATCGAAGTTTACAGAAAGGGTTTAAAAAATCTGGACGGATCGGATTTTCTCAGTCGGCTGTAGTACAGCCTTAACTATCTAATAAAAGTATTTGGACATATTGCAAACCGATTCGGGAGCTCCTGATTTTAACACGAATCAAGTTTTAGAGCTGGTTGTGATGTTAGATTTTGCGTGACGCGAGTGCACAAATTTATATTTATATATAACAGTATATTTTGTGCGTCGCAAGTCTCGCATTAAATTAATTGTAATTAACATTTTCTGTTTCCGCTCGCGATCGAAATGGGGACTTCGCTTACTTCGAATGAAAAGTGAGGCGTACTTATAACCATTACACTACGGAAACTACGAAGTTTGACCGATATAAATATATAAAATGAATCGTTATTTAATTTTTATACTGGTAGTTACAGTAAGAGATCAGCTGTTTTATATTAATTCGTAACGATCAGCTGATTTCATTGAACTAGTTTATGTCGTGTTTTCGAAAAAAAAATTATCGTAATTAAAATAAAAAGGAAGAGAAAACAAGGTACAGAGAATTTAATTTTTGGTTCAGTAAAAGAAATTTTATTTTTTAATGTAATTAAACACTATGAAAAAAATGTTTTCGGACAAATAAACTTCAATAGAAGAGTTGTTAAAAACCGGCCCTAACGTATGTGATAAAATATAGTCCATTTGATAAAGGGGCGATTTTAGAGCTAACCAGAAAAAAAATGGAAAACATCATTCTTCAAATTTTGCTCAAGTTTGGTAATTTACATTCAGCAATATTGCGAAAAAACTAATCTTGACCGAGTTAGTTTCGTTTTTTTTGTTCTCAAACCTTAAACTATTTTTACTTAATGATTCAAGTTATAAATCTTCGTATATAAGTAAAATTTGGGCAAAATCTAATGAACCGATTTTAAGAAACGGGTGGGTCGAAATACGCAACTATAAATTTGATAAGGCAGCTTTCTTTGAAAAGTAAAAGCTATTGATGCATACTTTTAAATTTATTTAGTGAGGGATGTTGCGATAAAGTAGTACATTTTGACAGAAGCAGAATCCGTAAATTTAGTGACTGTTGTCTTTGTTGTGTTTAGTTGAGCCACCACCATGGACGCAATCAAGAAGAAAATGCAGGCGATGAAGCTGGAGAAGGACAACGCGTTAGACCGCGCGTTGGTCTGCGAACAGCAAGCCCGCGACGCCAACCTGCGAGCCGAAAAGGCTGAGGAAGAGGCTCGTTCTCTACAGAAGAAGATACAGACCATTGAGAACGACCTCGACCAGACTCAGGAACAGCTGATGCAGGTCAGCGCTAAGCTGGAAGAGAAGGACAAGGCATTGCAGAACGTAAGTAGAATATTTATTGTCGTCACTTCCTGGGAAGAATGGGGGGAAGATAAATTTATAAAGCACGAGAGGATGCTTTAAAGTATTGCCGTGTGTAGGCTCCTTTAAACATTCAGTTAGGTCAGTTAAGGCGATGTAAAACTGTTTGGCCACTTCCGCTTTTCTCCTCAAATGGCCAAATATTTACACTTATAAGTACAACAATATTGAAACGCACAGAGGGTTGTCGCACTATACGTATATTTATCGAAAACATATTGAACAAGACGCGTTCGATTGCGTTCCCAATAAATAAATACACTTTGAATATACAATTCGAAATTCTTCATCGATTTAATTTTTTTGTTGTTGATTGGTTCTCATACACAATGGACGACACTTAATAATACGCCAAAGTTTATTTCTAAAAGTTTTAAAGTTTTATCCCAAATTATATTTCGTTCATTTGAAAGTATGAAAATATATATGATAATGGCTATTTTATTATTTTTAATATAATTTTTTAAAAATGCTGATTTATGCAGATTTTAACGCTGATTACAATGGTAAAATCAGATTTAAAAAGTGTAGGGCCTAAGATAAGAAAATGGTTATTGAAATTCGCTTCCATTAGGTCAGCAAGGGACGTGATGCTATACTACACTACGTGATGTGATTATTTTTTGTAAAAGTAGTAAATTTCTGAAGATTTTAATCATAAATAGACCGCTTGGGCAATTCTTCCTTAAGAGCACATTACACTATCAACGATATTTGTCAAATATTTGTTAAATATTTGATGAAGCTTTGACCACATATCATGTTCAAATATTTGTCAAAAGTTGTTTCAAAGAAAACACATTACATTCTTCAAATTTCTTTGATAAGCTGGGTTATTTTGGAGTTATGTTTATTCAAATGCAGTAGCTGTAATGAATTAATAATGTTATGTTATATTGCTGCATTAAGAAACTATATTGCTTGCGATGGCGCTAGTAAAGAAAAATAGAGGGATAAACGAGTTTAGGACCATGAATACAAAGGAGAAAGATACTAGGTGAAAATGCCACTATTATTAAAGAACACTGCATACGGAACATTGTGACTCAAATAGACGATTTTTAAGAATGAGTGTATTTTAAATCTCGGTTTATGTAAGCATTAATTAGTATATTCCACAAACACTCTTATTTTTCATGTTGTCAGAATTAATGTTTTTACTGCTTCAAAAGTCCATGACAATTTAGCCGTCGTTTTAAATTGTATGCAACGATAGGGACGGAAGGAATAATGTGATATAAACAGAAAATGACTCAATTTTGAGGTTATACCTACGTATTTTGAAAATCATTGTCAAAGTTTCATCAACATTTGATAAAAGGACCGTCAAATTTATTTCATCAAAGATCTTTGATCAAAGAAATTTGACGTTATACTTTAAGATTTTATTTGCCCAAATTTAATACAGGATGCACTATTTTTTTTTTGTACAGTATTTATTTAAGTTTTCTGAAGGTGAACTTATTCGAAAAGGTTAACTCTTTATTTTCAAAAACGACTGATATGACGTAACAAATCAACAGTAGTTAATTATTGAATCAAAAATAATCGTAACACGCAGCTGTTTCGCTGTTCCGATGGAAAAAAATTAAACACAAAATATTTCTATTTGCGATAATCAAACTTGCCACAAAATAACTGCGACAGGTTCGTTTCCCAACAAAATCGGGTGATTCATTTCAAAAAAATGCGACTGTTCAAAATCTTAGATATTAATTTTGTTTTGAAAATTTGAAAACCATTGTAATTAGGGTTAATTTTGCAAACGTTTTAAATTTTATTTTCTTACTTTTCAGTCAATTTTACTTTACGCAAATATGACAAGTTATGATTATTTATTAAAAAAAAATTTTTAATGAAAATTATGAACGGATGTTGCTTAGTTCCGAACTTGTCGAAGCTATTACAACCTTGTAATATTAATTTTTTCTAAAATTTACAAACTAGGTTATGCTACAATATACGAGCATTTTTAACGACCACAGTACAAACGTGATCAATCAGTTGTGGTTTTACCACGAGAGCTCCTATAGTTAATTTCATTTCCCAAAGGAAGAATTAAATCCAATATGGCTTTAACAGAACAGATTGATTTCATACAAACACGAGTAAACAGTTTAATAGTTTTATCAACGCGGACTAGTTTACGTGAAAACGAAAGGTACGGGAACTGAAACCGCTGACCCCGTTGTTGTACGCGTTGAACTGGGGCAAGGCGAAGTCATCCCGGACAAGACAATGCGTTTTGTACTTCTACAATAGAATACGGCGTTCTTTGTGAATACTGCATCCTTAAAGTGGGTCGTAAGCTGAGGAATTAATGGCGTGGTCCGTAACCACCTAGGTAAATAGCTGCAGATTGTCAGCCAGGAATGTGCTTGACCCCGCATGTCAGGAGTTTGTAGTTTGATGAACGAAGGCAGTTAAACTAAGATTCTCGATCGTGAAAATGTAATTGGTATTAGCACTGATAAATGTACTAGAGTTATAACCGTTATGAAAGATAGTGGCATCTTGCGGCAGAGTGTTCAACTACAGTTAAACTGATAATAGTACTGTTTATTTTCTCGAACGTCTCCACCCCTGACCTTGCAGCGTTCGTAGCGGCAGGTACTCCAACTACTTGCAATTAAGCCGCTAATATTGAGCACGTTTTTATAATGGTGCCTGTAGTAACGGATCTAGAATTTTCCAGCAGGGAGTATAATATGAATACATAATCGAAAAATTTGTAAAAAAAGAATCACCAATATGCATTTTTGAAGTTAATTTAGCAACAGACCTTCTTTTTCTTTGAACAACCAAGCATAGTTTAGGAAGAAAAATTATTTGCAGTTTATTTTGATCTAGTCGAAGACTTTAGGAGTGTGCAGTTTATTTATTAGTCGATACCTTTCCTACGTTTATTACAGGTAATACACCTGCAAATGTACGATGAAAGAGTGGTCAGTGTTGAGAGAAGAGCGGTATTGCCTTCTACCATTTCCCTTTAGCGACTCCATCAGCCGTTCACCTCCTACTGCTTGCAAATATCACTCAAGAACTGGTTCGGGAATTATCTGTTAATAAGTTTTAGTCACAAATACATGAAGAATCATAACTCAGATCTGTGTAGGTGTACCAAATTTGAAAAATCAAATTTATTCAGAAATAAATGAGAAAATCTAAACAAGTCTTGATCGCGGGCGTCAAGGTTTATTTTTTTTATTGCGTTTATTACAAAAACAAAATTTACTGAAAGTAGATTTCCATTTTCCTATCTTGTCGATATTTTTCGATCCTGATTTTTGGGAGTACCCATAAATTTTTTCAGTACTAAACAGCTCTGTTAAATAATTACATTAGGAAACGTTTATGGATCATTTATTTATTAGTTGTTACTCGGCTTTCTTGAATACACACGTAAACTTTCTGCGCTCTTGTTTCGGCCAACGACCTCGTTAGTAATCCATTTAGACTTAAAGAACGCTTACAGTAGCTGATAACGAAATCAACAATTTCCATTGTCTTCTCATAACATTGGCTTACTTTATGAAATAATTTGTATCAGTGACTATTTAAACAAACGCTTCCAAATAGCTCAGTATTGTCTTTATTTATAAATATTATGTATTCTGAATACAGGAAATGGCGTACAGTGGCATTACATCATTGTGTTTACTTTGCTATACAAACATCGTAGAAACGGTACTTCCTGTTTATTACCAAATCTGAAAAAATGCTGACAAAAAGAAGTCCTAGAACATTTCGCTACCTTGCACATTGTTTTTCATTTTTGTATAAAACACTAGGTAAATACAAAATACTGCAAGAACATTGCACAAACTCTCTCAGAAAATTTACAAATTGGTCTAAAAAATCAGTTGAAACTTATTTGTCTAGAATAAAAGAATAACGATTTGTAAGAGAACAAAATCTTCCACAAGTAATAACTTGTCTCCTAAACTGTCAATACACCTATAGCGTCTAAACGGTAAAACAGAACATTATGAAGTTGGAAGTCTATAAAATGTCAGTGTATAAACATAAATAATTAGTGCATAAATATTTATCGATAAATCTTTCTCGAGTTCGGTCAAATTATTGACCGAACGAAGTATGTTTCAATTCGACCTTTGGTCATTTGGTTTGTGTACGTGTTTGTTACGCAGCAGACAAAACACACTGACTGATTGTTTTGAAATTTGGTACGGAGGTACCTTGTACAAAACCCAACTATGTATGTGTAGGATTTTTTCACATTTACTTCCATTTCAAGTTGGCCATCCTCTGATTTACAATAACGAGTATACGCCATCTTAGCCAAATGCATTGGCCAATTGTTTTGAAATTTGGTACGAAGATATTTTCTATAAGTCCCAAATGAAGTTCCTACATACATCCGTTTCAAAATAACAGCCTCTGATTTGACGATGACGAGTGTACGCAGTTTTGGCCTAACGCCATTGACAGATTGTTTTGAAATTCGGTACGAAAGTACCTTATATAAAACCCGAAAGACAGATTTATAAGATTTTAAAAAATTTCCTTCCGTTTCAAGATGGCGGACTTTGATTTAACTTTGAAAGTATAGTTACTGGTTTTTCCTCTAATATTGGCTGAACGGCAAGACCTATTATGATATCTCTTCTTAGAGAAACGGCATAAGATTTCTAATAAAGTTGATCCGGTAACATTTTCCGCAACCCCGCAGGGGGGTGCAGATTAGCTGCACCTATTGAGAGGATTTAGGCGTCACTCGCGGTACCCTAATCTAACACACACTTACACTTACGACACTTTACACTCACACTTACATTTAGGGAGGCGATAATAGCCTCAATGTGCTTTTCGCCTTAAAATAAAAAAAAAAAAAAAACATTTTCTGGAAATATTACCATTAGCCTATCTGTTAAATTAGCGGAAAATTTTTTAGCGCTGTCGTGGAATGTTCTGTGTGTTAATTAAAGCTATACTGCGAGGTCTACTGTTCTTTGGACAATTAGTCTAAAAGGAATTTAAATAAAACGTACATCCAAACAAAACTTATACTGCTTCACACAAAACAATCCATTTAGACACGGCTGTAGACAAATAAATTTGAAAATCGACCTTATTTCCCTAATTTGGTCCATATGTTTTTTGCTTAAATTTTTGTGTTAAATGAAAATGCATAATTCAAGTCAGTGCACCAAATTTGACATCAAATAAATCGGTTCGGCAGAAAATCGAAAAAACTGAAAATAAATCTTGGCACAGTTCGGTTTTCCCTCGATTTTTTTAAACGTTAAATGGTTTTTATTTAAAATTTAGTTCACCGACTGACTTATGAATTTCCATACACGGTCGAATCTGATTAATCGATATTGATACACTTGGCTGATTTTCCTGTTTTTTTATTAGTCTATAATTTTAATTGGACTCGGATTAAATCTTCACATGTGACCAATCGATTAATCGATTTTGAGAAAGTTCATGTAACGTTTTGCACCGTTTACCGAATTGTCTCGTGCAAAGTCTTGTAGAAAGTGTGTGCAATGTTCCTTATAACTTTATTTCGTTGCTAATATTTGACCTACATCAGTTACGAGTGGTAAAGGTTTTATGCAACAAGAAACTGTTTTGTCACTTTTGACCTTGGATAAAAATTAATTACACTAATCTAATCAAAATTTCGACAAGGGAAATCTTGTACGTTTCGCTATCCGTTTACAAAACGTGTTCGTTTCAAAAGCCACTTACTTAGATTATCTAATTTTGATAAATTTTTTAAAATAAAATCATTCAACTGTTGCAGCCAATATAGTGTGAGAATATATCAATGAAATATTATCATCGGAGTGCAATTAATATTGTACAGATTAACAAATTTAACAGATCTTTTTTGCCCATGAGTAGAGAAAAGTGTTTTTTGGAAAGATGTCGATGCGTTTGTCAAACAATTTAGATTAAATTTGGCAAAAATGCAATTAAGAACTCAAGAAAAACTAAAATACCGTTCGACAGCGACTAACTAAAAATAGAAAAATCGGCAAAGCGGAATAGATCAAAATCGGTTGAATAAATGTAACTGAAATGTTGACCATATTAAGATATCAGGTCAGTATACAACCTGAAGAAAGATATTTCGGGTTGTGCGCGAAATACCTGACCACCGTCATAATATTTTTTGTTTTTTCGATTCGCTCCCAAACATCTTTTACTCTAATCAATTTAAGTGATGAGTCTTGAACAACATAACGTAGATCCGATTTTGAGAGATTAGATTTTTCCTATTACCGATTTCGTCGATGGCTCTCGTAATTGGAATTTTCGGCTAAATATGTTTATTTGCTACTTTTGAAGCGAAGCTTTTAATGTTAGCTTTGGCGAGAGGAGTGAAAATGTCTGCCGTACGGAAGAATGTAACGGAAATATGGAACGAACGAGCAAACGAATTTCGTCTCTATATTTCTGTCTCTTTCTTTTTTTCCCTCCTTTTCGATAAAAGTACACGCGTATTATATGAAAACGTGTTGCTTTAGTTTCGCAATTTTTCCTTAGCTGAAGAACACGTGCACGTTGTAACCGTTTATAATACATTCGAAATCAATAAAAACGCTTATAATAATTGTTGTTAATCTTGCTAGTTTTTAAGAACATAACCTTAAACTTATTATAGCCTATCTGCCTATTGCTTGATTTTCCAGTTTACAAGTTCGTTAACAACAAAGATCACATTTAAAGCAACACTATGGTATTGTAGCAGGTGGATAAAACAGAATGTTCACTGAACATCTGATTTCGGACAACAACTGTTCGATAATATTTCAGAGTATTTATAACTGAGGTTATGGTTATTGCCAATGTTTCTTAGTTTTTTTTACAGTATGAAGTGTAAGCCTGACATTTATGTTAGCGAATTAAGCTTATATTAGAATATTTTTTATTTTCAATCAAATTTAAATCTTACTACGAAGCTATCTTAACATACTTTTAATGAAAAAATACAATAAAACTAGATATTTTCATTAGTATTTGTTATTACAATATTTATCGGTATTTAATATTTTTAGGCTAGGTCTAGCTTTTCGTGGAGACAAATTGTGATACGAGCTCATTAGCTTACTACGAGGACTAGCTTTCATAGTGGGTAAAGGTATTTCCTCATAGTTTCCTTTAAAATATTCTTAATTCAACATTACTGTTGTATTATACATCAGAAACTATCGTCCTATAAAAGATTGTAAAAACTTTTCTCAAGAAAAGTATCCTTAGCCTTACACGATGGCCTGAATTAAAAAATAACGATATTTTCTGACCTTTACTCGCCGAGGGAATTCAGAACGGAATCAAGGCGGTTGTGACGTCACGCCCAGGCGCCAGTAAAACTCAAATAAATACAGCATTTCTTTGCCTTTTAAGGTAATGAAATTCAGATTGAAAATAAGAAAACTAATTATTGTTGGTTTATAACAGGTTTATTGTAGTTTCTATTAGAAAGGCACTCAGTTGCCGCGTTTCTTGTTTCCCGCGGTAATGAAGAATCGTATCAATTTTTTTGTGTTTAACGTCCGACTATTGTGCACACTTGGGCTAATGCAGACGATGGGATGAATTATAGCGTATGCAAATGCCAAGTCCTGGTCGGGAATCAACCCGGGTCCTCGCGGTGAAAGCCCAGTAGGCTATCAACTAGACCACCGAGGCGGCTAATCGTATCAAGCG